>OY987246.1:17243124-17562610 GCA_963920765.1 Ulota crispa | reverse complement strand
AAAAGGGCAATTTGAATTCTAATTGCCACTCAATGGATGCACACTAAAGAAGTGAAATAGTATAAGAACTATCCTCAAATCTACAAACTCAACCTGGGGAGTGCACTATACCAAGTTTTCATGGGTACCCTGCATTCAAAGCCCTATTAGAAGGGGGCTATGTAGGTAAAAATCAATTATTGTCATAGGGCTATGTTTAGGTAAATTTCTAAATCCTTAAGATTAAATGAACCCTATGCTTCATTATAAAAAATAAATTGTGATATTTTAGGGTACCTTATTTTCATTATAAAGACATGTATTGGACGAACAACAAAACCTTTAGTACTCTAGAGTAATAGGATAAGGAAACCCTACCCAGCCTTTTGCAAAGACAAATAATACTCTAAACCATCTTGAAACTAAATTTCATCTATAATTCTAAACCACAAATTTTGCTTTTCATCCTCCCCTTGTATCCCCACGTATAGTGTAGAGAGAGCACCACCTATTGTAAACCCTAGGATAGTTGGCGTATAGGGCGCATTGTAAACCTGCTTTAGATTCTACGGATACATTTAATACTAAAACCTATACTGGACCCTACCTCATTAATACTAAACCTATATCAAACCCTATTATATTCCTAGAATTTTGTTTCTAATCAAATAACCCTATTGTAGAACTAAAAAATATATAAAACTCATCAATATAAAATACCCTTTGTTATTAATAAAAACCATATACACATTACAATGATCCTTATTTATTTTAAAGGCATGTCAAAAATTTAGGACCAAAGCAATTAAAATAACACTTCATTTGATTGCATGTATTCTTAAATAAAATGGGGGGTGCACTCCCCAAGGAACTCAAATAGTATTTGAGTGTGTAGATTTGAGGATAGTTCTTATACTATTTCACTTCTTTAGTGTGCATCCATTGAGTGGCAATTAGAATTCAAATTGCCCTTTTTGAGGGCGTTTAGGAGTTATATCCCTCACTTTCTTAACCCCTAATAGGTGTTGATTTTTTCTTCTATTAACATTTGAACATTGTACTTGACCTTAGGATCTCAAGTTCCAAATGTGCAAAGCAAGAACTTGATCTAACCAGTCCTTCACACCCTTAAGCATTAGGAAAAATGGGAGCCCTCAGTAAGGCCTTCATAAAAGAAATTCCCAATGTGGGAACCAGCCCCAAACCACCCTTGCTGGTCGCCTAAAAAAATTAATTAAAAAAAATAAAACAAAAATCTTAGAAAAAAATTAGGAACTTTTATGATTTTTTTAAAATTTAATAAATTGACGTGGCACCAATGGTGCCACGTTAGACTGCGCATGTACAAAGTTTGGTGTAATGTGCCCAAGGTTCCCATGCTTGGTAACTTAGGGCCTTATTGAGGGCCCAAATTTTTTCTAATGCATACCCTCAATTTCTCCAGAAACTATTTTGTTGAGAACATTTAAATTTCACTTTCTAATAGTTGCTTCAAATCTCCAATATGGAGCAAGTATTACTTATGCTGAATAATATGCTAGTTGGAATATTAAAATTTCTCTCAATAAATTTTTCTACTTTCAAAAGAACATGGATGTGGTATTTAGGCAAGACTAGGCTACTGAATCTTTATAAATAAGCAAATAAATAAACTTATGTATAATCAAGTCATATGCTTGAATGTACTGTACATGATTTACAAAATGATTCTTCCAAAGCAAAGTGCGCTTGTTACTTTGGCAGCATGAGTCATGTTGAGTCATTAACCCCTAAAGGACCAAGCAAAGTTTTCACCAAAAACTCTCCAAAACTGCCATTTTTAGAGCATTAATCAAATTTGAAAACAAAAACATTTTTATGCATATGTGACCATAGGATCTTGTAGAAGAATAGTTCTAGAAGATGCAGAAAAAGTTTTAGAATTTTCCACCGCGTGGATTGGAAGATAGAGTGGTTTGAATATTCAAAAACGTCTTGTGAAAAACCGGGCTGCTACCCTTCAAAAGGTGAAATTCCTAAGGAAAAAAGGATGTGTGGGTGGTAGTTCTCTAAATTCCTTGTTCCACCTAAGTAAAGTACATGTCAAAAACGTTTCAAATCATTTGGAATTGTATAACATATGGAAAAAAAATTAGTAAGTAAAAAGAAGTAGAGAATGATTCAAAACACTAAATTGTTAAGAATTTAACTATGGAAATGAAAAATGCCAATCCCAATGGTCATAATGTTGCAATAAACAATCTACATCCGTTGGTTTTGTTTTTTTTCCAAAATGTTGAAAATTGAGTATAATAAAGGACTTCAAAGTTTATTTTAGAATAGGGAACCCATAACTACTTGCAAACAAAAAATCCTCATAACTTTCATCTCGTTGATCAAAACGGAATGATTCAAAGCTTCTTGCATTCACATAAATCTCCTAAACCAATTCAAAATTTTTGTTTTTCAAAAAAGTGATTTTAAAAAATCTGCCCAGGCTATCCAACAAAAATAAAAAACAACATATTAGGCTATAACTTTTTACTCAAAATTCCAGATGTCATGAAATTTAGTGCATATGATAGATAGACCTTCTTCCCACATTCTATTAAAATTTCAGCCTAAAATATGAAAAGCTTCAATCACAGGTACTTGCCCAAAATTGCTATGTTGCTAAAAAAGGGGGTCTAAAAAGGGGGTCTAAAAAAGGGGGTCTAAAAAGGGGGTCTAAAAAAGGGGGTCTAAAAAGGGGGTCTAAAAAAGGGGGTCTAAAAAGGGGGTCTAAAAAAGGGGGTCTAAAAAGGGGGTCTAAAAAAGGGGGTCTAAAAAGGGGGTCTAAAAAAGGGGGTCTAAAAAGGGGGTCTAAAAAAGGGGGTCTAAAAAGGGGGTCTAAAAAAGGGGGTCTAAAAAGGGGGTCTAAAAAAGGGGGTCTAAAAAGGGGGTCTAAAAAAGGGGGTCTAAAAAGGGGGTCTAAAAAAGGGGGTCTAAAAAGGGGGTCTAAAAAAGGGGTCTAAAAAGGGGGTCTAAAAAAGGGGGTCTAAAAAGGGGGTCTAAAAAAGGGGGTCTAAAAAGGGGGTCTAAAAAAGGGGGTCTAAAAAGGGGGTCTAAAAAAGGGGGTCTGGTCCTTTAGGGGTAAGAAGAAATTGATAGACTTATGTATAATTGAGGAAAGTTGCTTGAATGTACCATACATGATCTACAAAATGGTTGCACCCATTGCCCATGGCAATAAAAATGTAGATCTTTTATGGATATAATTTGCTTAATGTTCATTGATTTCAATATGCTAAACAACCATCACGGATTTTTTCATCCACCTTACACCGCCACTTTTCATCCGTGTTAATTTTCATTCATTGGCTCCAATGAATATTGTTGATGTATTTCATCCACATCCTCCCCTCTTTCAAATGATTATTGCACTTTAGAGACAAATTGTGTTGTTTTAGGGATTTTTTTTGTTGTTTCAAAACATCCAATCTCAAGTTACGAAAAATTTCATTTGTCCTCCTACACTCTAAAAAGTCTCTTTTATTGCTCACCGCTCACCACTCACCGCTCACCGCTCACCATTTAGCAACCTTGCATGATGCACCATGTACCTATAGTCACTTAAAGGAAATACTCAAATGAAAGTGATTTTTTTTTGTCACATAAAGTGATTTTTTGATGACCAGTGGACAAAGACATCCCCTCTTGAGTTTTAATGGTTACTTTCTTGATATAAATGTACGTTGCAATCTAAAGTTTCTTTTCCACACAATGTATCTCACAATTTCTCTAAGCCCCTTATATTACACAAGAAGATTTTGCCAATACCACATGGCAACAAAAAAGGATTCAAGATGCACAAAGGAAATAATTTCTCCTTGAACAAAGTGGTGTAACTTGCTAAATTACAGTGACAAAGCAGCCGCGTCTTCAGCTTGAAGTTTGATACAAACAGGAATTCCATAAAAAACCAGTCAACAAAATTTGATTTCAAAAAACATATATATATATTCCCTTGTATGAAAATATTGTGTTTTCTCACTTCCCTCAACCATTTATGACAAACATAAAACACAATTTCGTATAAAAAGCAAATTTAATTTTCTTCAAAATCAATACTTTTTATTTTATTTTCCTTGAATAGCTCGTTCATATTAAAGTTCATGTTTGCTTCCTTTTACTGCACCTGCATTGAAACACAATGCATTTTAATCAACAGGCAAATTTCCAAACAATTATTTTAACATGACACTCACTTTATTTTGTGTGTGCATTTGGTGCCTGCATTGAAGGTGCTTTAACTTGTAGAATACAAGGCAACCTCCTATGAAGTTACACTCAATAGTGCATTTTGGTTGCCATATCTTGAAAAGTAACCTTATGACTTGTTGCATGTTATCTCACTTGTCACTTGACCACTTGCAAGCACATGTAACTCTCTAAATATTAGGGTTTCATGGCCTAGATGTTGCTAGTTTGCCTCTTTACAATGTAATTGTTGTTGCCATGCCCATTAAAAATTGTTCATTGTAAAAACTATTGATGAAAATAGTTGTAATATTAATAAGTATTTATATAGGAGGAAATTATAAATAGGGGCACAAAATTGAATAATATAACAATTGGTGGCGCGGTTTCAAAATAAATACAAATAGGGCACAATTTCGGTTTTTTTTGTAAATTCTTGTAAAATTTAGGTTTCAACATTAGTTCATTAGATATATCAAAGTCGACTTCCAAAAAACTAAGAGGCCTCTCCAAATCAAGCCTTAGTAAGGGGGTCTTGAAATTGTGCCTCTAATTGCAATTTCCCCATGGAACTACTAAAGCCACACCCAAAATTGCTAACGCCACACTCCAAGGTGCACTTTGAGTATGAAATATGAGAATCTAATGCTAATTTTTTGATTTAAATCAAAAGATTTGTTTTTCATCTCTATCATTCTAAGGCAATATTCATAAAATTGGAGATGCTTGAAATTGAAACTAAAATAGTAGGACTTCTATAATACTTAATGCAAAAACACATAAAAAAAAATAGCAATGGTGCAGTAAGAGTTCAATTTTTTTGCATTAGTTCTTCTTTCTTTCAAGGAGGTGGTAATGCCATAATTGAGTGAATGAAGGACCACTTGAATAAAAAAAATAGCATCAAATTTTCAAATTGCATCCTCACAGGAGTGTGGCGTCAACAATTTTGGGTGTGGCTTTAGCAATTCCCTATATATAATGCATTTTTGCATACAAAAAACAAAATTTTCCAACTAAATTCATACAATACAGCAACAAAAAAATCCAAAAAATCATCAAATTTTGACTTTAGTTTTAGAGTTTTGACAAACTCACTAGTATTCCATTTAGAATCAATTTCTAAAGAGGTTTTAAGTTAATCATTGCAACATCAATTGATCAATATATATTGGCAAGTGCAACGGTTGAGTCAACTCTATGGATATAGGGAGATGAAGGCCTAAGTAGGCATGTACAGGTTATGCTCTTGGACCAGCCATAAGTGGTTTATTAAGTGAAATGCATGGAAAAGGGAGGGTACAGTGGTACAATCCAACCTCCATGGCTCAAAAATGAGGCAATCATGCCTCATTGTAGAGTTTCTCTAAAGTTGTAAGAGTGTCATTGTTGGTAATAGACTCATGGATCAATTTCCACACCACTACTCTTGCATGTAAAGTAGATATCAAAGGCGTAGCTAACACTCTTCTCCATTGCATGGAGTAACTAAGTACCTTTCACCACTATGTATAGGTCAATGACTATTATAATCCAAAACTTTTTGTGTGAAGATGAACAAGCTAATTCTTCCCTTTTATGATTCACTTTGCAACACACATTGGAGAATTTCAGTACAATTAAAAGGGGTTCAAAGAGCATTAAACTCAATAGCTAAGTATTGAACATATATCAAAAAGCATGGGTGGTTTGTCACGCTATAATTCAAATTCTGTATCAACATTATAAGATCAACATTCTTTCTAAACACCATAAGTTCAAAATTCTCTGTTATAGATGGATGTCTATTGGTCATCCAAAATTTGATACTCAACAAAGAGGGAAGGGAGAAGAAAATATTGGGAAAGGGAGGGTGAAAAGCACCAAATATTAAGCAAGAAAGACACAGCTCAAAACACATGCAAGGTATACTTTTAGAAACATATTACATGATCATAGGTCCACATTTTTTAAGAATACACATTACCCCTTAGACCTCAAGGGGCTAAGTAGCTATAACTCAAGAATTGTTTACATACCTATACTGATATAGAAATTGGCACTTGACTATCCAAAATTCCCACTAGCACATATTTGAACCAATGCTTGCAAATATGAATTTCATAATCAGCTTAAGTGGCTAATGAGATACTGCTAAATGTGCTAAAAATTGCTCAAACCCAACACTAGTTTTTACATTATTTACAGCTGTAATCAAAGTTTGGTTCTAATTTTGCTAACTAAGCCACATTTTAAACCTTGATTTGGACTAATCTAGTGTGGCCCTCTGTTATTCAAAGCATCCAATAACTGGTCTGGGCACGGAATAGGCTTGCCCTCTCTAGTGCATATGGGCTTTGGAATCATGCTCTCAGAAAACGGGTCTCCAACACTTTTCTTCATGAAGGGGATAATTATTCTTATACCAAATTCAAAAAAGAGAAATGCCACTACAATGGAAAGGCATATAGAGCAAAGTTTCCAAACCGTATCCTTGAGAATCGACAACATCCATGGTGGAAGCACCTAATCATTATCCAAATAAAGGTCATCTTGTCAGTATTTCACACACAAATTGTACATGTACTCAAACTAAAATGTACTCAAGGACACCAATCTTAAATGTTAATAACATGAACAATAATATTTTTTCTCTAGTGGCTATAAGCTTGCATGTGCAACAATATGAAACATCAATTTTAACATTTTTTGCATATGCACCTAAAAAAGCTAACGCTTGCGCTTGATCAACATACAGTATTTCCCACCCTTGCAATAACATTGACCTACTTTGTTATTGACAAGAGTTCAAACCGTCATTAGTGTAGAACATAACGTTAGGGATACCCTTCCTTACACATAGGAAATTCAATTCTAGGATCCTCATGCGCAAGTAGAAATAATATTAGAAAACTTTCAAACAAATGCACAACTTACAAACAAGGAACACCCATAGTTGTTACTTTAGGCAAGATTTGGCTATCAAGCAGCACAAGTGGACGCACAAAACAAACAATACTAACGGACGTGTCCATCCTCTCTTGTTTTTAGGGTGCTTTTAGGGTTTTGATCTAAAATAGGAAGAATCTAATTATTCATTTTCATTTTTAGTACTTGACGTGGCATTAAATCCATGTTTTTGACTTCATATTGGTAACAATTAGTGTCACTAGCATATACAAGGAAAGTTTTTTTTGTCATTTTTTATCATTTTTTGAAGTCAACTATGAATTGACTACAATGAACGGACCATGAGCTCAATTGGGCACTTTGGATGTATGGAAATGTGGACAGATGGGCAGTCCAAAGTGACAACCATGGACACACTCACATCCATAACATAATTTTCTAATTATTCTTTGGTTTGCTTTGACAAGAATAGAGGGAAAAAAAGAAAACCACACGTAGTGTAAAAAGCATCAAGAGCAAGGGACGCCGCTCTTGATGAGAAAATATTGAGAGGACCGAAGCTAGGTAATGAGCAACAAATGGTTGGCATCAACAACTAAGCAACTAGGAAGACAAGATAAAAACATAGGATTGTTATATATGACACTATTTGAAGTTACTTTCCAACTTTGACTATTTGAAACTACTTTTTAACTTTGACTCTCTTTGTGATTGCTTTTTGTTGGATAGGAGAAATAGACCAAATTGGGCGGAATGGTTGTCTATGCTAGAATCAATGTACAAGGTGGTGAATCAAGATATGCGTCAAGATGCAATTGCAAGGTTGCGTCTATGCCTATACTTAAACTAGAAAATAAGAAAAAACTGCTTGTGTTTGTGCCTTAGACCATTTGTATTTGCATGAGACAGACATGCGGATTAGGGTTGATCCAATGTGACAAGCATGGTTTTGTGACGTTACTTGCAAAATCCCTCCAAACTAAACGAAAATGAATATTCCCTTTGTCCCAAAATGATCTTCCTATTAACCTTTATTTAGTGTCCCAAAATGATCTTCTTGTTGGAAGAAGGGAGCTAGCAACACTTACACATAGTCCAAAAGCATGGGCATGCTAACCAATCACATGCCATCAAGTAAGTGGCCACCAGTGCTCTTCAAAAATGCCTCAAAAATTCAATTTTCAAGCACTTTGAAACCAAACTTAGAAAATTAGTTTGAAACTCAAAGTTTTAGAACAATAGGAGGACATTACACTCTATTCATAAGTCCAAAAAAGATTGAAAAATGGTTCTTTTTGAGCTTAACCCTTAAACGTCAGGAAGGCCCTTTGCAACTAGTACAATACGGGGTATTTTTCTTGTATTTGGAATGGATCCACACCTCTACTACATTTGAGATCAACAAAGATGTTGGAACATAGATAAATTGCGGTTCTAGTGAGCTATTTGAGATCCCAAGTTAGAATTTCTTGTTGATAGCAAATGCCATATACACAACAAAGTATCTACTATGCCCATGGGAAGTTTAAGGGTTAATCTATAACATTTTGTGTGATAGGAAGATCATTTTGAGACGTAGGGAGTACAATTTATGAATGAAGGATTCAATTACCAGCTCCGCGTCCAAGTTGTTCTTCAAGATGCCACAGGAAGTGGACACAACCTCCTTGCGGTACTCCACCTCGCCGAAAGCTGCAACATACTCCATGCCGTTTATGCCGTCCAGCTCTCGCAGAGCTTCCTTCCACACGTCCACGTCGATCTGGGGATCCTCCTGAGCCCACTCGGCCCATCGCTCGAACCAGCGCTGCCTCCGCGTCGCATCGCCGTACTCTTTGCACGACAATCCCAGAAACAAGGGCAGGATGGTGCACCGGCGAGCTTGATTTTGCTGTGTAAGGTATGTACCAGCCGTTTATTGACATCTAAAATTAAACCTAAAAAGTAGCATTTTTGCATTCAAACAAGACACGCATGCACCCCAATCAGACATGCAAGTTGACACAAGGAAATAAAAATTATGTAGGTGGCAGTTTATGATTGAGTGTGACACAATCTTTTTGTTGTCACTTTTATAAGAGTCTAATGTCCACAATAGGTCAATTTAGGGAACTACCTTCAATAATTCATAATTTATAAATACCATCTCAAAAAATTCAGAAAACAATTTTGCTTGAACTTGTACTCATTTCCTAACAAGCACATGCCATTAGATTTTCAACAGACCCTCCCCTCCCAATTACCATATCTAAGATAAGTGTCACTTTTGGGTGTACATACCTTACTTGTGCTCTTGCGTGCTTTAACAAACGCAGCCAGCTCCAACATGGGCCACTTGCTTCGGGTGAAGTACTCCTCCGACACCACCACGATTGCCAGCCGACACTGCCGTGCCGCTTGGAATATGAGTTGCGCGAACTTCTCCCCCTTGGGCAAGCTGTCTGGTCGCTTGTCAAAGAATGGCGCTTGTTTCGCAGCTACCAGGTCCACGCACAGCTGCTCCACGAAGTTCTTCTGCGCTCCGCTGTGACTCAAGAATATGGTGTGCTTTGGCTTCAAATGCGTCGAATCCCACTCCTCCTGCTTCTTGGTATCCAACGAAGGATGCCACTCCTCATCGAATACCGCATCCATTTGCATAGAGCTGGACATCGAAGGCACCGGGTTCCGTGGCACCACTTCAAGTTCTATCTCGTTGGACATTGAAACGAAGGGCTTGAAACCCTAATCAGCGTTTGCTGCTCGTGTTGCGAGGCCGGTATCCTGACCTGATATGTTTGTTGTTGCCTTCCAAAGAAAGAGCCTTAAAAGCCTAACAGAGCTTTAATGCTAAGGTGGAACACCACCGAGAACTAGCTAGCTCACTCCGCATAAGCGCACTAAGAGAAGAGCACTGACAAAATCAGATCAACAGAGTGGATGTCCACCTAGCGAGTTGAGGTTAAGGGTTTGATGATAATGGCGTTTATTTGTGCATCTCGGGGTGTGGGACCATTGCGCCTACTCTGGCCATTTTTTTCACTACTGAAGAATCAAGGAACACGTACGTACGACTAGATGCTCGAGTTATCGACCGTGTAATTACATGCAGCGGTCAAGAAATTAAACACCAAACCTGGACATTCCTTCCTCATAATCAAGTCGGAGCACCTTCAGTTGCCGGTTTGAAGTACAGACCTTGGCATACTTGGTCAAGGAACTGACATCATGCACGGTCAATCGGAGCGCTGCACCTTGAAAGACAAGTAGCGATGGACAGTGTCGAGAAGTAGAGAGAAGATACAGGGACACTCGACGTACAGTTGAATCGGGTGCATAACGAGAATTTTAATTTTCCCTGCAGATCCCTGCACTCTGTCGTTTTACGTTGTCTCGATGACTGAAAACGTGAGCAATTGCGATGCAGGAGGCTGCAGAATGTTGAGCAAGTTTGAGAGAAAGAGAGCAGCGAGTGGCGAGGGAAGGGATGAAGTTCGAAGGAAGCTTGAAGGTTCGACGACGAGGGTCGGATGCTTGCGTTTCAAGGGCAGGCAGCCTGTTGCGGCAGAGTAGGTAAGCAAATTGGGCGGTGCTGTGGAGCTGTGGGAAGAATGATTTTCAATAGGGGACTGTTGGTGAGAGTGAGGGAGGAAGAGACGACACCCCCAATACCCCATGCTACGTACTTTCCTCCTCTTGACTTTGGTGAAAGTGCTGACCATTTTAATTTAACCCCTAAGGTAATGTGCTCATAAACGGTCCATCTAAGGGCTGAAACTGAATTTTAGGGAGGTGAACTATTTTTCGGTAAATTTTCCAAAGGATATGAAAAATAGCATGTATTAGAAGAGTACATTTGGTGAGGTGAGCGGTTTTAGAGCATGAGCAGAATATGAGCAGACTACCTTAAGTGTTAAGGTCATTTTCACCAAAATTACGGTGGTTTTGGGAGATTTATAACTTTGATGCATCATATTTTAGTCAAATGGATGATCCACAAAAAGTGACCATAGAAAATAGTGGAACACTTAGTACTTAAACAACAACTTAACACCATATTCGTTAATGTGGGAAAAACAGGTGTCTCACTTTGTACTCCACCTTAAACCCAAAAAGTTACCTTAAATCAGATTCAAAGGTATTAGATTCAGTCAAAGCCACTAAGATTTTTTTCCCTCGCAAATTTCTCCTCTCAAGTGAGGACCCGTGTACAAAAAAAAACGCTAAGCTTGGATTTAGGAGGCCACCTAAAACCTTCAAATTAAAACTTGAAAGTTCCAAAATGTACCGTTTTTCCAAAATTAACAAATATGGTGTTACTTGCAAGGTTTAGAAATATTGCCTAGCCTTTATCCTAGCAATTTATTTGCCTAAATTTTACCTCAATTTTGGACTAGCTACTGATACACTAGCAAAATCAAGTGAAGAAATGGATAAAATTGCTAGGTCCCTCCCCAAGCAAACACAACATTTGTCAAAAATCGGATGAAAGCTACTAAAATTAGTATATTTTATGGATGAACGTGCATAAGTCATTTATTCTGTCCATTTCTGTCCAAATTTTTCTAACATGCTTGCATTGTTGGGTGCCTATTGCACAACAAACAAAATTTAAGGCTGCAATCGACCATGGGAGATGAGAGACTAATATGTGATGGTAAAATTTTATTTTTTGGCTAGTTGTTATTTAATGATTTTTACAAAATTCTTTAAGCCCTTGATTCATCACAATTTTGGTAAGTAGCGTGTGAATGAACTTGCAAATTATTGAAGACTGTACTTCTTTTTTTGTTAAGTTTTAGGGCTTCAAACTACTATTGCATGGAAAACAATGACTTTGCACAATTGGTGAGGGTTGCCAACTTGCCACAACAAGCGTCTAGAACATGCTTGAACCGTTTGCCAACAAATTCCTTACTATCACAAACCACAAGCAAGGAAGCTTGCAAGGGACATTGACTAGTTGCAACTTGAAAGATGTTGCTTGCTACTACGCCTTGTATGGTGTTCCACCCAATCAAAGCTCTTAAGACACTTGTACACCATTTGGCTTGCCTTGTTGTTACTCCATTTGCATGGACCACTTGAAAACCTTCATAATTGTAGTTTGTAGCAAAATAAAAATATTAGATTCAATGCCTCAAACAAGCCTCTCAAATCATTTGAGGACACTTTTGGTCCTTTGGGGAGTTCAAGGGTTAAAAATAAAAATTCAGGGAATTGATATAGGCACATCCAAGGTTTGTTATATGTACATTGGGGAGTAAATCTTAGATATTTACCATTAGCAAGTTGAATTTGAAAATTTTGAATTGAGATTTGGATATAGAAACCTTGTTTCAATATAGAAGCACAAAGGAGGTTACAATTGAACAAAGCTTAGTGGAAAATTTTTGCACTTTTACAAACAAGAGTAAAAGTAATAATCTGCCCTTTAGCTAAGCTTCTCAACTAAGCATTGTTTGATTGTAACCTCCTTTATGGTTCTAGACTAAATCAAGGTCTCTAAATCCAAATGTGAATTCAAAAAAAATTCAAATTCACCGTTTTTGATGGTAAATATCTAAGGTTTACCCCCCAAATGTACACATAACAAACCGCAAGTGTCCCTATATTAGTTTCCAAATTTTAATAGATATCCTTGTATACTGGGATATTTTGATGCATACTTTTGTTTTTTTGGAAACTGCTGAGAATGAGATACTCTTGTAGGGGTTGGTTCTACACTAAATAGTGCAATTAGGTAGCCCTATACTAATTTCTCGACATTCTACAATATAAATACCTATTAGTATTCCAATATTTTTTATCAATAATGACTACAGTAAACAATTTGTAAACATAACGTTCACTAGCGCTACCAGGCAACGCCTCCTTCCAAATGAAATGGTGTGGAATATTCCACATCCATCTTTAGCTATGGGGACACTTGACTAAATTTGTCAAAAAATTTATGAAAAAGAGGCTCAGTTTAGTGCACATGCGTCGATGTGGGGGCCAGCCATGCCAAAAAAAAAAAAATCTTTTTTGGAACATCCCAGCATTGCTTGGGCACTTGCTAGTACTTTTTAGAGGCTCAATACGTAGAAATTCAGGATCATGTACATGGATCCTTCTAGGGTCATATAGTCGCATCATAGCAGAATCAGGCAGTATTCTCAAAAAAGCAGGAATAGAAGAGAATAGCTTACTATTTATCTTATAAGATCAGCATGTAGTACTCTAGGTATCGACCCTTGCAAAGGTCTGAGCAAGCTTTCATACTTAATTGTATATATGGAGAGTACCAGAACAACGAATTTTTACTGCTGGCCACCCTAGCCATCTCACATGGTATTTTTTTCTCAGTCAAATCACTGATCTGACATCAAAAATCTGTGCATGGTAGGTCAAGTGTGGAATTTTTTAAGAAGGGAATATATAAGTATACCCATGTCAAAGCCTTGACTAACGAGTATAAGGCCTAATCAAGTTTCAATCAAACATATCTGTAGCACAGTCCTAGTATCTTTTTAATGACCAAGTTCGAACCAAGTAGCCTGACCATACGCTTACCCTTTAATTCTTTGCTTTTAGCCCCTACTTCTCCTGGTAAACTTTATATTTATAAAAAGGAAGAATCCGTCCTTTGAGGAGCAGTCATACCCTCATGATTAAGCTTATGTAACACCAGCAAGCCGAGTCAGCTTTATAGCAGGAAGATGAAGTGCATCGTTATTATAATGAGCAGTAGAATTTTCAGTACTATATTAGTACTTACTAAAAGCTCGAGTTCTCTTTATAAGAGTGATCACTCAAAACCCCAGCATTACGTGGGAAAGCAAGGTTTCCTTGAGCCGGGTTTATAACTGGTTCACTTTTCTTTTTTTATAAAAAAAGGGGAAGACACAGCGTGATAGTAACGTCTAATAAAACCAGCGTAAACATTAGAGTTCAAGTAGTGTAAGGCATTATACAGCAAACTATAAAGTTCAGCAGAACTTCAGCCATCCATTAAAGAATTTCTTAGAAGACGAGGGGTTTGGGAATCTCAAAAAAAGCCATCCACATAGTAAACATAGCAATGTCATATACTATGTGATAGTCATAGAGCCTCTTTTACTATTCTAAACTAAAAGAAAGCAAAGAGGTCAATAGACATAGCTTTAGAGGTAGTTAGAAGAAATCTTGAATTCGCCAAATTCTCCAAGATGATATGGGCCTCACCTATGTCGATCTCAAAAACAAGTCAAACCAATGACATGTTAGTGAGAATACAGCAGGTGTCTTCAACCCATAACGCGTGTTATAGCCTTCACGAGGAAAACTAATGACAAACAAGTCACAAAAATACATACTAACAAGAACCTCAAACCAAGTAAAACGTGTGTAACGCTCTGTGTTGAAGCCATGTTGATGTTACTGTAGAAACACGCTCAAACCAAATGCTCTGACCATCCTTAGCTCAGAATTAGTATTCCCATGTGAAATACACAGCGTTCAGAGAGACTACAACTGTAGAGCTGATGTCACAGAGACGTTTGCGGAGAGAAACGCAGCAAGTGTGAGCAACCCCAGATCAGTATAAAGGCCCATTCGCACTTGGACTTACGGTTCTGAAGAAACTGGTAGATTAGCGTTTTACGCAGCGCCTGTTCGCACCAAGGGCCGCTCCTATCCACCGAACCTACATGGCATCCTTGCTGGCAGGTTGGAAAGAGCGCTTTCAAGTCCAGATTAGCCGATGATTTCGCAGGAACTCCGTGAAGAGTTGCAGGTATTTCGCAGTTATAAATCATACCCAAAATAGAGATTTCAGAGAATCTTTAGACTTTATTTGCGGTTTTTCGTAATGTCAGCTTGGAACTTGAGTTACGTAACAACGGTTTGTGAATTAGTGACAGAAGTTCCAGGTTTGGCTTGCTGTTCTACGACTGCTGCACCAGGAAGAAGCTCATTGCAGCTTGTATTGAATAAATGGAAGTCGATCGACTTCATCTCCACAATCACTTCAACTTTCAAAAAGCATACGCAGGTCCTCAGGTACATGTACTACTTGTGCTTTATATTATCAAAGTAAACTCTTGTCCACTGAGCTCATCTCTTCACCAAGTAGGTAACCAACTTTCATGACAGATTACAGAATGCAAACGCAGAGAATAGACCTCTTTGAAGCATCCACAATTCCTGAGTAACAGATTCTTTATGATATAGGAGTAACAGTTTGACAGACCATTATTAGGCATTTCGAAGGTGAAATCAACGTTTGTGATTCCCAGCTTGCGGTGTACGTGCGGCTGCGAGAGTGCGAGCGCTTGTGGAAGTACGCCCTCCCCGAAGACAAGTGCTCCTCTCCAAAACTCGCGTCAAGCTGGTACTTCAAGTCCTCACCCCCGCTTGTTGTCCTGATTCGTGGTGTGCAGAAAACTCGTGCTTTCGGGGAGATGATGAAATCCGGGAGGATTGTTTCGGTGCCCAATTGATGAAAATTCACTCCTCCAGGAGAGCTTGCCAGAGCCTTGCAGGGGAAACGATCCTGTCAAAGCGTGCATGTCAAACCAAAGCGATTGTAACTCCAACTGTAGTAGGGAAGTACATGAACAACGTAGCGAAGTGGCCAAAATTTCAAGAACTCAAGCGAGGATTTCAAGCAAAAATTTCAAACAATGGAGTCCAGCAAGAAAGTGAATACACAAAGTGTAGCGCTGTGATAGCCAACTGGTGGAGTCCGACAGAGGGACGTAGGCACTTCTAGAAAAGACCAATTCGTAATGAAAACACCTCCCTTTGCCATTATTGTATTTGCCTAGCTGGCAAACAAATAACGTAAGTGTTACTGCAAATGTGATGCCCCGTCATTAGGGCCGGTCCAGCAAGTCTGGGCCCTTCAATACCGACCCACTTCCCTGTTCAATAAAACTCTCCTTGCTACAGTGGCGACTTTTATGTTTTTAAGGTGTTGTTTGCAAACGCCAAGTGCAAATTGACCCTAAGATTGATTGAGAGAGCATCAGTCACTTCAGCTTGCAACGAAGGTCAATAGCCAGTGCAGCTAAAGTGTGAGCGGGGAGCGGTGAGTGGTGAGCCACTAGCAGTTAGATTTGAGCATTGAGTGTTTACATTTTACTAAAAAATATTCATTTTTGAATAATAAAAAATGAAGTTAGCCCATAAAATAGTATTAGAACAACTCTTAAAAATGAAAAGATCATCAAATAACTTGTAGGAAGAAAGCTCTTTTAAATTAATGCATTGTCCAAATAAAGGTAGTAAAAGCAAAAATGGTAGAAAATCTAGTTTATGCACATGAAAGGAAATTTGAAACGGATGAAGAATGAATGGCATTCATCCATGATAAAAAACATTCATCCAGTCATCCATTCATCATTCATCCAATTATCATCCAATGAATGAGATTATGATGTGAGTTTGGAATATTTAACGAATAGACGTGCATAAATAGGACATTAAAAAAAAAACCTCACATTTCAAATAAGCTTCAAGCTATGATTAACAATTACAAGTTCACTTGCACACTACAAACCTCCTCTTTGAACCAAATAGGGGGGCTTAGGACCCTCCTTGGAACCAAGGAGGTCATCTTGGGCCCATTGTGGGTTTTGCAAAGTGTTCCTCGGAATCTAAGGAGCCCTCCCACAAATTATTATTATTATTATTTTCAAAAATTATTTTTTTTCAATTATTTTTTTTGGTTTTGCAAGAGGCCCTTTTTGCTCCTTGGAATCCGAGGTGCCCTCCTACAATTTTTTTTTTTTTTTTTTTCAAGATTTCCTATTCAAGTACTTGTCTCTTAACACTTGGATGACATGAAATCTTAGAATGGTTTTTTGAATTATAAATAGTGGGACATTTCTAGATGACAAAAGCTTTAACAAAGGCTAGGTCACATACTATGATAATAGAAATGACGTGACACATTGGTGGCAAGATATCTTGAAAAGAGCTTTAAAAACTCTCTAGTTCCACTTGATATATAGTAAAAGTAAAGCACTTTACTAGTCACTATATACGGGCACAATGATAACATTTGCTTGGTTCTTATACCAAGCATATTATCTCTCCTAAAAATATTGCTAAAGCTTGCTCTTGTTTTTTCCAAAAAATAATACTATGTAGAATACTCCCTTCTATAAAAGTGTTCTTTATAGCTTTATACCTTCCAAAAAATAAATTGAAAAGCAGTAGTGCTTACAAGCTCTACAAACATAAAAATCTCTCGTTCTTTCTTACAAGAAATGTTGAGATATAAACTCATTCACGAAGGCTAAGATCTAAAATCACCTTATAGCCTCAAAAAATTGTTTTTTCCTTGTTTTTCACTCTTTTCACTCTATGAGAGTCTGTAATATAGTACATTACCCAAATCTACATGATTTGACTGTTCAACTAAGCAGTATATGGATTAACGTACCTGGCCACTAAATCCAAAGGATCAAAGCATTGCTACTGCATGAGTCATAAGTAATGCTATACTATTAACCCTAAATTTGCTCAGATTTTGAGGTTACGGCTCTAATTTAAGAAATGAGTCAGGAAGTTAAAAGCTTGTTTACCTACCTCTGTGGCTCCTCTGAGGTAGCCAAAAAAACACGCAAGCACCTGAGCACAAGTTGCAATATGTTGGCTTATGAACGCTCTATATCGCTTGTCTTCCAATGTTGAATACACGGTACCTCTGAGCATTCAGCTTTAGGCTAAGCGACACAGGAGTACAAACTTGGAGCTATACCGGCCCAAGTTGCTGGACCAGAGGCTGCTCTTGTTTCACACGTCTTTCTAGTCATGACTTCCACGCAAAACGCCACTCAGGTTCTATTGTCTTTTTTGTTGTATCAGGGGCTTTGTTGGTAATTTGTAAGTTTTGTCTCTAAGTTTTCCTGGTGAAAGCTATAGCACGCGTCATGGTCTAAAGACACCTCGTGTATCTTCACTAACAAAATATTGGTTTGTTTTTGTTTTTGGGATGAGCGCAAGTGAGGCCACTTGTGTATCTTCACTAACAAAACATTGGTTTGTTTTTGTTTTTGGGATGAGCGCAAGTGAGGCCCATGACCTCTAGGAGAACTTGGCAAAATCTCTCATCCTTTTACGTACCTCTATACTTTGTTGCAGTAAAATTGCTAAGTTCTAAACTTTTGCTTTAGAATAGATTCATACGCTTGCTGTTGAGAAATTTACATGACTTTTTCTACTCAGTAAATTTTGAAGCTACTAGCTCTTGATTAGTCAGCTAGCAGTAAGCAATGCATAACACAAAAAAAGAGTCTGAATTGCTCTCTGTAACTCTGGACACGTACTTGGAACGATAAAAGAGCTTTTGTAGTAAGCATCCTAGGTATACACTAAAAATACTACTACCAGAATGTGGCTGGCTCCTTACACATAAGAAATAGAGTCACGTTGACTTCCAAAACAAGACCACTAGGAAGTCAAAACGCTGGCTAATATAGCTTCACAAGAAGTCCTTCAAAAACCCTGTTTTTTGAGAGAATCTTTCAGTGGACTTATACATCAACTTTTCCAAAAAGACTCTGCTTAGTAGTACTCTTGAGTACTCTTCCAGATCAGCCCTCGATTTGGACTACTTCTCATGATCAATTACTTGGTTAAACTCACAAACCGTGGCTGAAAGTATGTACAAACTATACTTAGACCATTGCTTTCCACTGGAAAAATAGAATACTTTCTTACCAAAATTGAGTAGAATGATATCACATGCATGTATAAAGAAGTCTCATTCCTTAAACTGAGATATGATATAGAAAGAAGTATGAAAATATAGCCATGTAGCAGAAGAAATTTGCTACAAAAGCACGTATATTGATACAGACATAAAAAAAGACCATATCAAATTTGCATCCTTTTTGATAAGCCTCTAAGAGATCAAGTAAGTGCCCCGAGTAGCTCAAGATTTACCAAAAAATAGTTTTTTAAAAGTTTCTACAAATTATATGTTTTTGTCTTAGGGCCCTCCTCAGAATCAAGGAGGTCATCTTGGGTACATTATGGGTTTTGTAAAGTGCTCCTCAGAATCCGAGGAGCCCTCTTACAAATTTTTTTTTTCAAAACCTGCCTCAGAATCCAAGGTGGTCCCCTACAATACAAATAAATAAATAAATAAACAAACTCAAAACCCTCCTCAGAATCCGAGGTGCCCTCTTACAATTTTTAATTTTTTTAATTTTTTTAATTTTTCAAAACCCTCCTCGGAATTCAAGGTGCCCTCCTACAAAAATTACATCTTTTTGTCTTAGGACCTTCCTTGGAACCTAGGAGGCACTGTTGTACTCTTAGTGTGTCTTGTAAAAGAGACACAAAATTTGTTAAAATTGTAATATAAGAAATTTCAACAAAATTTAAGGTTTGAAATTAAAAACTTAGTTATTTTTTGCTAAAAATCAATTAAAATGACTTGTAAAAGAGAAAATTTCCAAAATTACCATTTTGCTACTAAGTTGATTTGAGAATAATGTTGAGTTAAGCAATTCAAATCTAATGAACACAAATTTGCCTTAAATGATTTGTTGTGTTTATGTTACTTTATATGGAAACTGAAAAGGTAGACCTTGCACATGTGAAAATATGTAAATCTTATTTGAAAATACTTGACAATTATTTGCAATATTACAAGTTGCAATGCGAGCTTGAGCTACCCTATTTGGGACTTGGGATGGTAGAGCATTCACAATTGAAGAAATATAAATTTTATTTTAAAGCATTTGACAATGTTCTTCAAGATACCACAAATTAAGATGTGGGTTTTAGCTACTCTATTTGGAACTTGGGAAGATAGAACATGCACAATTAAAGAAATATAAATCTTATTATAAAGCATTTGACAATGCCCTTTGCAATATTACAAGTTGCAATGTGAGCTTGAGTTGTCTTATTTGGAACTTGGAAAGGTAGAACATGCACTATAGAAGAAATGTAAACTCTATTTTAAAGCATTTGACAATGCCCTTTGTAATACTAGAAATTGCAATGTGGGCTTGAGTTGTTTTATTTAGAAGTTGGGAATGTAAAAAATGCACATGTAAAAATATTCAAATTCAATATTAAAGCATTTGATGCAATCTTTTGAAATATCATAAATTGCAATGTGGATTGTGTTGCCTTATTTAGAACATGAGAAGGTGGAACATTCTTGTGTTTGATCTTCTTTCTTTGAAAGAGTGGAAATCTATGAAATTTTGTATCCTCTAGTTTCTGAGTACTTTGCCTTGATTATTTTATAATGTATCATTATATAAGTATTAGCATCATATTTGTTGTCCTCCTTTCATCTACATTCATCCATATAATTTTTCATTCATTCAACATGATTCTTCATTTGTTCTTTTCAATGGATGATTTTCATATAACATCAAAAATATAATTCATGTAATGACCATTTTTGCATATTTACAATTGTGTGAAGTTCATGAAGTTATCATTTTCAACTTCCATATTCTCAAGAATTTTTGCTCACCGCTCACCGCTCAACACTCAACGCTCCCCGCTCACACTTTAGCACTCCTGGGTTAGTAGGTGACCATGCTAGTCATATCTCTGACCGTATACATAAATGGGCAGTAACTTGTGATTTTGCTAATCTTGTGTAAGTAGGTAATTTAGGACTAGTTTATTAAAAAATGAAGGGTCCTTACCCAAATTGCATTAATTATTTGTGACTCATGCAAATCCGCTAGCTAAGCAATGGAATCAAAGGTACAGGCTCTTGATATACCAAATCGTAAGAGTGATCTTGTATATTGAGTTCTAAGATAGAGCATAAAAAAGTTTTGTTTCTTTTGAAAAAAACAAGAACTAAGGACAAAAACCTTGTGTAGTCATGTTAGACTCATAGGTATTAGTTGGTATATAATAGTAGTATTCAACATACTATGTCACCAATGGATAGTAGTATCTAATGACCCTTCTATTGCTAAGAGAAAGTAGATATTAGAAACAAGTTTCTCTTTAATGAATAGATGTATTTTTTGTCCATAATATGGATAGCAAAAAAAGCCTAAAGTATGATATTGAGATTCTTGCTTGGTATGGTATAACAAATCATGTATATTTCCAACGCAAGATAAGTTGCTTTATAGCAATCAAAACTGATTTTGCTATAATATCCCTATAGAGGGATTTGGTTTAAGAGCATAGAATCTATTCTAGGTAACATGTAATTAAAGCTTTTAAAGTAGGCTCTAGTATACTTTACAAAGTCTCTTATTGAAACAAAGTATGTCGAGTATAGCTAGAGAGCTATCCTTGTAACCTAGATTCCATTTATCAAGAAGTCTTGTGACTAATGCTTGAAAAAGGAATTTGGAAATTTTTTTTTTGTCAAAATGAAGTTTGTGGATGATACCTGAAGAGAGGGAAAGGCAACCTCTCTTCAGGCTAGTGAATGTCATGAAGAGCTTAACAACAACAATGGAGCTACAAAAAAACAAACTACCAACATCTAAGGTAGTCAGCTCTAAAAGCATTTGGTCATTTTGAACCGACCACGTAGGGTCACAAAAATAGTGCATAAAGGTTCTTAAATAGCTCACATTTTTTTATGTTCAGAAATAATACTTGTGCATGCACAATTTTAGAACCTCAAGAGAGTGACATGAGCTACCATTAAGTGTGCTTATTGGCGATATTTGTGCTGAGTTTTATCTTTCAATAAAATATAGATATATGTCATACTAAAATAAATGAAAACATGTTCTCAATCATGATTTGAGCATTAGAATATGGAATGGATACTTGCACGCTTTAAGAGCCTTACTGGAGCATTCCTAGCTTTGACTAGCTTGCTTTTAGGACTCATGTGCTCCATGTACAAGCCGCCTTTGCACCATGAATGCTACCACCTATGATCCAGAATAGATACCTATGCACCTTTTGCTTTGATAAATTGTAGTTAATTCATACCAACTCAAAGAATTTCAATTTAAATAGCCATAGAACTATTTCCTCTTTAACTTTCCACAAAGACATGATTTTTGTGTAGACGTCATCTTTCCCTTAGATGGTCGGTCTACGAGCCGACTACCTTAGGTCATAAACCATATGAAATCCTAATATCTTTAGAGTTACATGCTCCTCCAAGTGGCCAAGCAATGAGTGAGTCATGAGGTAACTTTCCCAGGTAAGGCAACCTAATTGTTAAGGCATCGTAAATGCAAAAAATATTGCATATCGTACACATATCAGGGATTGCTTCCGATTTGCAGCAAAACATGGTAAAAGAGTAAGCAACCAACCTCTGAAGCTGCGACAAACACTCATCTCTGTAATACACAAATATACGGTCTTTCAAGCAGCACCAACTCCCTCTGCCATAAAAATTGATGAAAACTCAACATCAAAAAGTCAGGCAATGAATAAAGTCTCAAAAAGAGAACTCTAACTACAAACTTGTAGATCTATCAAATAAAAAATGTTTAAAATTTACTGGATCCTGTCAGCTAATACCGAAGCAACGCTCTTCTCATGCGCTCCAGAGCAGCGTTCTTCAGCCCTTCGTTATCCTGATTACATGAGAGTATGTTTGGAGGGACATCTCTACATTGGCCAAAATCTGCCAGAGCTGGCGAAAAAAAAACGCTGCTCCAGAGTATCCCAACTCAACATACGAAAACTGTATTACCATAACCAGCCGCGGTTTCTATCCACATTAACCCATCGGTGGCCTACTTGATCCGAGCATTTGTCCCACGATGCCAGTCACCTGGATGAAACAGAAAGTCTAAACATTAGTTCAGAAGAAACCAAGCTTTAAGACACTAAAAGAGCATGAGAAATTATTCATTTTCTAGTTTTCATGTGTGTCAATGCCATGAAAGGTTCAATCTAAAATCCTTGAGTTACCATATCAATACATGCCAGTGAAGCTTACGATTGCTAAAAAAGGTGGAAACCCATTTACACAAGGTTCCTTTCCAAGAATTGAAAAGTCACCCACTTACAAGGCAAGTGTCTAAACACACGACTGTAAAGGACGGGGTACTTCTCAGGTTCTAGACTAGAAGAAAACTGTGTTGGAACCCACTAAACACATGTCATGTAGTTTTTGCTGAGTTCCTAGTTTCCAACGCAGATTTTTGCATTGGAATGAATTTCTGCATTAGAATTTTGCAGAATTTTGCATTGGAAACTAAGTATTC
This sequence comes from Ulota crispa, assembly GCA_963920765.1. Lineage (NCBI taxonomy): Eukaryota > Viridiplantae > Streptophyta > Bryopsida > Orthotrichales > Orthotrichaceae > Ulota > Ulota crispa. The sequence goes on along the minus strand of OY987246.1, from coordinate 17,539,394 downwards.
AACAAAACTACATGACATGGTTTAGTGGGTTCCAACGCAGTTTTTTTTATCACAAACAAAGATGGCGTCCATGAGATATATCGTAGATGTCAATGGTCACGGTTCAAGGTGATCTTAGACTCACGATGGGAACCCTACTAGTGGAAACTTTCTCATAAAGGATCCAAATGATTTATGTTCAAAAGCATCAAAATACTCTGAAAAATAAGGACAAGTTCCATACAAAAACCAGTTTCATCCAAATAATGGAAACAATCAGATTCATTCTAACATTGGAAAACACTAAAAAACAGTTGCAAGCCACCAGCATGGGTTCCCAATCTTTCAGATATAAGTAGCAGTAGAGATCCACTGGAATTCCAGGGAGTCAAGTATCACCCGCACGAACCTGCCAGTACTTGGAAACGCAACGATCGATGCAGCTATTTTCTCCCACATTCAAGTCGGCCTCCTTGTACCTGCATCATAACAGAACCCTTATCATCGGCTGCAAAATGTTGCACAGTTCATGTACAATACAGATTTAGGACCGATATCAGAAACATCGATCTTAAACCTTGAACGACCGAGCAGCCCTTTGCGACCAGTACAATACGGAGTATTTTTCTTGTATTTGGAGTGCATCCACACCTTTATTACATTTGAGATGAACAAAGAAGTTAGAATATAGATCAATGCTGTTCTAGTGAGGTAGTCAAGATCCCAATTAAAACTTTTTGTTGATAGCAAATGCCAATTATACAACAGCGTACATAGTATGTATTATAGTAGCTTGATCCTTTAAGGGTTAATATCTAGACACATTGAATCACTCCCCCGTTAAAGCAAAAACTGGTGCTCACAGGAAACTTGACGAACAAAGGCACGGTACTTGTTTCATTCAGGTGATCCTATTAACATTAGGCAACCCTACGATTACACGAGTGATGCTACACCTAGTCTTGAGTACTCCCTCTGTCCTTCTAAAAAGCTCCAAATCAGACACATTTCTTGTACCACTAAAAAGCTCCCTTTTGCTGATTTCAAACGCTAAGAAAGCGTTTGCCATGTTCGACGATCTCATGGGGGCAAATTAAGTAATTAGAGAGCATTCCTCTCCTAGCAAGCTTGGCTTTGCCCATATGAAGTACTACTGCTGCTACTAATCTTTAAATCATCAATAATGAGGAGCTGGCAGCATGCACAAATATGGTACTTTGGGTGCCCAAACGACGACATCAAAGCTGGAGATCTTGCATACATTTGGTAGATGGTATATTGGTTCTAGAATGCATGTGTCACTAGCACAAAAACTAAAAACACATTTAATCCTTCACAAGGAAGCTTTTTGGACGGTTTTAGAGGGACAGAGGGAGTATGAGATTAGGGCGTGCGTCAACATCACTCCATAAGCCATGAGTTCATTGCCTTGACATTTACTAACTGCTGCGCTGAGACTCGCTAACTACCTTGATCGTTCAAAAAAAAACGGAAAATTTCATGGATACCCCTGAAGTTTGCAATATTTTCATAAACCCCTGCTTTTTCAGAAATATCAGAAATACCCTTGGATCAAAAAAATTAGGCATTTGTTTGTGGTGCTCGTACTTCCTTCAGAACCAATGTTGAAGAAGGGAATGTAATGAAACAGAAAAGAAACAACGTGCACACAAAAGGAAGAAGGGAAGTGACATGCACAACAAAACAAACACCTAAATTTTTTGGTCCAAGGGTATTTGTGATATTTTTGAAAAAGCAGGGGTATCTTTGAAAATATTGCAAACTTCAGGGGTATCCATGAAATTTTCCCAAAAAAAGAGCAAGAAGTTGGAAAAACCCCAATTCATGAACCTCCACCGGTTCATAAAACTAACCAGCTCTAAAGAAAGGGAGAAATGCCGCATTGCACATAAGCTGCATGAAGTCACTAAAACTCACTTTCTTTCCACGCACTTGTCGAAACACGTTTGCGTAAGTCTGCATAGGTCCAACCAACACCAGCATTAACATCTCCAAACTCCGAAACCCTCACATTAGCACCAGTTCGAACCCTAATGCTAACCGATCAATGAATAACAGAGGTAATGAAGGTTCAAATTGTGTTTCATCCTTACTTGTTAAAGAGGTCGACTCTGTACTCCATCTCCTGCTGCGCCATGCCAAAAACCTGCCATCCATCCATCCCTCAGAAACTGTAAAGCCTTGTCTCCATGGACCGATTGACTAGCAAGGAAGAAATTGATGTAATCCACGGATCAGAAACACCAAGAAATGTAAAAGAAATTAAATGTAATGGAAAGAGGTCAGTTAAGGCAGGAAAAAAGCGGACCTGTTCTCTGTCGACGGCAGCGCCGCCAATTTTAGTGGCCATGGCGATCGAAAGGTTGCGTGGACGACGAGCGATTGTAAGGAGGAGAGATGCAAAAGGGAGAGCGAGAGGGCGATGCTTGGCAGCTTGAACAGGCTCCTTCTGTGGTTCTAGTACAGGGCCTTACTTTTCGGGAGAATGCTTGGGGAAGAAATTAGGGCTACCGTGGCTCTTTCCGTCATGAAAACGTGCATTTCCCACTAAGGTAGGAGGCTCATGAACGGAGCATCTAAGGTATAAGCTTAACCCAAGAATGAATATGAGGTGGTTTTGGAATGACCCTCCCTAGTCTTAAAAGAAAAGTTGTCTTTTATTGCAAGAGCTAATCACAAGTTTTGGATTCACCTAATCTCTTAACACATTACAGGGGATGGTTTATGAGAAATTTAGAATCCTAAATAGGTACCTATTCCAAAAAACTTTGAAAATTCATCAACAAATCAATAATGTCGCAAAAAATAAAAAATTATTGTGTTACATTTAGCATCCATTTCTCTTTGTCTGAAAATTACTCAAAAATCTTCTGGTTTGAAAAAGCAGATCAGCCCTTAAAGGATTGCTTTTCAAGCTTCCTACTTTAGGAGGTTCTAAAACAAAGCGTTTAAGGGCTGAAACTGAATTTTGGGAGGTGAGTAAATTTTTCTTGAAAGACGAGAGGAATTGGCATCCAATCTAAGCTGTTTCATATTTTTTGGAATTTTGTAAAATTAGTTATGAAATTTTGAAGTGGAAAGGCAGTAGGTGCTCTAACGTGGTGCACCTCCTCAAATGTACATCACTTGTACATTATTGAAGGGCTATAAAAACAACATGTACAAACTGAGTACAAATGAGAAGTGCATTGTTTTAGAGCAGTGCACCACTTTAGAACCTCCTACCCTAAGGGCTGAAATTGCATTTTGGGGAGGTGAAATATCTTGAAATGTATTCTAGTAAATTTTTCTTGAATGACAAGAGGACTTGACATCTAACCCAAGTTGTTTCATATTTTTTGGAACTTTGTGGAATTAGTTACAAAATTTTGAAATGGAAAGGCCATAGGTCTCTAAAATGGTGCACCTCTTCAAATGTACGTGACATATACATTGTTGAAGGGCTATGAAAAAAAACATGTACAATTTGAGTACATTTGAGAAGGTGTACCATTTTAGAGCCTGCACCAAATCAGAACCTCTTACCTTAGTTCAAAGCTAACCGGTTGAAATGAGAAAAAACCATTTGGTAAACATTAGGCTAAAAATTGCATAAAAATTTGAAAAAAATTACTTATAGTATGAAATAGAGAAAATAACCAAAGGAGTTCCTGGATTAACTAGTTCAATATAGTAAATGAAGGAAATCAACCAAAAAAACCCAAATATTTCCCAGCTCCTATTGTAGGAGGCTCATATTCTGCTGAGTTTCTAAGCCATCCCTCTTCTCAAATGTAATCTGTTTGTGCATGCTGTTTTTCATAGCCTTCAAAAATGTACAAGCAATGTACATTTGAGGAGGTGGACAATTTTACAGCCCTATGCCATTTCAACTTCAAAATTTCATAACTAATTCTACAAAGTTTCAAAAAATGTGAAACAACTTGGGTGAGATGCCAATTCCTCTTATTTTTCAAGAAAAATTTACAAAAAAATGTCTCAAGAAGTTTCACCTCCCCAAAATTCAGGTTCAGCCCTTAGATGGTTGGTTTATGAGCCTCCTACCTTACACTAAATAGTGCAATTAGGTTGCCCATATTTGTATCCTCAAAATTAATTGATATTCAATTATTTTTGGAAAACTATGCCTTACAAATGATTGAAAACTAAACCAAAAATATCATGTTACCACATAGGTAAATGAAAATTTAAGTTTCTTGTTCCTGTTCAAGAAAAAATCAAGATTTTGTATGCATGAAATTTATTGCCTTTCATGCATCATTCAATAGTTGAAAGCTTGGTCCGTAAGTGGTTAATAGCTTGTTGCAACTGGACCTCCTTTAGTTTTCCATCTAGGCTTATGCGTAAGTAGATCTTTAATTGACCCTTGCCAACAATCTTCTTTGGTCCCTGCCATTGTTTATCATTATTTTCATTAGGTTTGAGATCTGTGCTGGAATTCTTGCATCAAATTTGCAGAGAATTTTAGCAAGTTTGCGTATTTATAGGTGTGGTTTTGCTTCGTAAGTAGTGGTAAATGATATTTTAGTTAGCAATTGTAAAATAAGCAGCTGCATTACTAGAGGCTTTATTAGTTTGTTCATTTAGCATGGGCTCATTTTTTAGTAAAAATATCTATTCAAACTTTCTTAAAAGTAGCTTCTCTGAATGCAAAGCCTCTTCCCTATTTATCCGAAGTGAGGGTGCACAACTGAAAGAGGTTACAATTGTGCCAAGCAATTTTATTTGTCAACACAAAACATTTTCACATACCTGTATCGTGGGTCATAGCATTTTCAAACTAAATAATTTTTGTGCGAGGGACAAGTAACAATGCAAGCAACACTTCTTGCTATGCCGATCTTTTATTTGCCGAAATTATACAACCACGCTTACTATTTGTTGAGATTTGCTAATACAGAGGGTTAGCAACATCAACGACCGTTGGTTTAGATGCACACAAACAATGCAAACTTGTCTATAGAAAAGAGTTATCTTGGCTACCATCCAAGACATCCACCACAATGCAAGTTTCTTATAGTGATATTAACCTCTAAATGCCTGAGGCACCAAACCTTGGTGTCCACAATACTTTGAAGTTCTATAAAACCTAACTAAGTTGTTATATTGAGTAATTTGTATTTTTGAGTTATTATTTTTGAAATTTGGTTTTTAGTATCAAAAATCTAATTTTGAAAATTAATGATTTTTTTTTTCAAGATTTTGTGTAAGGGTATCCACTACAATCTTGACTTTTTGTAGTGTTGAGAGCTCTTGGAAATGAGCCTCAAATACCTTAGATCTTGGAGAAAAGTCTACACTAAAAACTCATTTGAAAACACCATAAAAGAGATTTTGAAAAACCGTAAATTGATGGAGTTACATATGTTATGTCCTTTAATCTTGTATTTTTGTGGTGATCAATTTTTTTAGTTTTGACATGTGAAAAGAGGATGGACAGACTTCAAATCATCACAATTTTAACATCCTCATGTTCAAACATTATAATCTTTCAATCCATAAGTGATATTGTTATGTTTTCTTTTCCTATTTGATCTATAGCACATCTAGTTTGAATTTGTACAGTTACAATTTAAAAAAATTGATCAACTTATCAAAATGTTGGATTTTTGCTCAATTTAATACAAACTCCTAGAGGCTCAAAAACGGCCTCAATTAAGGACATTATTTATTCATTGGGAATCATTCAAGCATCCAACGTGATGCAAAACAATTGTCAATTTGATCTACACTAACTTTGAACTTACACTAAATTTTCAAACCTCTTATATCACATACAAGTGTTGTTGTGGTCCACGTTAATTTACCACCTAAACCACTTGAAAAGCTTGTGTAGAGGTTGTGAATTTGCTAGACATAGCCTTGTCAATTCTGCAGTGTAGCATACTCACGAAGTACCAATCCATTTTTACACGTGTTTTGTTTGCACTGATTTATCCGTGCGTTTTTTTTGTTCTTGAATTGGAACACAAATGCATTTGGAACGTGCAAATGAACGTTGTGAAGGATCCATATACCAGCCTCAGACAGCCATAGACTACTGCAGAAGACTCAAGTTTCCAGTAATGAACCAACCTAGCATAAGTGTTTCTTTGTTTCTCTAGAGCAGCTATACCAATTACTTCGTTTGCTGTGAGTAATTAGGGGTAGTCACACCTTCACCCCATTCTCAATCTTCAAAAAATGGGGTCGTGGTACACATTTTGATTTGCAGAGGACTCACTCTTTGTATTGAAGATTGAGAAATTTTTTCTTTTACATGTAGAGGGGAAGAATGGGCGTGAAGAAGATTTAGCATGTCAAGTTTTTGCCCATGAGTGTTTCTTTTTCATCTTTTGCTCTTCTTGCTTTCACCCTCCTTGTAGTTAGAGACTTCAATTGAGTGTGTGAATGCAACTTGCTTTCTTATTGCAACATCTATTTTGAAGTGAACTCACTCTCCATTGTCCACCGCTCACAAAAGGAGAGTCCCACCTTCTTTATGGAGAAATGCTCCCATCAACTCCTAAATCCACTCTAGAACTTCTCATTCTTCATGGGAATTTGCAAAATGTAGTGAACCAAAATGTATGACTTGAGACATATGGACATATTGAGAATTGTCAAGTCCCAACTTTTGGTTGTTAACCAACCAAATTGACAAGCTTTAGTAGGATATGGTGTGAATTGCCCCTTAGTTGCCAATGACATGTGTTAAAGAATATAATGATAATCATAATATTTAAAAAAATAAAAAACTTGATAAACATTTTTGTATTTTGCAATACTTTGATGGATACGTTTGATTTTTTTGGAAGTTGTAAGGACACACTTGAGAATATAAGGGTTGCATAGAGCTTTGGAAATGTCATGCTTAGAGATTTTGGCAATCACATCTTTACTTGTAGTGTTGTCAAATTTTTGATGTTTGGTGTTAGACAATGTTGGCATGCATGCATCACTTTGTCAAAATTGCATTTAGTGCACACACAAGCATTAAGCATTGCTTATTATTTGACAAATAACAAAACTTGGAAAATTCTTGCTGGCCAATCAAGCCCAAGTCATGTCCTTGCCATAGGTGAACTTACACCACTTGATTTGTGACAAACAATAACATTGGTAATTGTCCCAACTTTACATTGAATATTGCATTTAGATTGTCCCACACTAATTTCTCAGCATTTTACATTATATAAATATTTAATGTTACTACAATAGTTTTCATCAATATTTTTTGCAATAAACAAATTTTAAAAGACTAGGTAACAACAACAAAATTATGGAAAAACAATCAAACAACATCTGAGTTGTAAACTATGTGAAATCTTAGTATCTATAGAGTTGTATACTCCTACAAATGGCTAAGCAATGAGTCATTAGGTAGCTCTCCAAGGTAAGGCAACCTATTTTGTGTAGAACAAACTGGTACAAGGGTGTCTCAAAAGCTTTCAAAACATCAAAGTATTAAAAAGAGGGAAAATTTTATGGATATCCTTGAAGTTTGCAATATTTACATAGATACCCCTGCTTTTTCAGAAATCACACAAATATCCTTCGACCGTAATTTTTAGGCATTTTATTTTTTGTTGTGTTTATACTTCTTTCAAGACAAATGTTGAAGAAGGAAATGTAATGAAACAAAAAAGAAGCCACAGTACGCATAATGGAAGAAGGGAAATGACATGCACAACAAAACAAATGCCTGAAAATTTTGGTCCAAAGCTATTTGTGCAATTTCTGATAAAGCAAGAGTAAGGTAGCAACACCCATAACCATCACTGTACCCATAACCATCACCTCTAAAATCTTGGAATTATTTTGGAAGTGAATAGATGTCATTACAAGGATGTACAACACGTGAACATGAAACCTTAGTGTTGGTATTAGGTGCAATTGCAGTCGGCTCTTTAAACATTCACAACTTAGTTTTCATAGTAGCCAAATAATACATTCAAAAGTGCAAACTCATCATTTTTCTCTTGCTAATAGGATTGTGTAATTTGCTAGATGTTTATAAATAAGGGATATTTTCATGGATAACCTTGAAGTTTGCAATAATTTCATAGAAATGCTTGCTTTTTTAGAAATTTCACAGATACCCTTAAACCAAAATTTTCAAGCATTTTTTTTGTTGCACATGCTACTTTCCTTTTTCCTTGTGCACACACGTAACAAGAAAGAAGTAATGTGCACACAAAAGGAGAAGAGAAGTGGCATACACAACAACAAAAAAACGCTTGAAAATTTTGGTCCACGGGTATTTGTGAAATTTCTGAAAAAACAGGAATATCTATGAAATTATTACAAACTTCAAAGATATCCATGAAATTTTCCCTATTAATAATTATCATGTTTGAAACCCTTCATTTGATGATTATGGGTGCTGCTTCCTTATCCATGTAAGAGCACCTCCACTCTTGCTCTGAAAACTAGCCTCGCCAAATGGCTTTTTGCGGGCTCCACCTTCTTCCTAGTGCCCCACCCTTGCTCTCCATGCTTCCAATAGCTTTGCATTCTCATTGGTGGGAGTTGTTAAAGTGTTTTGATTTTTCTAAAAGTAGACAAAAACATTGTCAGACAAGGAGAATCCAAGCTTGGAGAGGAGAGGAGTGGGCCCGAGGGGATGGCGAGTTGAACATAGATTTGAGCAAGGCCGGGCTTTAACTTTTGGATTCTAGGGCAAAAGTGGAGTTTTTTATTGAGCCTGGGCCCTGGATTTGAGCGGCCACGAGGGAAATCTAGAGTAAGAGCTTCTCCAGCCCTGCCCCCCACATGGAACACTTCAAACGGGATGTGCAGGTCCAGAATTCATTTGGCAAGAGCAGCTCTGGGCTGAAGACTTAGCGCTCACCAGAAATTGTGGTCGCCATTGGTGGGTCATGGCTTTGTTTGCAACATCAATTGTAGTTGATTTTCCACCTAGCCCTACATTGACAAGAGTACATGCATGAAAGCTTGCAAGTAGACAAAGGAATATTTGTTTTTTCTGTCATATAGATGGTTTTCCAGAAACTAGGTGCAAGATTTAAGGTCACTAGAGCATGAAGTGGACACTGAACATTGCCGTGTCTTAGGTCGAATTTGGCGAGGCCGGCAAAGCTTTTCCGTGTGGCAATTGTGTGCTAGACCTAGATTATGATGTCTTGGGAGCCCAAGCCTGGAACTTCCCCGTGTGGGGGGCAAGGGTGGAGCTGCTCTAAGAGTGGAGATGCTCTAAATATTGCAAACTTCAAGGTTACAGCATGAAATTTTCCATTCAAGAATTTATCCCAATGTACTATACAGTACCCAAAAGAAAGAGTACATAATACCCTTTTATGGCATCCAAAGAAGTATGTATAACTATGTATAACAAAGAATATAACTAATATTTCATTCTCACATTTTTAATATGCGATTCTCATGCAATCTTGATCAAACATATCAAATTTCAGTTACTAAAACCCAAAATCCTATTTTTGGTAAATGGTTTTGTGTCAAAATCATGGTTTTACAAGAAAGTTGATTAATAAATAGTGGTGATGAATTTTTGAGATTTGATTGCATGGATATGTAGGAGACATCCATACGCACATCTTCCTTTCAAACAAACATTTCCAAAAAAAGTCAATACTCCTTTTGTAGAGATTTTAATGTCAGAGTGATTATGACCAAATTTAGTGAAATATATATTTCTTCATGGAAATTAGATTTTGTTATTTGACTCATACATTGTGATTAAGTTTGTACCTTTAAACATGAGTACTTGATTGAGCTCATAGTATATCTAATGTTGTTAATTCATAGCTGACTTCAAAAAATGATAAAAAATGACAAAAGAAATTTTCATTGTACATGTTGGTGACATTAATTGTTGCCTGCATGAAGTCAAAACGTGGATTTGACGCAAATCAAGTACTAGAAATGAAAAAGAATAACTACATTCTTCCTATTTTAGATCAAAAACCCTAAAGATGCCCTAAAAACTTGGGGAGGGGGTGACCATTTAAATTTTAGAAAACTAGGTGAGATAAAAAGTAGGGTCAATTTTATTCATTGGAGATAAAATTTATATATTTTTTAGATCTACCATAGCATTGAAAATATATTTTTTTGCTCCATTATAAATAAAATAGGGTTGTGAATATTAGGTCCATTTTTCTCCTTTTTAGGTAAAAACAAGGTAGGGGAAATATGATCCTCCAAAAAATACTTAGTAGGTTGAGTTTAATTATAAATGTTTCAACAATTTGGATGAAAGGGATTGCACTTTCTATCTAGCTTGGAAATGAAGTGGATGAAAAAAGGTTAGGATTTATGGGTTTAGGGTTACACGTAGCTGATGCATGGTGGCCTTGTCAGCGAGAATATGTGTAAAGTTAGGCTGTAACAATAGTAACCTACCCTTATTGAGGTTCATTTGCTTTGGATGCCTCAAGGCGCTTAATGTTTAGACTATTGGTAAGGCTTCATGCCCCTTGGATTCCTCCAGTAGGCCAATTTTCCTTTTGACAAGACATCTCTCGATGTACACACCCATCGGGAGATTTCTCAATGTTTTTCTTAGAAGATGCCTAGTTCATAATTCATTGAATAGTCCAGAAGGTGTTAAATATGCCATACAAGTGAGAGCAAGCAGGTTAGAGCAGGAAGAGAGTGATTCTCTACAAACATGTGTTCTAGCAATTTGAATGCTCCTAGCTTTCATTATCTCAATTATTGTAATTTTCAATTTGTAAATAAAATAGGGTGTCATAAATTTGTTCTCTAAACCATTTACAAATTAAAATAGGGTGGTGTAAAATACACCATAGTAGCTTTTTATCTAAAGATAGGGAGGAAATAATTCCCTTAAAGAACATAGATACCCCCCTTTAAATACACCATTATTGCACGTGGTATACAAACATAAGGCTATGTGACCCCCCCCCCCCAAGCCTAACAACAAGAAAGGCTGGACATGTTTGATTGTGTGGTCTATTTTGTGCATCCACTTGTGTTGTTTGACAACCAAATCTTGCCCAAAGTAACAACTATGGGTGGTCTTTGTTTGTAAGTTGTGCACTTATTTGAAAGTTTTATAAAGTTTTTTCTACATGCTCATGAGAATCTTACAATTGAATTTCCTATGTGTAAGGAAGGGTATTCCTAACATTATGTTCTATACTAATGAAGGCTTGAACTCTTGTCAACAAAAAAGTAGGTCAACGGTATTAGGTCAATGTTATTGCAAGGGTGGGAAATACCTTATATTGATCAAGCGCTAGCTTTCTTAGGTGCGTGTGCAAGAAATATTGAAATTAATGTTTTAAATTGTTACACGTGCAAGTTTTACCCATTGGAGGTATGTTTTTATTGTTCATGTTATTAAAATTTAAGATTGGTGTCCTTGAGTAGACTCTAGTTTGAGTACGTATACAATTTGTGTGTGAAATACTGACAAGATGCCCTTTATTTGAACAATGACTAGGTGCTTCCACCGTGGATGTTGCCAATTCTCAAGGATACAGTTTGGAAACTTTGCTCTATATGCCTTTACATTGTAGGGTCATTTCTCTTTTTTGAAATTTGTATAAGACTATTTGTCCCCTTCTTTAACCATGAGACCTGTTCTTTTATGAAATTTAAATAAGAATATTTATCCCCTTCTTTGAGAATGACACTCATTTTCTAAGAGCACGATTCCAATGCCCACATGCAACACAAATGGCAAGCCTACCCCTTGCCCAGATCAATTATTGGATGTTTTGAATTTTCACATGGCTTTGCTAGATTAGTCCAAATCGGTGTTAAAAAATGTGACTTGGTTTAGCAAAACTTGAACCAAACTTTGATTAGAGCTGTAAGTAATGTGAAAACTAGTGTTGGATTTGAGTTTTTTAGCACATTTTGCAGTGTTTCATTAGCTGCTTAAGCTGATTATGAAATTCATATTTGCAAGCATTGGTTCAAATATGTGCTAGTGGGAATTTTGGATAGTCAAGTGCCAATTTCTATATCAGTATAGGTATATAAACAATTCTTGAGTTATAGCTACTTAGCCCCTTGAGGTTTAAAGGGGGTAATGTGTATTCTCAAAAAATGTGGACCTATGATCATGTAATATGTTTCTTGTCATCTACAAATATGCCTTGAGTTTTGAGCTATGTCTTTCTTGCTTAATATTTGGTGCTTTTCACCCTCCCTTCCCCAATATTTTCTTCTCCCTTCCCTCTTTTTTGAGGATCAAATTTTGGATGACCAATAGACATCATCTATAACAAAGAATTTTGAACTTATGGTGTTAGTAGAGAATCTTGATCTTATAATGTCAATAGAGAAATTGAATTATAGCATGGCAAACAACCCATGTTTTATGATATAGATTTGTGACAAAGCTATTGAGTTTAATGCTTTTTGAACCCCTTTTAATTGTACTAAAAATCTCCAATGTGTGTTACAAAGTGAATCATAAAAGAGAAGAATTAGCTTGTTCATCTTTAAACAAAAAGTTTTGGATTATGATAGCCATTGACCTATGTATAGTAGTAAAAGGTACTTAGACACTCCATGCAATAGAGAAAGAGTGTTAGAGGAGCTCCACCTCTTTCTTGCAACAACAAACAAGATTGGAGTCTTGAAGAGTGACAAAGCGGGTCAATGCAGTACTAGCTCCACAATTCCCAAACCATTTTCATTGCACTCACGCCAACCTTGTTCTCAGGTAGAGCCTTCTAGCTTCTTCTCCCCAACAGCTTTCAACTACCCTAAAGGACCATATGTTTGTTCAACAGACAAATGGGATTTCAGGCAAGTTCGTACGGGCTCAATTTTTGTCCTAATTTTTTTAAACTTCTTTTGAAGATAGAAAAACATATTAGCTTTTGGGGAATCTAATTTTTATTCCAATTGATGCCAGGGAGCAAAAGTTATGCCCAAATAAGCACAAATTTGGGGACTCCAGGCAGCAAAAAAATATTATATAAAAACTTGAAAAAAAAATCATTTTTTTTCTCTCATAGGTTATATCTTTGTCTACATCTGGAGCTTTGATCCATTCCATTTGAACTAGTTATGAGAAAGTTGTGGACAATCTTGTTTTTTGGGCAATTCAAGCATCTTCTTGAAAAAATAACTTATAAACTTCATTTTTGAATGCAACTATATCATTTTTTCAAAAAAAATTGTTTGAGAGTGTGAAGTTTGCTTTCTAGAAAAATCTCACCATTGGGATTATTGCATTTCAATTCCATTGCAGGGTTATTAGCAATTTAAGTTTTTGTTCAATCTCATACATTCTTCTACCTAATGTTTTTTAAAAGATGAAAATTAATTATTTTTTGTTGTCTTTTTTTCCCAAGATTACCAACTCAACTTCTCACCATGCAAAAATAGAATTTCACACTTTGTGGGGCAAACATTTTAAGTTAAAAAAGTTCAAAGTCAAATAATCTAGTTAGGCAAGGTGCAAAAAAAGTTGTTTTTTACACTAAACACAAATATCTTCCAATTTGTGCAATCAAAGTTCTTGAGTTTTGTATGACACACTCCTATACTATCTAGTACAAGATCCTACGGTCAAATATGCAAAACAATTAACTTTCAAACTTCTTTACTTTTTGCCATAGAAGTGGCAGTTTTGAGTGTCTTTTGACAAAATAAAGGCCATGGTCCTTTAGGGGTTAAAGATTTGAGTCCTTCCTTGAGTTCTAATGTGAATGCTAAAGACCTGCACAGTGGCTTGGCCAAATGTTTGTAGCATCTCTTTGTCTAATATGGAGATCAGTAGCGGCTGTGCAGTGGAGACCAAAATTCAAGGTCCTCTCTCTAAAATTTAGTTTAAGTGTGCCTCCCTGTCTCTGATGGTGGTGCTATTAGCTACAACTTGGATATCTACTTACATGCAATAGTAATGGTGTGGAAATTAATCCATATCTATTACCAACAATGACACTCTTACAACCTTGGAGAAACTCTTCAATGAGGCATGGGTGCCTCATTTTTGAACCATGGAGGTTGGAGTGTACCACTATACCCCTCCTTTTTTCATGCACTTCATTTACTAAACCACTTAAGGTAGCTGCATCCATACTCATGAGGGTCTCCATGCCCGTGACCTATGCCTCTATCACACTGTCAGGACTAACAAATATTTGAAAACTTGATTATGGCTATCTAAGTGATGGTTGTGGGTGATTGGCATAACAGTTTGAGTACCCCATCTCACTATTTAAGAACCAATAAGCCTTGTTTTTAACATCTCCTAAACACAGGTTTACATTTTCAGTGATTTTGAACTTTGAAAATTCTTTGTGAACAAATGCTTGCAGATAGGAATTGAAACCTCAAAATTAATGCCAATATTTTTTGTTTCCTTTTGCTAACTTACAGTGTTTTTTTCAAAATTAGTAAATTGTTTTATCTACTCCAAAACCTGGATGCGGCTACCTTATGGCAGGTCCAAAAATGTAACCCATACATGCCCACTTAGGCCTTCATCTCTCTATATCCGTATAGTTGATTCTACCATTGTACTTGCCAATATTGATCAATTGATATTGTAATGATTAACTTAAAACCTCTATTGAAATTAATTCTAGACTGAACACTAGTGAATTTGTCAAAATCTAAACCTAAGGTCAAAATTTGATGACTTTTTAGATTTTTTTGTTGTATTGTACATATTTATTTGAAAAAGTTGTCTTTTGTATGCAAAAAGTTGGTTTTTGTCGTGAAACATATTTTTATTCTTTAAATTAATTAATATTCAATTATTTTTGGAGAACTATGCTTTACAAATGATTGAAACCTAAACCAAAAAAATCATGTTACCACGTAGGTAGATGAAAACATTAATTATCTTGTTCCTGTTTACGAAAAATCGAGATTTTGTATGCATGAAGCTTAGTGCATTCATGCATTATTTAGTAGTTGAAGGCTTGGTCCATAACTTCGTGCGTGGTTAATATTTTTTTGCAATTGAAACTTCTTCAGTTTTTCATCTATGTGAAATCAAATATAAATTTAATCCTAAAACAAGTGTCTAACAAAAAAAAAATAGGGAATGAAATAAATATCAAAATTTTGCACAAACAAAAGTGCCATAATTGGATTTCAAACAAAAAAATAGGTTGTGAAAAAAATACAAAATCTAACATCAATCAAAATGTCTTAACAAAAAAATTAGGGTATATAAAAGAAAATTAGTTTTTCTACTACGTCAAAGTCCAATCATCAAATATTCACATGCCTCCTCTTACGCAAAACTTTTTGTTGTCACTTTGCTTAAATATTCTTTTATTTTCTTTATAAAAATAATAGCCTAGGAAAGAATGAAATCCCCTAGGCTGAATAAGTAATTATAGAGTGCTTTAATATAAGTCACTTTGTCAAATTATATAATTATAAGATCTTTTATTTTTGCCTAGAAATAAATAGCCCCCTAAAAAATATCATCTTGCCACATAGGGGTACCCAACATACAAAGAGTGATCCACCCAAGAATTTAGAAGTAATCAAAGACAAAGTTATAACTTGCGCAATTTTGCATAATATGAATACTGAAATTGAAAGAAATGATAAACTCCCTCTTATTAATTATGAAAAGAGTGATGCATTACTTGTATATCTTGCTTTAGCATTTCCTAAGTAAAGTAGAGGTTAAAGACAAGAGTATGGAATGAATGCGGATACTTTAACCTTAAAAATGATCTTATTGAGCATCATTGGGCAAAAATAGGAAGTATAGATATGTGAAGTGAAGGTTGAAGTGCGGATTGAAGTAATCATTATAATACTTATAATAATTGGTAACAATAAAATTTGTATGAGTACTTTAACACTTGTTTAAGTAATAGAGTTGTGGATTAAATAATAAAAAGAAAACTTTTTAATTTCATGAAATAAATAATTGGTGAATTTTTTAATTACTTATGACATATGAAACTATTATTTTGTTGATATCTGATAAACTTATGCAGATGACATTTTGCACCATATTAAAGTTAAGTATTGCCCTTGAACTTTTAAATTACATGTTTTTTTGATAAAGACAAAGATGTTTTCCTTTATATTCTAAATCTTTGTTTAGGATTCTTTTCAAAAATTGTCACAATTTTTTATGATTTTAATGTCAATTTATATTCAAATTAGTGTAACAAGGTTAATTCCATTTTTTTAAAATTAGCATTGACACATAAATTGGTAACCTAATCAATAAGTATAATCAATAATTCTAGTTTATTAGGTATTTTAGAACAGTATCAAAACATTCTAGGCTTATGCTCGCTTCCCCTGATGCGCCAAGCCAAGCCAATTAAATATCTTTAGGCACAATCGTTTGAAGGAACATTGCTACACATTTGCCCAATTTTGAGAAAACTAAATTAACTACAAAAATACTCCTACACAGACCTTGAAAAATAGATACGCAATAAGTAAAAAGAATTAAAAAGAAAAGTATCCACGTGAACATGCTCATCCATAACAATCAACTACTAGTCTTAATTCTAATCCAAACACTAAAAATTCTAATGTTTTTCAAAACTAATTGTCAATATTTCATGTATTTTGTCATACAATTTCAAATACTATAGATTGAAGTCACAATGAATATTTGGTGCAATGGAGATTTAAATGTCCTTATACTGTTCCATGAGAGAGCTAGAGTTGGTGAGATTGTTGAACTCACTAGCTTTGGGTTCATGAGATTTACGATATCTAACCTAGTTTGATGGAAGAAATAAAAACTTTCCCTATTTACAAGGTGTTGCACCAGGAAGAAATGTAGGGTGTATTCAATTATTTCATGTTGCAACTTCGAGTCATTACACACTACATCCTATACTCCATCTCTGCAATTTCTACCTTGGCGTTTAATTCCAAGTTCTTTGGATTATTAAAGACAAGAAATATTACTAAAGAAAGCCAAGAATATTTTATGCAAAGATAGTTGGGGTTGAAAGTTGGCCAATCCAAACTTTGAGTGAAGTTCCACTATTTTGGCACCAATTTTTTTTTAAAGTGTTATCATGTAGGTAAAATGTAGTAAACCAATACGCTTGACTTGAGACATACTGTGAAGTACCAAGTGCCAACTTTTGATTGTGGACCAATCAAATTGACAAGTTTTGGTAGGATGTAGTGTGAAGCACCCCATACCAGCTAACCACAAGTGTCAAAATAAAACAAAATGATAACAACAATGATTATAGAAAAGGAGAGAATTTGATTAACATCCTTATATTTTGCAATACTTTGATGGATACTTTTTATATTTTGAAAGTTGTGGAGATACTCTTGGAAATATAGGAATTGCAAAAACAACTTTGAAAAGTGTTGTGTTAGTAAATTTTGGCAATCACATGTTTAGTCATGGTGTTATCAAATTGATTTATTCGGTGCAAGACATTGTTGGCATGCGCGCATCATTGAATCAAAGTTGCTTTTACTTTTGCTGCAAATGCAAGCATCAAGTATTGCTTGATATGTGGCAAATGACAAAATTTGGATAGCTTTTGTGGTCGCATCTAAGAGCTTGTCATGTTCTTGCTATGGACGTATGCAGACAAACAACTTATTCTTTTGATAAAACGAATTACTGGTAATTTTCCCGTATCATGGGTATCTTTGCAATTTACAAAGATTGAAAGATACAAAAGTCTCCATCATTCAAAAGTTTCCTCTAAAAAGTGGTTTAATTAGTTTGCCTTGTAATCGTTGCCCTTTACTTCAAAAATTTATTACAAAAGCTATAGTAAATCAAATGTCATAGTCATGGTACATTAAAATATAATTGAGTGAAGGTTTTTGTGTCAATTTCAAAATCCTAGATGAGTGAAATATATGTTAACTATCAAATTTTCAACAAAGTAAGATCAATTTCAAGCTCAAATTTAAATTGCCCTATGATCACACCTAAGTTGCTACATGCTATTATACATGATCATATTTGGGTATTTTCATCTTTGGCCTTTTTCTTCCTCTCCATGGCCTAAGTGGTCATCTACAAGTGCAAGCTAAATTGACAAAATCCAATTGTTTTTGGTTTTTTGCAATTGATGTTGTTACACCTAAGGCATTGGATCTATATGTTGTATGTCTTGTCTAATGAAGGTTTTCATAACTAATACGCTCTATCTTGAGTAGCTTTTAATCAAAGGGAAAAAAATTGCACTATTTAGTTAAAAACTTTAACCCTTTTTTTGCAATACTTGTACATTCAAATTTGAAATAAATCCCTAAAAGACATGGATATTTGAAAAAAAAGAAGTGGTAATAGGGCAAGAGTGGTAATAGGGTTGGACTGACAATAGGACTAGAATGATCTTAGGGTAAACTACTTATAAGTGCTTTAGGCAAAGTGAAGAACAAGAGGCTCAAATTCCATTTGGTCATTTAGAACCGCCCATGTAGGGATACCAAAAACAATGCATAGAGCTTCTTAAATGGGCCAAATTTTTTTTGTTCAAAAATTATACTTCTACATGCACAATTTTAGGAACTTAAGAGACTGACACAAGATAATGCTTGGTGTGCTTATTGGTCATATTTGTGTTGAGATTTGTCTTTGTGTCAACGTTAGGTACACGTCATAATAAAACAACAAAAAAACTTGTTTTCAATCATAATTTGAGTATTACAATATGGAATGGATGCCTGCACACATTAACCCCTGAAGGACCAACGATGTTTTTTGAGAAAAAATCTCAGAAACTGCCAACTTTTAGTGCGTTGCCCAAAATAAAAAAATAAAAACTTTTTTTCTCAATTTCAACCATACAAAAGTTTGTGAAACCAATAAACCAACGTGTGCAAAAAAATTCAGCCAATTTGACTGTGCAAATTGTAAGATTATAATGTTTGATGTGAGAAAAATAACTTTTTTTCATTCCAATAAAACAAAGTCAACAGGCTTTGAGCATTTCTAGAGTAAAATTTTTACTCTATATAAATTTTAGCTTTTTGACCATTTACAAATATATGATGTTTGGTTCACTCATGAAAATTTTCAGATGCAAATATAGAGTCTAGTTTATTCTAAATCACCCTCCAATGCAAGGAGGTTTAGTGAATTGGCAATACATTAGTCATTCTTTCATGATTTCTTATGCAATGTGGAAGTCTTTTATTGAAATCTAAATAGTGAAAAGTTGGAGACAAACATTTGGGATATGTGAAAAAAGTTTCAAGAGCTTTGGATTAATAGGTTGAAAGATAATAGGGCTTGAAATTATAGGAATTTTTTTTCTTGAAACTGCCCAAACATAGTTAACAAAGTTTGACCCCCTTCAAAATGTGATGTGAGAGCTCAAAAATTATCATTTTTTTGACAATTGTACACCATGTTTTTTTAGTAACATACTTGCCAAATTTCAAAAGTTGATGAGAGTTTTAGCATAAGATTCTTCAAAGATGCTCAAACTGCCCAAATTGCCCAATCTCTTTTGGGCAACATAACTTTTGAACCGGACATCTAATTGGGGAAAAATTTAGATTTCCACTTGGAGGATACATATTTACACCTTGTGTAATACTTTTGAGAACATCCAATAAAAATTAACTCCATTGACCCTACCCAAGTTCTCAAGTGGCTGTTGAACAGCCACTTGGTCTTTTAGGGGTTAAAAGAGTTAGTTGAGCATCCTCAATTTTGTAGTGGTAACATTGCTTTTTAGACTCATGTGCTCTATTTACAAGCTGCCTTTGAATCATGAATGCTACCACCTATGATCAAGAATAGTTACCTATGATCAAGAATAGTTACCTATTCACCTTTTGCTTTGATAAATTGTAGTTAATTCATACTAATTCAAAAAAATTCAAATTAAATGACCATAGAATTTTTTTTTCGTTGACTTTCTACCAAACATAAGGTAGGAGGCTTGAACTCCATTAAGGCATTAAAACTGCTCACCTCCCCAAATCAACTCTGCCAGTACATGTTCTTATTCATAGCCTTTCAATAATGTTCAGTGGACATACATTTGAGGAGGTGGGTGGTTTTAGAGCCCTAAACACCATATTAAGTAATTTGGGTCAAAACGTTCATTTTGGGACTTGTGATGGTTTGGGACTTTGGGGTGATCACCACAAACCCAACTCCAAGGTTTTTTTTGGTACATGTGCCCTCACCTGAGAAGAGGAATTTGTGAGGGAAAGAATCTTAGTGGCTCAAACTGAATTTGATACTTTTGAATCTAGTTTGAGGTAACTTTTTGGGTTTAAGGTGGAGTACAAAATGGTACCTGTGTTTTTCCCAATTTATCTAATATGACATTCCTATGGCCTTTTTCCACTTGAAAATTTCAGAACTAATTCCATAGAGCTCCAAAAATATATGAAAAATCTTGAGTTGGATGCCAATTCTTCTTGTTTTTCAAGTGAAACTTATTGAAAACTATTTCAAGAAGTTCCACCTCCCCAAAATTCAGTTTCAACCCTTAGATGGTCGGTTTATGAGCCTCTTACCTTATTTCCAAGCTGCTAAACTGGCTTGATTTTTGTACAAACATCTATCTCCTACCTTAGGCAAAGTGAAAGACAAGATAGCAACACCATATTCGTTAATTTGGGAAAAATGATACATTTTGAAACTTTCAAAAAATTCGAGGTGATCACCTCAGATCAAGCTTAGCATTTTTTTTGTACACATGCCCTCACCTGAGAGGAGAGATTTGCGAGGGAAAAAGACTAAATCTGATGCCTTTGAATCTAGTTTAAAGTAACTTTTTGGGTTTGAGGTGGTGTACAAAATGGTACCTCTGTTTTTCCCAAATTAACAAATATGGTGTTTAACACTTAGGTGACAAGTGGCGTCGTCAAATTGTTCCCGACTATTCGCGACAGTCCCCGACTTGAAGCTTTCATAGAATGGGGCCAGATCTCCAGCTGGAGACCACTGCTCAGTTTGCGTATTCTGCCGCAAGAGGTTTCGCGCATTTAAAATGCAAACATCCTCGATGTCGGAGCTTCGAACTTCCTTTAAACTTCGTCCTCGGCCTCGACATCACTCGCTGGTCCCTTTCTGAACATTTTGCAGCCTCCTACATCGCAAATGCTCGCGGTTTAAGTGGTCGAGACAACGTAAAAGAATGGAATATAGGGACCCGGATTAAATCTCGTTCCGCATCCGATTCAACTCTCGAGTGTCCCTATATCTTCTCTCTAATTCTCGTCCATCGCCAGTTGTCTTTCAAGGTGCAGCGCAGCCGTTCGCTCCGATTGACCATGATGTCAGTTCCTTGACCCAGTTTGCCGAGGTTTAGCAAGTGTAAGTTGGATCACCTTGCTGATTTTCGAACTAATTAAGAAGAAGGAATCTTGGGCTTGGTGTTTTCTTGAACGCTGCGTGTTATTCCGCGGTCGGTAACGAGCATGTAGTCGTGGTTGTTGGTTGATTTTTCAGTAGTGAAAAGAATGGCCAGAGTAGGCTGGAGCAACAGTCCTAGACTTCGAGGTGCACAAATAAACGCCATTGTCCAATTCTAAACCTGGATTCGCTAGGTGGACATCCACTCTGTTGATCTGAGTTTGTCAGTCTCTTCTTTTGGTGCGCTTGTGCGTTCTTGGTGGTATTCCATCTTAGCACAAGAGCTCTGTTAGGCCTTTCAGGCTCCTTGTTTGGAAGGCAACTAGTCGTTGCAAACAGATCAGGTCAGTCGTTGGCTCCGGCCTCGCGACACGAGCAGCAGCCGTAAGTTAAGTTTTGAAGCCCTTCTTTGCAATGTCCAACGAGATAGAACCTGAGGTGATGTCACAGAACCCGGTGTCTTCGATGTCCAGCTCTATGCAAATGGAAGCGGTATTCGATGAGGAGGAGTGGCATCCTTCGTTGGATATTGAGAGGCAGGAGGAGTGGCATTCGACGCAGTTGAAGCCAAAGCACACCATATTCTTGAGTTACAGCGGGGCACAGAAGAACTTCGCGGAGCAGCTGTGCGTGGACTTGGAAGCGGTGAAACAAGCGCCATTCTTTGACAAGCGACCAGAAAGCTTGCCCAAGGGGGAGAAGTTTGCGCAACTCATACTCCAGGCGGCACGGCAGTGTCGGTTGGCAATTGTGGTGGTGTCGGAGGAGTACTTCACCCGAAGCAAGTGGCCTATGTTGGAGCTTGCTGCGTTAGTCGAAGCAAGCAAGCGCACATGTACACAGCAGATGGAAGCTCGCCGGTGCACCATCCTGCCCTTGTTTCTGGGATTGTCGTGCAATGAGTACGGCGATGCGACGCGGAGGCAGCGCTGGTTCGAGCGATGGGCCGAGTTGGCTCAGGAGGATCCCCGAATTGACGTGGATGCGTGGAAGGAAGCTCTGCGAGAGCTGGACGACTGGAATGGCATGGAGTATGTTGCAGCTTTCGGCGAGGTGGAGTACCGCAAGGAGGTTGTGTCCACTTCCTGTGGCATCTTGAAGAACAACTTGGACGCGGAGCTGGTAATTGAATCCTTCATTCATAAATTGTATTCATGTTTATTTATTTTGGAGATTTGGAAGTAAGGTCACAAAATCTCATAAAGATAATCACAAAGAAGACCACAGTTGGAGAATAACTAAAAACAATGTCACCTATAATGTAGCCATTGGTTTTGTCTTGACTTCGTAATTGTTGATGGCCACCACTTGTTGCGCTTTGGTACTTTCAAGAACCCCTAGTGAAGAACATTGTTGCTCACATGTGTCTTGGGTGTTGTGTACCTTCCTCTTTACACTTTCTACATTGAGTGTGATCGTTTGTGGCTTTTTTTCTCTGCTCATGTGAAAGCAAATAAAAGAATGGTAGGATAACTATGTTGTGAGTGTACCTTGTTTGTAATTTTGTGCCCTTGTTTAGAAATAGTTTCATTGTTTTTTCTAGTACTTCGTGAGGATCTTGGAATTGAAGTCCATTTGTGGAAGGAAGGATATCCGTAACATAGGTGGGTTCATAGAAGTGAGGACTTGAATTCTTGTCAATAACAAAGTAGGTCAACATTATTGCAAGGGTGGGAATTTCCTTGTACATTGATCAAGCACTAGTCTTCTTAGATGGGTGTGCAAGAAATGTTGAAATTAATGAGTTGTATTGTTGCAGTTGCAAGTTTTTCCATTGAAGGAAAACCTTGTCGTTCTTACCATAAACATCTAAGATTGGTGTCCTTGAGTAGATTTTAGTCTGAGTACATATTTGATTTGTGTGTGAAATACTAACAAGGTGCTCATTATTTGGATGATGATTAGGTGATTCCACCATGGGTCTGGTCCTTTTTCAAAATGACAGCTTTGCTGCTAGATTATGGTTTGTTCTTGGCCTTTTTAATTGTCTGGGTAATTGGAGCATTTAAAGCATATTCTTCATATGCTGAGTTCCACAAGAAAAATGATTGGTTATAGTCAATTGGTTTTCAAAAACCCACATGCAACATAGGTGGGAAGCTTGGTAGCTTGCCCTTGCCCAAAACATGTTGCTGGATATTTTGAATTACACTAGGCCACGCTAGATAAGTCCAAATTAGTGCTAAAATTTGTGGTTACATTTAGCACAACTTCAACCAAATTTTAATTAGAGTTGTCAACAATTTGAAAACCATTGTTGGACTTAAGTTTTTAGCACATATAGCAATGTTTCTTTAGCCACCTAAGCTAATCATGAAATTGAATTAGCAAATATTGGTATACTATAGGGATTTTGAAGAGTCAAGTGCTAATTTCTATGTCAATATAGGTATGTATACAATCCCATGTAAAGCTACTTTAGTTCGCTCCTTGAGGTCCAAGGGTATATACTCAATAAATGTGGGCCCATGATCATGTAACATGTTTCATATTACCTCTTCATGGCATAGCTATTGAGTTCATTGTTCTTTTAACCCCTTCCAAGTGTGCTCTAATTCTCCAATGTGTGTTACAAAGGGCATCATAGAAGAAGAATTAACTTTTTGACTTTCAAAGAAAACACTCTAGATTATGATAGTTATAGACCTATACCCATACCATTGAATCTACCATTGCACTTACCAATATTGCTCAATTGAGTTTGTAATAAGTGATTTAACACTCCTTTTGAAATTGATTCTAGATTGAGTATTAATGGTTTTTTCAAAAGTTTAAAGTTCAATTATAATGGTGATGAATTTTTTAAATTTCTTTGTTATTGTACCATATGAAGTTGTTTGTAAAGGATTATTCTTTGTACAATTCCTTTTTGTGGTGAAATATATTTGTAATCTTTAAATTGATTAATGTTCAAAGAGCATCCTTGGAGATCCATTTCTTTAAAATAATTGAAAATCAAACCAAAAAAACTATGTAACCATACAAGTAGTTTACCCTATTATCATTGGGCCTTACACAAAAAATCAATAAAAAATTAGGTATAATATATCAAATGACATGGTTATGGTCTCATTTGAAAAATAATCAAATCAAGGTTTTGTATCAAGTTCCAAATTCCTAAATGAGTGAAGTATGCGTTAGTTATCAAGGTTTCAATGAGGTAAGGTCAAGGTTTAGCTCATATTTGAAATTGCCCTATTATCACTTCCTTCTCAGTTCTTTAGAGGTTTTCATTGTCATACATGATAATATTTTGTCATTTTCATCTTTGAACTTCTTCTTCCTTTCCTTAACCTCTATGGTCATCCATAAGTGCTAACTTAGTTGACAATTTTCATTTATTTTTGGTATTTTGCAATTAACATTGCTATAGCTAAGGTGCGGGGACAATAAATTGTATCTCTAACTAAGGTCTTCATAGCTAATATGCTCTATCTTTTGCAATTTTTGGTCAAATGGAACAAAAATTGCACAATTAGTAAAGGACTCTAAGGCCTTTCTTGCAATACTTGAAAATTTGGATTTGAAACTAAATCCTAAAAGACATGAATTTTTGAAGATGAAAGAGTGATAATAGGAGCAGAGTGATAATAGGGTAAACTACCTGTATGGATAGATGAGAAAATGAAGTTCCTTGTTTTTATTTGTGAAAAGTAAGTTTTTATAAGCATTGAACTTATTTACATTCATGCATTGCTCAACATGGCTTGGTTTGTAAGTGGTTAATAGCTTGTTACAACTGAAACTTGTTAAGGTCTCCATCCATATGCTATTAGAGTTTAAGAAACCCTTGTCAACACTCATCTTGGGTCCTTCCCTTTGTTCATCAATAATTTTATAATGTTTGAAATCTATGCTAAATTATTCCATCATGTTTGAATAGAGTTTCAGCAAATTTGCATGTTTGTAGGAGTAGTTTAGCATATCTAAATTATGGTACATGATGTTTCAATAAGCAATTGTAAAATAAGAAGTTATGATAAAAGGGACTTTGTCCATGTAGCAATGGCTTAGCTTTTGAGTGAAGTTCTCTACTTCGACTTTGTCAAAAGGAATATCTCTCAATGCAAAGCTTCCTCCCTAAGTGCAAAGTAAAGGAGCAAGGTTGAAAGAGGTTACAATTATGCCAAGTAGCTGAATTAATTTGTCAAAACAAAAAATACCACACTAATTCTCATATTTAACATGGGTCACAGTAATTCCAACCTAAATATTTTCTTGCTTGGAACATGTAACAAGACAGGTCACACCAGTTGCTATCCAAATCATCTATATGCCAAAATAACTATATCAACACCTGCTATTTGTGAAAAATTTGCTAGTAGTGAGGGTATGCAATATTTGTGGACGTTGGTTTAGACTTCCGATACATACAATAACATAAACTTGAATACAAAAAAGAGTGATCTTGGATGCCCACCCAAGATATCCACCACAATACAAGTTTGTTACATAAGTAGTAAAAACACTGATAATTCCTTAGAAATCATTCAAGCATCCAATGTCCTACACTACTGACCAATTATAGATTCTATCATGTGTACTCTTACCTCCTACAACGTCACCAATTTCACCTACAAATTGGATATTTGATGCAAAATAATTGCCAATTTGGCCTGCATTAACTTTGAACTCATACTAATTTCCCAAACCTCCCATATTACATACAAGTGCTGTTGTGGCCCATACTAATTTACCATCCACACCGATAGAGAAAACTTGTTTACAGAGGCTATGACTTTCCTAGATATAACTTGTCAATTCTGGAGTTTAGCATACGCACGAAGTAACAACTTTGTTTTACACATGTTTTGTTCTCACTAATTTGAATATGCGTTTTCTTTCTTACATTAGAACACAGAACATTAACCCCTCAAGGACCAAAGAGCCCAATATGGTCAAATGGGGTTCTAGGAGGTGTAAAAGTAGACAAAAAAAGCATTGCATGCTCAAGTTTTGGTTTGTCACTCTAAGTCCAAATGGAGCCAAAAGTTCAACAAAAAAATTTTGGATTGGCTTGTTGTTCCTTGAAACCTCTAGATTTTTCACCCAAACATTTAAATTTACTATTTTTTATATTAAAACTATTAGTGAGAGTATATACAGGCATTGTACATTGCATTGTGGATGGAGGAATTTTGGATGGGATGGGTTGCAAACCCACACTCCCATGTTTAGAGAAGAAGGTTGGTGCTGAACATTGAAAATTTTACAAATTTACTTGAATTTGAAATCAAACTAACCTTAAACTTTTGATTTATAGTTGAGTATAGAATGACCAATTTGGATTGTGTGAATACTTGTTCAACTTTCTAAAAGTAAAAAAAATGTTGAAAGTTCCACATTGGAGGTATGCTAAAATTTCTTAGCAAGACGCTTAGGAGTTAAAAATGTGCAAAGGAACTATGTGTATTTGCATGTGCAAGCCCAAGACAGCCATGAAACATTGCGTAGGACTCACTTCTCCACCAACCAACCAGCCTAGCATATCTGTTTCTAAAATTCTAGAGAGCAGGTAACATATATCAGCTTCTTCGTTTACTGTGACTAATTTTGTGTTACTACTGCACACTCCTTTGAGAGTTTTTACCAACAGAATGAGCCAGCGGTAAAGACCTAGGAAATTTTTTACTTACCATAATTTTCAGTCAGTTCCATATTTTCGGATGCAGGGTTCAAGCTGCATAAGGTAAACGTACCTTTCACCGCCAAATGCCTACCATTACTTTTGAGGTGTTCACCACTCAATGTTGAATCCATAGTGTAGTGAATGTCACATGCATAAGCAAATTTTATCACATGTTAGCACAAGAGCTAGTTTGGAAGGGTTGGAATTGAGCTGTCAAGCACATGTGTAGGAACATATTCAAGCAATTTCAAAAATAATCTTAAGTGGCTAATAGGAAACCTATGAGCTGCAACTTTGCCCTATAATATAAAAGCATCTACAATACTTTTTCCACAACAACTACATTCCGAGAGAGCTTGTTGAAAGGCTGACCCTACAAGTTGAATTTTCCGAGACCTTGAAGTACCCTAAATCCTTACGCGCTCAAGTATGGGTACGTTTACCTTATTAGTATTTTGTAGAGCTGAAAGTTTTCTACATCAAACCTTCAGTGGCACTTTACCTGTCAATGAAATGAAACGTTACTAACGAGATCAATCAAGTCAAAAGTGAAGGAAAAAGCTACCGCTAATCAAGAACGATCTTACATTATGTTCACTAACAGATTTGTACCTTCCAGCTATTTGCGAATCAAGGTACTCAAGTCAGGAAGAAAGATGTCGTCTGTCAAGCAATTCTGGAAGGAACCAGAGGGCCGATCACGGCCGACGTAACGGTCACAGGGCCAGGCCCATCGGCAGGACCGGAGATAGATATTTGGTGATTTCAAGTGATTAGAATGCAGAAACTGTTTCCATCATCGAACTCTTAAATAATCCTGTTCTGCGGAACATAACCTGCTCGGCCGCTACTTTAAAGGAAAGATTCGGTAAGGATGGCACATGCGTGTAATCTCAAAAGGTGTTTACTTCTAAGCGGTAAGATTAGAACATTAGCTTAAGGATTAGTGATGTACATCTATTCATGTATACCAAGCTTGAGAGTGCTCTCAATGATCAGCATATTACGCCTAAAACTTCCCTTCCGGTAACATAAACCTTCTCGAAAGTCATATAAAAGCATGGTGAAAAAGTGTTCATATGCTTGACAGCAGACTCAAACGAAATCAGCAAATGATAACTACAAAAGTTGTAGATTTGGTTATTACCCCCGATAGGACAAGATTTCCGAATAACGAAGATAGATTCAAAACAACCTACACGCAAAACAGCCATTTTCCTAAATTGCATCCGAAAATAAATGATCAGAGTATGTACGGAATAGCCCGAACGCCAGGATATGATTCTATCGAACCATCTTAATTCGAAACCTTCACGATAAACAGCCACAATCACTATTTAGAGCCGAACTAAACATCAATAGCTAATGGAGAGACGGAGAAGGACAGTAATAAGAGTACGCTAAAATTCAGAAGATAGGTGGTGTTTATAAAACACCATTAGAACAAGTATCAAAGAATCCCAGGCTTACGCGCGCTCCCCTCTGATGCGCCGAGCCAACTGAATATCCTTCGGCATAATAGTGACACGCTTCGCATGAATGGCGCACAAGTTTGTGTCCTCGAACAAACCAACCAAGTAAGCCTCAGAGGCCTCCTGCAACGCCAACACAGCAGAGCTCTGAAACCTCAGGTCCGTCTTGAAATCTTGGGCAATCTCACGAACCAAACGTTGAAATGGCAACTTCCGGATCAACAGCTCCGTCGACTTCTGGTACTTCCGAATCTCACGAAGAGCCACAGTCCCAGGCCTGTAACGATGGGGCTTCTTCACTCCGCCCGTGGCCGGAGCCGACTTGCGGGCCGCCTTCGTTGCCAGCTGCTTGCGAGGCGCCTTGCCTCCAGTGGACTTGCGAGCCGTTTGCTTGGTACGCGCCATAGCTGCAACTGAAACTTGAAAGCAAAATCACTGGAGCTTGAAGGCAAAAACACTAGAACTTGAGAGCAAAACCACACAGAAGACGAGTGAAGAGAAACGGAGAACGGAAAGGTGCTGGAAGATGATGACAATGGAAGCTTATATGGCTTGAAGAAGAAGTTGAAGGGAGGGGGCGGGAGCGCGCTCCAATTTGAAAATTTGGAGGGAAATTCAAATGCGTCGGTTTCTCCCCGCCGAATTTTACCTTTACCTTTTGCTTTTTCTTTTAGGGCTACAGTCAAGCCGTTGGAAATATCTATGCCCCAGGGCCTAGGCAGTAGGCACTCGGCAATGGCTGTAGCTTCCGTAAGTTAATGCAACGGCTGGAAAGAGCACCTTTACTTGCTAAGGATATGACACAATTGGGTATTTATGAGGCATTTTTGGTGTCAAAGTGTTGGGGTCAAGAATTTGGAGGGCTCTTCAAAAATTAATGTACATTTTGCCAAGTTAATTTGGAAAATTAAGGGTGTTGAACTGTTGATGCCTTGGTCTATTATTCAACTACAAGTTTAGGTACCCATTGTACTAATGAAGGCAACAATTGGATCCAAAGTAAAATCTCAATGTAAACCACTTTATGCACGTACCTCTCTTCTTGTTGATCTTTTGCTAAAAAGGCTCATTGTAAACCACTTTATGCATGTATCATTCTCTCATGTGATGGTTAACAATAAAGTATGACAGATTGGTGGAAGTTACACCATAACACTCTTTTTTAACCAAGTAAATTGAGCCGCTTCACTAGATGTTAACAAAATGTCAGTGGCAGTTGCATGACAATACTCTCTCACCAAGTCAAACTACAGTTGTATTCTTTAATATATATAAGATAAGATTGGTGGCAAAATTAAAATCTTGAGCCTTGTTTCAAGTTTCCTTCACAAGTTGGAATTACAAGTTTATCTAGGTGTTTAATTTAATTTATTATCCTCATGTTTAAATTTGTTTATCATTCACAAGTATCCATCAATTGGCATATGTTTTTTTTTTCCAAGAATACCTTGGGATACCCACATTCACATTTTTTAATATGTTGGCCAATAAAATCAACATCAAAACAATGTCGCAAGAAGAAAATTTATTTTGGTTTCTTTTGTACATGTAATGAAATCATTGGCATTGTTTGAAACCCCATGCCATGGTCTATATAGAAAAATGACAGGAATCTTGTGTTTTGCTTACGCAAATAATTATCATCATTATAAGTTTTTTTAACAAAACTAAAAAAACATTTAAAACCAACTTACAGCACATTCACAAAGACGCTGTTAACAACAAAAATTCTTCGTATCTCAAAAGGTTGTACAGTTTATCATTAAAATTTTGCTTTCAAATAGGTCTCAAAAATGACATAATGAACTAAACAAATTTAATGAAAATTTCCAATCCTTTTTATCAAGAAGCCTTATGTCTGTAACTTCCTTTAAAAAAAGTTATGCAATTTGAGATAATATCTTCTACGTCACATTAACCACTTGCAAAACATTGGGAGATCTTTGCATGTTTAGACAAAGTAAAGTATAGAAAATTTCTTAATGTTTAGGTAAAACATTAGAAAATCTTTTAGTGATTTTCAAGTATCTTCAAAAAAAAATTGGGCTATTGTTTATGGACTTTGCAAGGTTCACAACTAATAAATTTATCACTATTTGTCTTGTTATATATTATATATTAATTGATCATAATTATTGATACTTGTTAATAACCAAGAGATGTTCTAAGTATTAACCCCTAAATGACAGAGCGTGCCACTGCAACCAATAGCATATGAGGTGTTTTTCTTGTATTTGGAATAAATTCACACATTTACTGCATTTGAGATCAAATAAGAAGTAGTAGAACAGATCAAAGCGGTTCTTGTGAGCTACTTGAGATCCCAAGTTAAAACTTCTTACTAATATCAAATACCAATACAGCAGCGTATATACTATGCCCTATTGTCCCTTAAGGTTGAGATTAGAAGAAACAAGTATTGTTGCATATTAGAGTGATATGCAAAACCAAGTCAACATGAGCCAATGTCAAGGTTATGTATTTATTAGCAATAAAATTTAGAGAATTGCTAAAAGGACACCCCAACACTACAAGAAAAACTATCTGCAATGACATGTTCAAATTGACTAAATGTGTCTAAATTAACAAAAATTGTCCAAGGTGACAAAAATGACCAAATTGACATGTCCAAATTGACAAAAGTTCTCATTTTGGACGCAATTTCTTTGTAGTACAAATTGCTAAAGGAACACCCCATGGTGTGCTATAAGCATGCAATTTGAGAATCTAATGCTAAAATTCTTGATTTGGACTTGAAGAGTGGTTTCACCTCTATTATTCAAAGGCTACATCCATAAGATTTGTGGGTGCTTCAATTTGCAACTAAGTATACAAGATTTTGTAACTATACAAAGCAAGATATATATCAAAAAATAGCAATGATATAATAAAGGTGTAGTAAAACTTGTGTTTGTTTTGGAGGTGATAATGGCATGATGAACCCCTAAAGGACCAAGCAGCCCTTTGGCGACCAATACAATATAGGGTATTTTTCTTGTACTTGGAGTGCATCCACACCTTTATTGCATTTGAGATCAACAAAGAAGTTAGAATATAGATCAATGCTTTTCTAGTGAGGTAGTCATGATCTCAAATTAAAACTTTGTGTTGGTACCAAATGCCAATTAAACAGGAGCGTACATATTATATATTTTAGTAGCTCGGTCCTTTAAAGGTTAAAGAAATGGTGAACCACTTGGATGAAGAATTGTAGCACTAAATTCTCAAATTGTGTGCTCAATGATCCCAAATATGATTTTCACTATTAACACAAGTGGCTAAAAAACACTACTAAAAAGCTAAAATTTTCAAATTTAACACCAAAAAGTTTACATTTTTTGTAGCTGCATGAAAAATTTGTTAGCAATCCTGCTAAATTTAGCCAGTTTAGAGAACGCCACTGCTCAAAGGGGTGTCGCTCTAACAATTACCTAAAATTTTTTGTAGTGCTTTGCATCTTGATTTGTACAATGCACGTATGCACACTGCTCTTGTATAAGCCTTTGAATTTATTCATGTCTAATCAACCGCACACTAACAACAATGAAGTGGCCAGTTTTTTTACTAAACACAGTGCCAGCCTCCAATTTTTCCTAAATTCTTTTTTTTCTTAAGACAAACCTAAGATGGGTGGAAAAGCTTCATTTGTTTTCCTAGCA
The DNA here is from genome assembly GCA_963920765.1 of Ulota crispa. Taxonomy (NCBI): domain Eukaryota; kingdom Viridiplantae; phylum Streptophyta; class Bryopsida; order Orthotrichales; family Orthotrichaceae; genus Ulota; species Ulota crispa. Next base: position 17,507,384 of record OY987246.1, on the reverse strand, counting down.
AAAAATTGTAAAATGCTTCTATTTTGTAGTTATTCATTTTTATTCAATAATTGCAATGAACAATTAAAGGTCTCCGAATTTGGATACGGATTCAAAATTTCTGAATTTGGCATGCCACGGTTTAGGGTTTAAATCTTTCTAAATCCCAACATTCTCTCTCTGGTGAAACTTCTGAAACTTAGTCACCCTAGAGTCCACTTGAAGCCATTTGAAAGGAAAGAAAGGATTTGGAAAAGATGGAGACAAGCGCTAGGTTTACTAGAAAAACTCATCTCCAAACTGCTTAGTTTTGGTTGTTAAAACATGTTTAGTGTCATCGATTTTACTCTATATCATTCCCACTTTCATAAAAATCTCTAAACAAACCATCAATTTCAAAAAGAAGCTAACCTTGATTCTTGACAGTGATACATTCGTGACAGAAAAAAATTGGAACCAACCCAACCTTCAAGATTGCATGCAAAATGAGCTATAGAATCATCAGTTGAGCCCCTTCCACATCATGCAATTAAGTCTGATGTGTAATAGTTTTATCACAAAATTGATGTTCAAATAGTACACTTAACAACCAATAGAACTAAACCTCTCCTCAAAAGCAGAAAGCTCCAAAAGAACTCAAAACACCAAATAAATCATGTGAATTCCACTCCAAATAGATAGCTTCTAAGCTTTACAACAAATCAATAAATTTGCATAGAAGTGTAAATGCTCTACCTACATTATCATGGTTATGAAGCTATCTATATGTAAATTCACATTGCAGGCAACAGCCTGAATAAACCCCACACCATTGCAAACTTTCTTGTAAGCTCAACCAATGGTGGGGTTACATATGGCAAAAGAAAAAGAGTAACAAAACAAATTGACAAGCTGACCTTGAACTACTCAAGGATGGTTGAGCTCATTGAACTCCCTGACGTTCACAGCTTTCACGGTTAAGTTCCACTCTCGGACAAGTCCGGTTACTTGATTCTGGCAACTAATTCAAGGTGCCAAAAAACTTAGCAAAAAAAACAGAAAGTGACCAGAAAGGTGCATGAAGACCAGGAGGTTTGCAGTTCACTGGCTGGCTTCATGGGGTGACAAAAACTAGGGTTAATCTGATTTGCATGAGCTCAAGAATGTGAGGAAAATGAGAGAGAGAAAGGGAAAGGAAATTTGGAGCCACCTTCAGAGAGTAGGCTTTGAAACGTGTCTCCGAGAAGAGGCTCTGCTGTAAGACACCGTTTTCCGGAGCTCCGGAGCTCCCTTGCCAGAGGTCGCTCTATCAAAGGAATGTAGCCGCCCAGTTCTTTCCGCTTTGCTCGCCGGGCTGGCACCGCCGGGCGGCCTTGATGCTGCGGTGGGACTGGTTTCATCGTAGTCCCAGTACGCGTCATCCTCTTCGCCCACGTCGAAGTCGTCTTCGCCTTCCGACCGGATGCTGTCGTTGTCTACCGATTCGTCCTCCTGCACTCATTCTTCGTTAGCTTTGTGACCATTTTCTTTGGCAACACTGCGATGGAATACCCCAAACCCTAAACCGATGAAGACGCCGAAACCCTAAACCGATAAGACGCCCAAAATCTAAACTGATGAATACGCTCAAATCGTAAACCGATGAACACCCAAACCCTAAACCCATGAATATGTCCAAACCCTAAATCCATGAACACGCTCAAATCCTGAACCGATGAAGACGCCCAAACCCTAAATCCATGAAGACGCTAAGCCGATGAAGATGCAAAACGTCCACGCCCTAATTCGATCAAGTCGTCCAAACCCTAAATCCATGAACACGCTCAAATCCTAAACCGATGAAGATGCTCAAATCCTAAACCGATGAAGACGCACAAACCCTAAACCGATCAATTCGTCCAAACCCTAAACCGATCAAAATACGCCCCTTCGGAAGCCTCATGTTGAGAACTGGAGCGCTTAAAGGTAAGTCTCTCTTTATCTCTGATAATAATAGCGATAGTCACACCGTCTTTCAGCCCATTCTCAATATTTAAAGAATGGGGACGTGGTACTCTCTCTTTGATTTGCAGAGGTCTCATTCTTTGAAGATTGAGAAGTTTTTTTCTTAACCTCTAGAGGAGAAGAATGGGCGTGAAGAAGTTTTAGAGTGAAGAAGTTTCAGCAGGTGAAGTTTTTACGGATGCATGCTTCTTGCTTTCACTCTTCTTGTAGTTTGAGACCTTGGTTTCAGTGTGTGAAAGCAGCTTGGTTTCTTACTGCATCTCCATTTTCTAGGTAAACTCATTCTCCATTCTCCACTGCCCACAAAAGGGGGAGTCACACCTTCATCCATGGAGAAGTGCTCTCATTGGCTCTTATTTCCACTCCACAACTTCTCATTCTTCATAGAAGTTTTGTTCTCGGAAAAGGTGTGACTACCCCTAATGTTGAACTGCAGAATATTGCTCTTTCACTGATTGAACATTCTTTATGTTTAAACCCTAATTATTGAACACTGCCAACATCTTTATAATCGCCCTAGCAAAAAGTGACTGACCGATCATCTGGAGGCAAATCCTCTATAAAGCAATGCATTTGATCTTATACACCTTTAGCGTGTTGTTTAGGTTTAGCAGTCAATAGAATGATTTAGGGTTATGCAATATAATGGAAACGTCAAACCTATTTATAATGGTGCAACAATCTTACGTCATTTTCTTCGGCGACGGTGTCCAGTTCGTTGTTGTCACCTTTCTTGCCTTCGTTTTCGTGAATTTCTTCTTCCGCCTCGTCGTAATCGTCATCAGATGCAGATGCCACCGCATTCTCATTATGCTGCACAAACAAATGTATTCTTACACCTTGTCAGTAATTGAAACAAAGCCACTTCACTGGGAAAAACATTCCATACCAATACAACTTGGATCCCTTTGAGAATCTGACGCACATGCTACAGGAAAATGCAACAACAGGTTAGCGTCCAAGATCCATTTCTTTACGTCCTTCAAAGTAAAGTGGAGATAAAGTTACAAAGTTCAACCCTGGTAGAGGAAAGAAAAATTTCATGGATACCCCTGAAGTTTGCAATATTTACGTAGATACCCTGCTTTTTCAGAAATTACACAAACACCCTCGGACCATAGTTTTCAGGCGTTTGCTTCGTTGTGCATGCCACTTCCCTACTTCTTTTGTGCACATGTTGCTTCTTTTTTTTCTCTTCTTCAACATTGGTCAAGGAAGGAAGTCCAAGCACAACAGATAGATGCCTAAAAATTATGGTCCAAGGGTATTTGTATAATTTCTGAAAAAGCAGGGGTATCTATATGAATATTGCAAACTTCAGGGGTATCCATGAAGTTTTCCCTTTTCTTTACGTCCTTCAAAGTAAAGTGGAGGTAAAGTTACAAAGTTCAACCCTGGTAGAGGAAGGGAAAATTTCACGGATACCCCTGAAGTTTGCAATTGGACCAAAATTTTCAGGCCTTTGTTTTGTTGTGCATGCCACTTCCCTACTTCCTTTGTGTGCACGTTGCTTCTTTTTTGTTTCATTACATTCTCTTCTTCAACATTGATCATGAAGTACAAGCACAACAAACAAATGCCTAAAAATTATAGTCCAAGGGTACTTGTATAAATTCTGAAAAAGCACAGGTATCTATGTAAATACTGTATTGCAAACTTCAGAGGTATCTATGAAATTTTTCCGTAGAGGAATGTTAGGGTAAGTGTGTGAGAAAGCTGACCTCCTTAGCCGGTGTTGCGTCAGAAGAGGCCACTCCAGCGTCACGTCCACCACCATCGCCAGCAAGAGCTTGAGCAGCAGCAGGAAGATTACTGCTACTGGTGCTGCTGTTGCTACTACTGGCGTTACCGGATGCATTGTCCTCAGGCCAGTTACTCAAACCACGAGCACCAAACAGCAAGCGCACAGGTTCAGCTTTCCCCACGGAGAAGGGCCCGACAATGGGAGTGCCCACAGGTTTATCCTCAAAGACACTCCCGGAAGCTCTTCTCTCCACTTGCGAAAGGGTTAACGGCCAAGCCTTAGCAACAGTCCCTTCGGCGTTCACAACAGCCATCATGTTCCGGGAGGAGCCCCGGCGCTGGATGAGCTGGAACATGCTCTTGGATCCCAAGGCAGAGGAGCTGTGTTGCTTGGCCCACTCCTCCTGGATGACTTTCACGGTGCCGGTCTTGGTGTCCAGCAGCGCCTCTCCCGCTTCCTGACGACGCAAGCAGCTGAACACCGTGGCGTGGATGGCTGCCACACTCTTGTCCACGTTGGTGTTGTTCACCTTGGGAATCGCCCGCTTGTCCGCCCCCTTGCACAAATAATCCTGAATGGTCCTAATGTTTTTAATGTACTTCACGTACTTATTCTTCGCCGGGTCTAGTGTCATCATCTTCGCACGCACTGCGAATCTTTGCATGTGCTTGCCCTCGTTGGCGATGTACACCATGAATGGGATGATCGATGGGTGTTTCTTCATCAGTTTCATCTGGCAGGCAAACCAGCCGCTTCTCATCAGTACTAAAGCTTTCACTACGCTAAAACCCACTTTATTATCAACATTTTCTCTACAATCTTTAGTCTGAGAAAAGGGTTTAGGGTTCATCCACAGTAGCTAATCGATTTCGTCTGCATTCAAATCACCTCTTAACACCAGTACTAAAGCTTTCACTACACCTAAACATACTTTATTATCAACACTTTCTCTACACTCTTTAGTCTGAGAAAAGGGTTTAGGGTTCATCCACAGTACCGAATCGATTTCATCTCGCATTCAAACCAGCCGCTTCTCATCAGTACTAAAGCTTTTATTACACTAAAACACACTTTATTGTCAACACTTTCTCTACACTCTTTAGTCTGAGAAAAAGGGTTTAGGGTTCATCCACAGCAGCGAATCATCTGCATTAAAATCACCTCTTAACACCAGTACTAAAGCTTTCACTACGCTAAAACTCACTTTATTATCAACACTTTCTCTAAACTCATAATCTGAGAAGAGGGTTTAGGGTTCATCCACAGTAGCGAATCGATTTCATCTGCATTCAAATCACCTCTTAACACAAGTACTAAAGCTTTCACTCCGCTACAACCCACTTTATTATCAACACTTTCTCTAAACTCCTAGTCTGAGAAAAAGGGTTTAGGGTTCATTCACAATAGCAAATTGTCACACATTCCATCTAAGACACATTGCAAAACTCTCAGGCCCCGTTTTAAAGATCACACTTCTGCAGACCAAACAAGCAGAGCTAACTGCAACTGTCTCGACCCCAAAGATTAGAAACGTGTCGTTTTCATTCCTTCTTCTCATGCAAAACCCCTCAATGACTGACAATTTCAAAAAATCATAAAATGCCACTGTTTTGGTAACCATGTGTCACAATCCTACCTAAACTCGTTCTTTGAAATAATAGACTCCCTAACGTGCTACTGTTATGTGCCAAATTGAGCGTTGGAATATTCTTCATTTTGAAACTATTTTCGAATCTCCCCCTTGAGATAGAGATTACGAAGCATGAGAAGTCTGAAAATTAGGGTATAAATTGAGCACGGAAAACTTAGAGAGAAGAAAAGTGTGTGTTTGTAAACTTACCACAAAGTTGATGCTCAAGTGAACACCCTCCACCACGACTGATTCTTTTCTGGACTCCCATGCTGTAATCAGCCGGTCCACGCTGTCCACCACCATTTCACTTTGAGCTTTGAACCCCTCAATGGCCATAACCTTGGGACCGACCAAGGATTCCGACGTTTGCAGCTTCGTAGATGCTGAACCATCCTCAGAGGTTGTGTTTTCAGAATCAGCAGGAGGAGGAGAAGGAGGAGTAGGAGGAGGAGAAGGAGGAGGGGGAGAAAGTCCTGCACTTTTTATGCTGGCAGAAATGCTTGCTGGTATTTTCTCCCTTTTTTTGCAGATTTTCTCTGACACAGCTTGCGGGTCAAGAAACTCTCCAGCGTGGTAAGTGGATGCCCAGAGTAATGGGTTCTCCTGCTCGCTAATAAAGCCTCGCATCATGTGCCGGACTGAATCCGTGGATACCACCGTGGTCACCCCAAGCCTTTGTCCCTGCAACAAAAGGCTCCAGGGTTGAGAGTCAAGACTCTTCTCACCAACTTGTGCGTGATTCACATTACTGTCCTTTCATTCAAAAATTACAAAAAATCTAATCAAAATTACAGAAAACTGACATTTTCAGAAGACCAAACACTTGATTCAAATACAAAAGCCCTTTCTGAAATCTAGGTAGAAAATCAAATAGTACACATGTACCCTAAGTGCTCATATGGCCCAATAAAAGGGCTGCTGCTTTCATAATGAAACATAACTCTTCAGCTGCTTCAAGGAAGTAAAGTTCAATATGTACAGAAAGAAGAAATGGTTTCCTAGGTTTTGAATGATAGAAGTATCTACACAAAAACTACATTCTGCAATATGAGGCACTTCCAAAACAAGACTTGTGAAAACTATAAATTAGGGTTCGCATTTGTGACAAGAATTTGGGGATTTTTTGCTCGTTATCAAGTAGAGTTTAAAAACGAAAGAAAGGAAGAGTCTCACGGTGGCAGTTGTACACTTTACAAAACCCTAATAGCAACATGTTTTGGAAACCAACTATCAGTTTCCACAGCGGATTTTCTCTATTTCAGCTTGAGCACTTTGAGGTTGAGCTTCGTCTAGTGAATAAGAAGAAAGTAAAAGAGGAAACTTTATACTCGTTTAAAGGGAGGAGAACATACGAGCAATGTCGCAAGTGTGGACTTGCCGCAGCCACTAGTTCCACACAGCAGAACAGTAACAGATGACCTTTTCTCCCGAATCCTGCAACAGAGAAAACACAGCGTTGTCTGAGTTGGGTTCACACTCTCAAACACGAATGTGGTTCTTGATCATGCGCATAAAATTCTACACAAAATTAGGGCAAATTGAAGACACAAAAAAAGTGGCGAGATTCCATACCGACAGGCGACCATGAGATCCAATCGCTGCCTGACACCCAAATACTGGCACTTTTTGAGTCCATCACAAACCACATCAAGGAACTTTTCTCTGGGAACAGTAGTAGTGGACCGCTTCTTCATCGGTTTAGGGTTCAACATAAACCCTTTCGGATGATACACCTTGGAAGTCTGCTTGGGAATCTCCGCCAAGGGTGCCAAACCCATAAACCTATCTCGCTTGGACTTCTTGGGCGGCATCTGGCTCTTGATCACCTCGAACACCTGCTCGCTTATCTGCCAAAACCTCAAACCCCCAAAAAAATTCAGCTTTTTTCACAAATCCAAAAAACTGAGCTGAAAACCAAAAAAACCTCAAATCCCCAAAAATCCAGCATTTTTCACAAACCCAAAAAACTAAGCTGAAAACCAAAAAAACCTCAAATCCCCAAAAATTCAGCATTTTTCACAAACCCAAAAAACTGAGCTGAAAACCAAAAAAACCTCAAATCCCCAAAAATTCAGCATTTTTCACAAACCCAAAAAACTGAGCTGAAAACCAAAAACCTCAAATCCGTTATTAAAAATTTCTCTACAAAAAATCCTCAAACACAAAAAGAATGAAAAACATTGTAGTGGGTGTGAAAACTACAAACCTTAGTCGCATGTCGAGCTTTACAGCCCATAAGCTGGAGAGTGCTTTGCAACAGACCCCGAGTGTAACGATGTGTTGGTCCCTGGTCTCCCTCCTTTGCTCCTGCCAGCGGATCATCCTGTACTAGAACATACAGCAGCTTTGATGCTTCCAATGACCTCGTAGGTTTCAACGCCGTGCCAACACCAGCAACACCAGCAGGAGCAACACCAGCAGGCTGTGCCATTGGTTGCACCAGCGTCGCTTCTGACATGGTCTATTGAAGAAAGAGACGCCCCAAACCTTGCAAAAACAACACCGTTGTCACAGATTAGCAAAATACGAAACAAAACAGAAAAAAAAAAAGGGTCGGTAAAGGAAAGACTAATGCTGTTGAGGGGTCTCGATCGAGGTTGAGACTGAGATTGAGATCGATCGTTGGTGTGTGCATACACTGGCGTGAGCTTTGGATTGGCAATCTGGGGGGGTGTGTGGAAAGGGCATCCCCTGCAACCCGCCAGGGGCGTGGAGCCCGCGAAACCCAGAGTCGCGGAGGCCGCGACCCAGTGCGGCGGGGCTTGGGACTTGGGAGGGAGGTCGACAGTACCCCTACGGTTACAAAAACCTGAACGCTTTCCAGCAACCCCATAGACGACATCCATGGAGTGGGTGGATGACATCTACATAGTGGATAGATGAAAAGTAAATGTACGGATGATACGGAGCGAGTGTGGGGCTGACGCAATCTACAGTACACCAAATAGTGCATTTAGGTTGCCCCACATTAATTTTTTGACATTGGATACTATTTAAATATTTACTGTTACTACAGTAAATATTCAGCAATAATTACTGCAATAAACAACTCTTAAATGCCTATGGCAACAATAACACAACTGTATGACAACAAATTAGCAATGTCCACATAACAAACCAAGTGAAATCCTAGTATCTAAACAATTTCATGCACCTTCAAGTGGTCAAGTCATGTCATAAGGTAACTTTCCATTGTAAGGCAACTTAATTGTTATGGCAACCTAAATGAACTATTTGGTGTACACCAAATAGTGCATTTAGGTTGCCCCAGACTAATTTCTTGACATTCCATACTATTTAAATATTGATTGTTACTAGCAATAGCTTCTATCAATAAATATTCTGATAAATAATTTTTAAAAGATTTGACAACTATTACAAAGCTATAGAAACACAAGCTAACAACATACAAGTTGTAAACCAAGTGAAATTTCAATATATAAAGAGTTACTTGCACCTTCAAGTGGGCATATGGTGGGTCGTGAGGTAACTTGCCAAGGTAAGGCAACCTAATTGTTAAGGCAACCTAAATGCACTATTTGGTGTACACCAAATAGTGCATTTAGGTTGCTCGAGACTAATTTCTCAACATTTCACACTATTCAAATACTTACTGCACTACAATAATTTTCAACAATAATCATTGCTAAAAGCAACTTTTAAAGGCCTTGGGAATAATAACATGGCTCTAGAAAGACAAATTAGTGGTGTTCATATCAATAAATCATGAGACTAGAGTTACTTGTGCCTACAAGTGGCCAAGCCATGAGTAATAAGGTAATTTTCCATGGTAAGGCAACCTATTTGTTAAGGCAACCTAAATGCACTATTTGGTGTACACTGAATATTGCATTTAGGTTGCCTTGAGAATTAAGGTAGGAGGCTAGTAAATGGACCATCTAAGCAAAAGTGCGCTTTTGTGAAAAAATTAGGTCAATTTGGTAAAATGGAAGTATTTTTGGTAGAAAGCCAAAGAAGAGATAGTATGATTTGAAATTTTTTGAGTTAGTATGAGTTAATTACAATTTATCAAAGCATAAGGTTCATAGGTAGCTATTCTTAATCATAGGTGGTAGGATTCATGATGCAAAGGCGGCTTGTAAATGGAGCACACGAGTCCTAAAAGCAACCACTACAAAGTCAAGAATGTTCTAATAAGGCTCTTAAAGAGTGCAAGCACCCATCCCATACTTTGATACTCAAAATATGATTTAGAATAAGTTTTTGGTTATTTTAGTATGAGATGTAACTATATTTTTACTCAAAGACAAATCTAAACACACTTATGACCAATATGTACACACAACAATGGCTCATGTCACTCTCTTAACCCTTAAACAACCAAGCAACCATAGTACATAGTATGTACACTACTATATAACTAGCATTTGCTACCAACAAAAACTTCTAATATGGGATCTTGACTACCTCACTAGAACAACATTGATATATTCTAACTTCTGTGTAGGTCTCAAATGTAGTAAAGGTGTGGATGCATTCCAAATACAAGAAAAATACATCGTATTGTATTGCTTACTAGATTTTGGCAAAGTAAACAACCATTCTAGTCAAAGGTACAAGTTTAATCATAACATATGATTCAAATAATAAAATCTAACTACCATTAAAAATTATCTATTTTACTAAACTTGGTCATGATCACCCCAACATTAAAAGCTCTATAGAAGGAATTTTGAAACTTTTTGAAGATGTTTGGTAAAAGAAATTATGTGTATATGGATGTTTCCTACATATACATATCCATGCAATCAAATCTCAAAAATTCATCACAGTTGTTTTTTAATCAATTATTATGTAAAACCAAGAATTTTAACTAAAACAATTTACAAAAAATAGTATTTTAATGTTTAGTAGCTGAAATTTGGTTTACTTGGTAGGGATTGCATGAGGATTAGACACCAACAATATGAGAATGAAGTGCCCATTATATCATATATTATACAATCTTCTTGGAAATGCCAGAAGAGGGAGTACGTAGACTTTCTTTAGGGTACTGTACAATACAAGACATGGGAGCACCCACCCCATCCGCTCTCTAAGCCACTCCCTTTGATTGCCCAAAGAAATTCTTCTCCTAACTGTTGAAAAAATAGAATATTCTCCATATTCCTTGTAGAATCTAGAGCAAAGCATGCACTTCAAGGAACAACAAGTCAATCAGAAATTTTTGTTGAACTAAGTTAGCAACTCCATTTACACTTGAGTGGGAGACCAACATTTGAGCTCAAAATGCCTCTTTTGTGTACTTTCATGCCTCCAAGCACACCCTTTGGCCATATTGGGATCTTTAGACACTTATGGGTTAAATACAAAACTTATCCTTTCAATCTCTATATAATGTATTCAATGTATTGTTTTCATATTTTATACTTTGGAGTATAGTATTTCACATTTTGTACGCAAAACCTTGTACTTTCTATATTGTATTCTATTTTTTAAGCGCCTTCATTTTCCCTTTCATTAGTCATAATCTACTTTTACTTTTACTTTCATTTTCCTTTTTTCTTTGCTTGTTTCTTAATGGTTTATTTAGTTGTATTAACATAGGAATTACTAAGCAACACTCTAAATTGCTAATGGGACACCGCTTGCAGCGGTAATAAATCTAGCTAAAATTTGCAAAATTTCCATCTCAAATTTGGTTGCGCTAAAATTTTATTATAAAATGTATTGTAAAAACAAAGAGGAATATTTAAAAAGTAGCCAAAGTCACAAGATGCAAAACTGTCTTTTTGGTGAGGTGCAATTTGACGTGCACTACTAGAAAATTTAGTGCAAAATCAACAGAAAATCAACTCAAGTTTGTTGTTTTTTTCTGTTACTTTGGATGTGTTAGTTTGGATGCTTTTTAACAAGGATTAGTTGCTTTTTTGTTGATTTGTGTTAATTTTTTGTTAATTTGTGTTGATTTTTTGTTATTTATTGGTCATGTACCTATTTTTTTCTTTATTTTTTTCAACATTAAATTTTCTGAGAATTATGAAAACTCAAAGTATTTAATGAAAAGTCTTTGGCCGCAGTAATAAGCAACTGGACCAGCCGATTGCGGACCCCAGCCGCAGGTCGAGAAACCGGACCGGCCAGTCGCTGACCACCAACTGCAAGTCAAGTAACCAGACCAACCAATCGCAAGCATTAGTTGGAGGCAAGGTTTGAACCAACCTTGTGGTTGAGAAGCCACAACTCCAACCACCACAACACCTCATGTGCTCATGAGTACATAGGAATTGATAACTCACTTATTTAGTATTTGCTTATGTTTGGAGGCTATTTCAGCCTATTAATAGAATTTTTTTCAAAAAATAGTAGACCACAAAAAGTTGGTAAATGTAGTCTACTTTCATCTCCAATTTTTTATATTAGATTTCACATCTTGAATCAAAAGTTATGAGCAAAAATCAACGAGGGTGTTCATAAATTTGTAAAAAATCATTTGTTTCCACCATTTTGATTTTACTTTATAACTTTTGAGTGCAATACATATATTGCAAAATGATTGTTACAAGTGAAGGTTGGTTTCATTTCTAAAAAAATTATAGTTTTAATCTTTTTGAAAACAAAACTCCTATTAGGCAAAAATAGCCTCTATAATTTGCTATCTTCAAAAACATCAAATTTTGAATAGTTATGGAAATAGAAAATTTGCAATTATACAATCAAAATTTCAAAGGATCCAATAGATTAACAAGATTCTACAATATTTTGAAGATTTTTGAAGATTTTTTAAGGATTCCACATATATTTCATAAGAAATTGATTTTTTTGTTGATCTAGTTAATATAAGAAGGGAAAATATCAAAAATACTCTTGTTTTTTGTAGGAATATCAACTATACCCCTAGTATTTTGATATAATACCAGAATCACTCTTTTACTTTGAAATATAAAAAATAATCTTGTGTGATTTTACATATAAAAATTACCTTTGGTTTTATGTAAGAATATCAATTAAACTTCATACCCTTGGTTATTTTTTAGGATATTGGAAGTTCCCATAATTCACTACTTTTTATTACCAATTTTTGTAATTACTAGAATGACAATGAAAATTACAAAAAATAGAATCAAGTTAAATGCAAACTCAATCTTACAGTCAAGTTGTTCAAACTCTTTGTAGAATTCTTGCATTTAGATTTATCATTGCAAAAACTATTGTATCAACTACATAGTGTTCTTTATTGTTTTTATTTATATTTAAAACAAAATTGCAAGAAAAAGGCACAAAAAATCTAGAAGTATTTATGGTATTTTCAAAATCCAAGAAGAAAGATTAATTGGCATTTTTACACAAAATCAAAAGTAAAAAATATTTTTCAAATAAGAGAAGGATATATTTGGTAATTCAAAATAGTTGAGGAGCACTTTTAATAATTTCCCAAAATATCAAGGGTATAATTGATGTTTATTCAAAAATTCAAGGGTATTTTTCATAACATTCAGTAGTGATGTGCATGCCTGCCCTCCCTCCAACTGAAGAGTGTGGAATATTCCACACCCATCAATAGCTAAGAGGACACTTGGCTGAATTTATCAGAGAGTTTATGAAAGAGAGGCTCAGTTTAGTGTACATACTTCAATGTGGGAGCTAGCCATGTCCAAAAATTTAAAAAATTTAAAAATTTAGTTTTTTTTTTTTTTTTTTTTTTTGTCAAGATGAAGTTTGTCGATGGTACCTGAAGAGAGGGAAAGGCAGCTTCTCTTCATGCTATTGAATGTTATGTTTGACAATTTAAATTTTTGAGGGATGTATTTTATTTTTTCAAAGAATTGAGGGGCATCTTTTATATTTTTTTGTAAAGAAATTTTGGTATTTAGAACAACAAATGTTGCACTTTTTATGTAAATTTTTGTTGAATTAATGAAGTTGTGTCCAAAAGTGTCCAGAACTATTGATTTTTTGTTGTTTTGGTCATGTTTTTAGTAAACTTTAAAGGTTACTAATGTTAAATCGTATTAAATTGTGAAAGATGAACAAAAAAGCCACAATCAAAATTCTAAAAGATTCTAATTCTCTTCAAAATTTATTTTATTTTATAAAACTTCAAAACATTTTCATATAGTCCAAAAAGATTCTAGGAAGATCTCAAAAACAACTCAAACTATTCCAATAGTTTTTTATGAAAAATGTTCTAAAGTATTTTAATGAATTTCAAAAAGATTCAAAAACAACTCTAATTGAGTCTAAGAGATTCTATTTTTATAAAGATTTTGAAGTATTTTAACAAATTTCATAATTGAAGATTTCAAAAATATTCTCAAAGATTCCACAAAGATTCTCAAAACATTCCAAAAATATTTTCAAAGATTCCTCAATCTTCTCAAATATTCTCAAAGATTCCAAAAAGATTTTCAACGATTCTCAAAGATTCTTTAAAACCTTAAAAAGATTCTCAAAGATTCTTAAAAATTCTTTAATTTAAAAAAAAATTATGAAAGATTCTTAACTTTTTGAAAATATTCTCAAAGATCCTCAATGATTCACAAAAGATTCTCAAATATTCTCAAAGATTCTTAAAATTCTTTAAGAATTCTCAAAGAATTTTTTGAATTTTTTGAAAATATCCTCAAAGATTCTCAAAGATTCTCAAAGATTCCCCAAAGATTCTCCAAAGATTCTCCAAAGATTTTCAAAGATTCTCAAAGATTCTCAAATTTGTGAAAAGATTCCCAAAGATTCCTAAAGATTTCCAAACAATTCACAAAAGAATCACAAAAGATTCTCAAAGATTCTCAAAGATTCTCAATCATTCTCAAAGATTCCCAAAAGATTCCCAAAAGGTTCTCAAGGATTCTCAAAGATTCTCAAATTTGTGAAAAGATTCTCAAATATTCTCAATGATCCTCAAAGATTTGTAAAAATTCTCAAAAGATTCTCAAAGATTTCAAAATAGATTTTGAAAGATTTTAAAATTTTTATTGATTTAAACAATGGTGTCCAAATCAACAAAACATAGCTAGTTTTTTATAGAATTTTGTTAAATTAGTCAATTAGCGTGGTCAAATGCCCAAAGCAACAAGAAATTGTTGGTTTTCTGTTGCTTTGGACGGAGTTTTCTACTAGTGGTGTTGCCCTATTGCCAATAGAACCTCAGATTAAGACTACTTGAGTAGCCATCAATCATACTTGATTTCCCTCCACCTAGCTATAATGCAAAGTGAAAATGTGCTTTTTATTCACATGCCCTCCCTCAAATAACTACTTGTAGTTATTTTGTCATGGCACGGTTTGGCACTTGTACAAATATACTAAATGGTATTTTAGTGGCTTTTGGACAAGATTGTTAGTGTACACTTTGCAAATGTTCAAATTTAGCATTACAACTAACAAAATTAAACAACTATTGAAGATTGATGTTAGACATCACCAATTCACATAACTGAAGAATATATGAACTAAACTTAAAATTTGCCATTTATCTATACTACTAAGTGGGAGGATTTCCCTAAGTACGCCCTTTTCTAGAACCTTCTAGAACTTTCTTTTGTAAGTTGAAGCAACAAAGGACGCCCAAGATATAGAATACCAAGTGTCCTCCAACCATGTTCATTTCCAAAAAAATTGTAGAACTTTTTGGTGGAAGTTGAAACAATAATGGATGCCCCGAATATAGAACACCAAACGCCCTCCAACAATGTGCTAGAAATCAATAAAATGCCAAGCCCCTCCTAGCAATATATAAAAGATTAGCATTGTGATGAAAGCAATTGGTATTGTTGGTTTCAAAAAAGGACCAAAATGAAGGTGCATGTGGATTAGATTCTACACGGATTGTGAGATGTTGATTTTTTGTATTTGTATAATACATCAAGATTAGATTTTAGACCAATTGGTCTGTGAAATATTGATTTTTATAAAATTGAATGTTGCATTACTCATACATGTCCTACTCACTCAAAGCGTGTGCCTCTATACTAGTAACCTAATAAGTTGCCATGCATGTAGCTAAAAGTTCATAGGCAAGAAAAAACTTGTAGACAAAATACTAAACTAAATGAGAAAGTATTGCAACCTGCCCACTACTAAAATTCAAGGTAGGTTGCAAAAAATTCAACCTACAACCCACATCTTTGGCAAGTAAAGATAAAAACAAAAAATGAAATTAATAGGGCTAACCGTTGTGAGCATGAAATATGATTTTTAATGCTGATTTTTTTATTTGGATCAAAAGATTTGTTTCACCTTTATCATTACAGTAGAACTCCTTTAAACCAATATCCTCTAAATTGATATCTTCCATAATCTAATATACAACACAAATCTCAATGTCAAACCATACATTAGTCATAAACCAAAGCAATTAATTCAATAGTAGTAATGCTCCTTAATACTATCCGGGCACTAACTTCAAGGTCACTTCACTTACACTTCCACAAAATTAACTAATAACTTACTTAAACTAATCTAGTTCTTGGGGTTCCAACCATATCAGTTTAGAGGAGTTCTATTGTATAAGGCTATATTTTAAAAAAGTGAGCTTAAATTTGAAACTAAAAATATAGGACTTTTGAGTTACTTGAAGCATAACTACATCAAAAAATAGAATTGGTGCAATAATATTTCAACAAAAATTTGTATGTGTCCTATTTTCTTTCAAAGAGGTGATAATGTTGTGATTTAATGAATGATGAATCACTTGAATAAATAAAAAATAGGACAAAATTATAAAATCTCATGCTCACAAGGGTGTCATGTTAGCAATTTAGAGTGTTGTGGTAGTAATTTTCTTAATATAATATAAACTATACTTTCAATGTACATAGTGTTACTACTTACTCAGCACAACAACGTTATCAATTGTAACCATCTTTGTTTCTTTTTGGTCATGAATACTGCAGGTAAGGTGAATTATTTTTTAGCTAAAGAGAGATGCTACATGGTTGTGTGGATTGTCTCCTATTTAAAAGTGTACTATTTCCTTGCACATGATAGCTTACAAAATAATTACAAATTATAATGATAAGTGTTGTTATAAGAATATATTCATACTGAAATGGGATCACTGAAACATTACGTGTTGCAAATAGAGTTGCCTTTGAGCCCAATTACTGGAGGCAATATAGAAAGGAAAAGATTGACTTCATGACATTTGAGGTTTTTCTTGCATGTTTGGTTCAATTGAATATATGCATTAAGAGTGGAAAACTATTTAATGGCATGGCAAAGTCAATTCCAAGACAAAGTTGGCATCCAATCCATCATATCGAGGGCAATTGCTAATCAGCCTTTAAAACTCTAGCATACATTATTTGGAATCCCTGGATCAAACAATAACATCTATGTTTTTGATAGGTTTGTTTTCTTTATGAAAACAATTTTTTTAATCAATTTATTTTTCTGTGTATCTAATTATGTTCTTTATTGTCAAAGTTTATCAGGCTATGTTATTCCTCTTTTTCATTATTTCTGTGATTTCCTTTATATGTTTGGACTAATCAATATCGATTTGTTTTTTGTCTTTGTATTTTTTATAGGTCCCCTAGTAGTATTTAACTTGCTAAGTTGTGAAGAAAACAAAGAATTGTTAAGGGCTTGGCAACAAAAATAAAGTTACAAAACCAAATTAGGGATGTTCAAATTGTAAACCACATGAAATCCAAATATCTAGAGAGTTGTATGCATCTTCAAGTGACCAAGTGATGAGTGATGTGATAACTTACCAAGGTAAGGCAACCTAATTGTGAAGGCAACCTAAACGCAATATTTAATATAAATCTTATACTCTAGAGCGACATGGAAGTTGGCCCTTTGCGTTGAACAGCGATTTCATTATTGTAAGTTAACCCTTAAACGACCAAAAGGACCTTTGCGACCAATACAATACGGGGTATTTTTCTTGTATTTGGAATCAATGTATAGGGAGTACCGGCATTTAGTTACAAGCTAGCCGATTGATTTTGAGAATTGCCAAATTGAATTCAAAAGTTTAGGGAAAAAACCAGCCATTTAAGGGGGAAAACAAGAGAATATTCTTTATTTCTATAAGCTTAGCCAGGAGTATACTTTAGACAACCGGTTGACCCAAGAGAATGTAGGATATTGGCCGGTTAAGCTAAAGAAACTTCCTAGACTATGTTTGGAATGGATGCACACCTCTACTACATTTGAGACCAACAAAGAAGTTGGAGAATAGATTAATGCGGTTCTAGTGAACTACTTGAGATCCCAAATTAAAATTTCTTATTGGTAGCAAATGACAATTATATGTTAGCGTATATGCTATGCCCTATGGTCGTTTAACCTCTTGGACATTTTTTGTCCTTTCACTCTAAAAAAAAATTCTGTAGCCCAATGAGAAACTGTTTTTCATCTGATTTTTTTCTAGAAGTGGTCATAAATGCGTAGATAGTGCATCATGGAAGGCAAAAAAAATTCACCAAATACACCCATATTTTTAAATACCCCAAGTTGTGAGAAAACTCAGAATCACGGTGTTCGGTCCCAAGCTGCCCTTATTGCAATTTTCATGGGATCAACAAGCACTTTTGACTTTTGCAACTTTTTAAAGTAATGGTATTGGTGCCCATCTGCAAAAACACTGTTGAAGCTACAATTGGGCAGACCACAGTAACCTAGCAGACTCTTAACCCCTGAGCGCCCAAAATTATTTTAGGATTTAGGAGAAAATGGGGGGTTTAATGACCACCATAGCTTGGAAAATTACATTTAGGAAGAGTGACCGCAAGATTTGAGAAAGGACTACCTTCTCTGCTGATGGGGACCAACCATGGCTGTTTTCACCGTATGGATTGAGAGAAAAAGTGAGAAAAAGTTTGTGGGCCCATCGACAATATAATGTCGACCGGGCGTTCAGGGGTTAAGGGTTAAGCTTTGCTTGTTGCGCCATAGCCGGGTCCCAAGGGGGTGGATTAGGATACCGAAGGAACCAATCCATGTGGGACCTTCACAATTTATATTCTGAAACATGTCACGAGCTGCTGTGGTGCCCGTCACGGTTCACGACTGGACGCGCTTGGATTCCACAAACGCGGCCGTCCTTCTTTGGTTCCATATCAGGAGACTGGGTCCAAGCCCGCTTGGTATTCTGCTCACACGTGTTTGTGGGGGCCAGGGAGGGAAAAAGCTCAGCTCTTTCACGTGCAGAAAACGTAACAGTTTAGATTCAACACAAACTTCCATCAGTCCATGCTGCCTAGAACAGTAAAATTCAGAAACAACAAACAAGTTTGCGACAGTGGCGTCAGCATAGGGTAGTCACAGTTGGTCTGAGATTGAAATTTCCTTGAAGATTGAGAAATAGCTGAGCGATTGTAGGAGCCAATGGGAGCACTTCTCCATGGAAGGAGGTGTGACACCCCTTTTGTGGGTGATGGAGAATGAAGAATGGTGAATGTTTTACTTAGAGGAAGGCAACATGGACACCGATTGGAGGAGCAGAAAAAGCAAGGGTGAAAGCACTTCATGAGCGAGTAAATAATCCGACCATGGTAAGAATTCTCACGCAAATAATTTTCTCAAGCCATTTTCTCCACGCCTAGGGGACGAGAATTTTTTTCTCAATTTCCACGGAACTAGCCTTGCGCCCCTCGTTGACAGCGCAGCATGTTAGATTTCCGTGAAGATTGAGAACTGCTAAAACAAACTGTGACTACCCCTAATCAACAACTTGGTTGGTTGAACCTAAATTTCAGGCCTTAGAGCATATGCACCCACATACGCTCAACAGCTCGGCAAGAGTACTTGGTGCAGCCATTTTGTTTGAAGCATCAACGCCCTATACAAGACATGGCTTGTTCAATTGTAACTTGAAAATTGGAATGTTCAAGATTTGATGAATTATTAGCACACCCAAATTTAGGATAATTGAAACTTGTTGATTGGCTGACAAAGGAGACCCGTGATTGAAGCTCCACTCATGTCCTTTGTGATACACTCTGAGTACCTGCTAGAACTTGCTCAAGGGCAAAGGTGGGACATTTGAGATTTGAGCAAACTTGTGGTTGTGGATGCACTCTCAACACTTGCTTTCAAGAGCTCCTAGCTGCAGGCAAGGGTGCAGATGCTCTTATGATGATTTGGTTTTTTCATCTTTCCACAAAAGTTCCAACTTCGACAGCCGTTGATGTGAAATTGCGTTTTATTTTTGGGTTTTCCAATTTTAAACAAGTATGGAAATTTGCTTAGAACAAGGAAAAACTCAAAACTGACCAATTACAAAAGAAGGGCAGATCCTGTTAGTACAAAAAGCTGAACTTTTCCACTGTGGTCACACAGTCACATATTTGCAGTATGCCAACTTGCCAAGTCTGTTTTTGGTCTCCTTTAAAAGCAATCTTTCTGAGAAATTGTGCACTTGTGTGTAGGTGCATCTTTTCTGCTGCCGTAGTAGATATATTGCACGGATCTCATGCATATCTGAAAGGTGAACACAAAGGCTCAGTGTTAGGTGAAGTGGTTAACAGATATAAAGCCGGCAGTTAGAATCCTTCAGAGGTGATCTTAACGCATGCATATTTTCATATGCTGACAAAGTTGACAAAGATTTAAAGCGTTAACTAAAAGTTAGTAGAGTATATTCTCAAGTTGGTGAACAAACATTGATATTTCCCTCATTTGGTATCTATGTATATAAAAGACTACGTCCTTTTGAGCCGCTCATTTTAATTGGCTAAGAGAGTGATGTGGTGTAATTTTCAATGACCCAATTGTTCTTTTAACAAAGGACTAACAAAGGAGAGAAGGGTACATGCATAAAGTAGTTTACACTAAGTTCTTTTAGAGGAGAACCACCGTTAATACAACAAGTACCTAAACTTGTAATAAATAAAATGTTTTGTAGTGATGGATGTGATAAAGTGTATTCCCACATTGGTGAACAAACATTAACATCCTACTTATTACTTATTACTTACAAAGAGGAAACAAGTGTAGGAGTAGGTTGCATGGGTGTCAATACATTTGCCTTCAATGAAATTTTGCTGACGGAGTTTTCCATGTAAGTTGGATTTGCGATTACCATTGAAAAGCTTTAAACGCCTTTCTAATAGTACACATCTTTTTGGAACAAAATCGCAATATTAAGTGCCTTTGATAGCAAGTTACGCAACAATGGTGACCTCTTATTGCATGCCAATTTCAATTGACAAAACTGGCCAAGTTCTCCATCAATTTAAACTTTGTAAAACTTGAACTTCTGTTGTCTTAGTTTTCTAATTATTATTTTTGGTAATAAGCTGCACTTCCATGCATTGGTACGATTCCACTATTTCTGTTGTGTGAACCAAAATCAACCTCACATGAAAGTCCACCCTTGTAAACATTCAATACGATGTTTCTTTCAAAGCCAATCAACACAAGATACGACCTTCATGCATAACATTCTCGAGTTTTCGTAGCGTAACAGCTTTTAAGAACAATGCTAAACGAGAGTTGATTCGAGCAAAGTCTTGCTAAATCAAGCGAAATACAGCTTACATGTGAAGACAACTAACTATTGGCTTGAGGAACTCTCACTTGATCAACTGAGCTCAACACAAAGTGTCAAGGGCTGACTTCTCTAACTAGCCAATTCAGAGGGCTCTCTAGAATGTGATGCGTAGGAGAACGGCTTCAAACTTAAGAGCTCACCGAAAATTCAACGCCATGAAACAACAGCATCTACGAGAAAAGGAGCTTAGACGGTTGCTTGCAAGTCAAAACTCACCGTTGCCATGCTCGTACCAGTCTCCCACCTTTCCGATCTGGGCACGAGCTTTACCTCATTCAGATCTGAACGAAGCTTGATATGTACCATAAACTTGCAGGTTGAAGCCAAAACAATGGAGTCCCCGCACACAACTGAATCCGCATTTCTGTGCCAAGTATAATTCGCTGGAACAATGACGAGTCTTTCATTATCATCCGTTTTGCACAAGTCAACTTTGCTGATCCTGAAAAACCATAAACTCCTCACAAAAAAGGACGCAACCAGAAGCAAGCGTCCGCTGCTGACCACGAACAACACTTGCATTGGATCACTCTTCACCTTCACCTTCACTCCAGCTGCAATCGAAGTATCCTGTTGTATGTCATACGCAAAAACCTCGTATGCCTGTCGACCCCCTCCCGAAACACAATAATAGACACCTTCAAAGACGATACTGCAGTTGCGCGAATAATACAAATCACTGCAGTTTCGATTCAAATCCAGGATCAGCTTCCATGCATCAGAGGCCGAGTCATACATGAAGTGCCGGAATTTGAGCCCAGGTTGGCCTGTGTAAACCTGAGTCACCGCAAAGATCTTGTACCCACCAGAACTTTCCCTGTGCATGACAAAGTCTATGAAGGTTTGTGATTTGAAGTCAAAAAAGGGCAGACGCTTGCAATTCCGAGTCAAGGGGTTACATACAAAGAAAAAGTAATCAGGCGGGGAATCTAAGACTTGGCCAAGATCTCGTCCAGTGGCTCCCACCCGGAAACAGAGCAGGCCGCCGTCTGAACAGGAGTGATACATGTAAGGACGCCAGGGGTATTGGACAGAGCAAAGCTGAGCTATACGTGAGGGCAGGAAGGAAAGGTCGAGAACATCCCATTTGTTGGTGATTAGGCTATAGAGGGAACAATGGCGGAGGCCAGAAGTGGAGAGGTCTCGGGGAATGACAAGAAAGTAGGGGTCCTCTGGACGCACTGTTGGCAGCGTGTTCCAATGCTTGCTCACTGCCCTGAATCTGCAGAGGGACGACAACGGAAGGCGTCGCAGCACCAGTTTGAGTAATTCCTCTGGCAATTCGCTCCATAGCTTTGGGTCAAGCTCTCCTGCCATGTGCAACTGGCAATGGTACATGAGAAAGATATTTGCCAAAGAAAGAAGGGAAAATTTCATGGATAAGGAAAGATACTTGCCAAGGAAAGCAGGGAACATTTCATGAATAAGAAAAGATACTTGCCAAGGAAAGCAGGGAACATTTCATGGATAAGAAAAGATAATTGCCAAAGAAAGAAGGGAAAATTTCATGGATACCCCTGAAGTTTGCAATATTTGCATAGATACCCCTGCTTTTTCAGAAACTGCACAAATATCCTTGGACCAAAAGATTGTTTTGTTGTGCATGCCACTTCCCTTCTTCCTTTGTGCACATATTGCTTAGTTGTTGTTTCATTACATTCCCTTCTTCAACATCGGTCATGCAAAAAGTACAAGCACAACAAATCAATGCCCCAAAATTATGGTCCAAGGATATTTGTGCAATTTCTAAAAAATAGGGGTATCTATGTAAATATTACAAACTTTAGGGGTATCCATGAAATTTTCCCAAGAAAGAAGTACCTACACTCGAATCTCTTTATTATGTTATTCTAAGAAAAGATGTTCTAGAATATGCTGAACCCTAAACCACACAATTGAGGAGAAAAGGTCAGGGACCCCAGGTAGTAGGATTAAAGAGGTTTGAGGGATCGACTTCACAAGTTGGTTGCAAATCCAAATGGCAATTCCAGTTCCTCAACATTGGAACATAATATATGCGTTGCGACCTGAACGGATGGTAACTTATACAGGCGATAGGGAAGCCTTAATTTACGAGGTCACGAGAGAATCTGAAGCCCTGTCTCCTCCTTTCCTAAGATCATTAAGTAGGGAGCTGCACCTTTAAGGAGGCTAATTGATACTCCCTCTGTCACTCTAAAAACGTCCAAAAAGCTTCCTTGCAAAGGATCAACTGGGTTACTAGTCTTTGTGCTAGTGACACATGCGTGACACATGCATTCTAGAATCGTCATACCCTCTAACAAATGTATGCAAAATTTCCAACTTTGATGTTGCCGTTTGGGCACCCAAATTCCATGCAAAAAGTACCATATTTGTGCACATTGCCAGCTCCTCATTATTGATGATTTAAAGACTAGTAGCAACAATAACAATGGTACCTTATATGGGCATGGCCAAGCTTGGTACATGAGGAATACTCTCTAATTGCTTAACTTGACCCCATGAGATCCTTGAACATCGTAAATGCTGAGCATTTGAAATCGACTAAAGGGAGCTTTTTAGTGGTACAAGAAATGTGTCTATTTTGGACGTTTTTAGAGAGACAGAGGGAGTATATCGCCATCAATCCCGCTAGCAACTAAATCGCTCTCTTCTTCCTCGGTCTATTAGGAAGGCTACCTTTCCGAATTCTCTACATATAGGCTGACTATTTCCAATGGTTTTTCGCAACCTGCTGTGGACTCCATCCATTACAAAGCAACAATACTATACTAATTCAATAACTTCTTACGAGATAATCATCGCATCATGCCGCACACTGCAAGAGATACAATGCAACATCGACAGCTATGTTTTCTACGTGAAAACTTATTCTAGAAATTACCGATCAGAACAAGTCTTTGACATGTTTCGGTATGATACTGCTTTCCTCTTTCGATTAATTGCTAAGCTTAACTGTGGCAAGCCCTGCGTTATGGCACGATCGCAGGCATGCTTCTCAAAGCTTCGAGTGAAATTTTGTAGCATCCATTCTGCTTGTCCTAGGGTATGTTCACACTTGGTGTTAGGAGGGGTATTAGCAATATGAATGTAGTCTATAGTTGTGTCTTAATTTTTCTTTGCTAATACCTCACTTAAGACCAAGTGTGAACATAAGGTAGGAACACCCATAAGCGTTAGTGTCCCCATAATTGTCACCTCTAAAATCTTGAAAAATCTAAAGAAGTAAATAGATGTAATTACAAGAATGTACAATATGTGAACATGAAACCTTAGTGTTGGTTATGGGTGCAATGGCAGTTTGCTCTTTATAAATTCACAACTTATTCTCCCAGTATCCAAATAATACATTCAAAGGTGCAAACTCATTATTTTTCTGTTCCTAATAGGATCTTATAATTTGCTAGATGTTTATTAATAGTCATCATGTTCAAAACCCTTGAACTAACGCTTATGGGTGTTCCTACCTTACCATAAACAACCTACAAACTCCTTCTACCTTAGGGTTCAATCATACTGACTTACTTTTGACTAAGATTTGTAAATCGCTACAGACTCGAAAAATCAGCTTCCCTTCCATACACTCCGTAGACAACAAGATTATCGCGCCGCACAAATTAACCCCTAATGAATCGAAATTTCATAGATTTATAACGATCAATTCCATTAATCACATTGTGAAAAATCTATGCATACACCAGGATCTTGCTCTTGTTGGAATAAAGGAAATATTTGCACCGTACAGTTTGTCAAGCTCAAACAGAATCGTCTCTTTCGCTTTCGACTCGTCCAAAAGTGTAAAATTATGGACGCCGTACACAGAAAAATTCTCGACAATTAGGGTTTTGATTTTCTAAAGCATTATTTCTACGATTTCTACTACAACTACACAATCTGCTCTTTTCCATTCGAATGTCTGCATATGCTTACCGTGTCTTGCAATCTACAGCAATTAACGAACTAACATGGACAATTTACAAGCCAGATCATGCCCTAATGCGTAGAGGTTAAAAACTTAGCGCTCTCTAGGATTTCTAAAAATGCAAGCACATGTTGACAGAAGCATGTATTAACGTGAATTGTGCACTCACCATGGAGGTGCTCTCCTTGCGAAGCAGTAATGTCGATGCAGCGCAATCCAATCAAACATTAGAAATCTGAAATGGCCGAAATGGCTCCGCCACTTCTTCGCACAATTCAAAACCACCACGGCTACCAGACTCGATCGCAACCGCTGTCGCAGCTCAAAACAAAATCAGGAAATCGCCGGAAGCGTCGCAGTGAAATCATGAAGCGTTTCATTTGCGGTGAAAGCAAAAAAATTCAAGATGTCGGCGAGAATTGCGTGAATATCTGGGATTCGATGCCAGGTTTCAAAGGAATTCGATTCCAGGTTTCAAAGGAATTCGATTCCAGGTTTCAAAGGAATTCGATTCCAGGTTTCAAAGGAATTCGATTCCAGGTTTCAAAGGAATTCGATTCCAGGTTTTGAAGGAACTTTGAGGACTCTAAACCCTTGAAGGATGCACCCTAAGACCGCGCAATCAATTCAACATTCTTTCGCCCTAAGACCGTGCAGTCAATTTCAAACACTGTTTCTTTTTAATCCTCTTATTCTCCACTATATATGAGTGGTGGTTTTTTTTTTTCATTTTTTAAGGATAATATCACAAGAACTTTACATTTTCCTCAACCCTTAAAGGACGGATGGATAACCATGGCTTGCCCTGCCTGTAGCAATCTACAGTGTTTTGCACATGGGCATTAGTAGTATTGCTTCAAAAAGTTGGAAAAGTCAATAATGCATGGCGCCCTCATGAAAATTGCAAGAAGGGTAGCTTGGGAGGTAACACCATGTTTCTGAATCTTATCACAATTTGGGTTACTAAAAAAATGAATGCATCTCAAGAGGTAATTTTTTGTCTTCCATGATGGACCATGTGTTTATGGTCACTTTTGAAAAAAAATCAGATGAAAAACAACTTTTTTATGAATCACAGAATATTTTTTCAACGTCAGAGGACGTTTTTTGTCCTTCTCAACGTTTAGGGGTTAACCCTTAAACACCAAGCTAGTCATAGTGACTAGCTTGGCTATAGTTCTCAACAAATGCTTACCCTATTGTATAGATTCCAAAAGTTGTAAAAGTCAACAATACATGGTGCCCTCATGAAAACTATAAAAAAGGCAACTTGGGACCTAACACCGTGTCTCTGAATCTTCTCACAATTTGGGTTACTTAAAAACATGAGCGTATCTAATGAGATAATTTTTTTGCATCCATCCATGATGGATCATTTGTTTACAATCTCTTCTAAAAAAGCAAACGAAAAATAATTTTTTCTCGTAGGACAAATTCTCTTTTCGGCTCTGGAGGACAAAAAATGTCCTTCTCAGCGCTTAAGGGTTAAAATTTCAAAAACAGTTGTGGAAATTTGAGAGTCTCGTGAATTTCTTAAGAATAAGTGAAAAAAGCTTACGCCAAATACAAAACAAGTTTGATAAATCTGAAAATTTCACCCCAAGTGCACATTATAATGTACATCATTGTAGTGCATATTAAAATTCTATGTACTCCTATATTGAAGGAATTAGTAGTTCGTGGTTGTTGTAGGTCCCAAGTTCAAATTGTGATATAATTTTCAAATTTTCAAATTGGAGTAAAAAGTAGGCTTAATTAACTTCATTTTATTACTTGAACTCAAATTCAAGACAATCCTTTCTATAACTCAAATTCAAGTCTAGAGCAAAGAAAGTGTGTCTTTTCAAATTTCTCTAAAATGGCATTTTCTGGGATTTGTTTTTCTTAGCATTTTTAATTGTAAAAAAGTCAATAATATGTCAATTAGAGAATTTCTTTTAACCATTACAGATACACTCAAAAAACTCTCAAGAAAAAATTGGATGAGAAATTATAATTCTTCATCCAAATTTGGACATCTAAGATCATTCAAGTGCCACTTTGTAGCTTTGCATGCGCTTAAAGGTTAAGTAAGAATTTTACTTCTCTAATAGGGACCACAAGGGAGGAGGTATTGTATCGAGAGAGGCTACTTGAGGAAGTTTGAGTAGCTACCTTGCATCAAAAGGAAGAAAAGGCTACAAGGACAAAATTCTGTATTAGCATATTTGCTTGTTAACTCGTAAAGGTCTGTGCATCCACTTTTTGGATGCGCCTTGGTCAACCCTGCTTGTAACTTTCAAAATATTGATTTTTGGTAAGTAGTTCAAACTAACAAAATGAAGCTTGACAAGTTTTTTGTTTATTCCATTTAATTTTTTTGAAAAATGTCAAAATTGAAAGAGTTATTTCCATTGAAAGCTCTAAGTGTTGGAATCCAAATAACAAAATATGGTGTGTTTTTCATTCATATTTTTTACTCTTTAAATGCATTTTAAACTTAAACTACAAAACTATGTTTCTCATTCTACCATGCATTTATGGTAGAAATTATAATTTTTTTAATATATATTCTAATTGGTATTATTTCATTTCCACATTCACCTTAAAAAATTACAGTTTTTCAAAATTTTCACCAAATTTATCAAAAAATTTAATGTAAATAGAAAATGAGTGTATCTTCTGGCAAAAAAATATCAAAGTTTTATACATTAGTTAAATATAAGGATAAACTTAATTTGATAGTTAAATTTGATTGAAATTCTTTTTTGTGGCTATTTTTGGTGTAAAAAATAAAATAACCAATTGAAATTTTTTCACACTAGTCTTTAATGTTGCTTGTACCTCTTGAAAATAATTCAAGTAATGTGGATTTTTTTTGCTATTTTAACTTATTTATGTTCATTTTTTGAAAAATAAATGACAACAATTACAATTTTTTATGAAACAAATTGAAATTTCTTGTGATGATATATTATTCATAGTTTCAAGCAATAAAAATATAAAATTGTTGTTTGAAAACACTCTAAAAGACAAAATTGAACTTAGATATGAAGTTTGACCATTTCAAAATGGATCAAGTCCTTGAAGGGTTAACTCTAAATAGAGAAACAATTAGAATTTGATACTGACTAGAGATGGTTGGCATCTTTTGGGAGGTATGTATTTGTTAGGAGTATTTTGTGCAATGATTTGAATAAGCAAACGGATCTCAAGGATGGTAGTGACTTTAGGAATAGAAGCAAACTATTTCATAATACAACTAGTTCATATCCACTGAAAAAACAAGTCACAAATTTTTTGAACTTTTGGTTGGTCAATGTTTTTTCTAAGAATACGAGTCATATCTATATAAAACACCAACATTTCATGATAGGAGATTGTTCTTATGCATTCAAGAATGCCCATAACCACCTTTCCTCAAACTTCTAGTTGAACAAAGTATGACATCAGGAAGAATGAATACACTTGGAAACAGCAATAATAAGATGATTACAAAACTGTCTAGGCTACAATTATTTATAGACAAGGTTGTTAGACTATACACACTATTTGCACTTTGTTATATTACAAAACACATGCAATGTGCTTTAGTGCTAGTAAAAAGAGTGCTTGGTAAATTTATACTTTCCAGGATACGATCAATCCAAAATGGTTATATTATATTCCTGCACAACTTTGGGAGCCACACCAAAGCAATAGCTCTCTATTCCTAACCAAATGCACTACCCCTTGTTTCTCATCAGCCCCATATTACACGGCTGTGAGAAGATTGAGCAAAGACTGGTTTGCAACTGAGACATCCTGCAAAGTCCAAAGAATAAATCTAAAATCTGAACTTTTTTTTCAATCCTATAAATCAATCAAAACTAGTGCAGGCCTGCATAACTCAAGTCGTAAGACTCTACCTTCTCACCACTCAAAATAGCACTGCAAACTGCAGTGAGTTAAGTGAAACCTCAAAATTCTACACGCAACACCACACCAATTTACTTACAAAACACTTGCACCTCCCCACCAAAGCGTATGTACAATGACCTTTTTCCCTTGTCTGATCCAGCCAATGCCTGAATTGCAGCAGAGTAGCCCTTGCCTGCTACTTCAGCACACAAAGGATGCTGGAAAGTGAGCTAGATTCAAGCTTTGGAAGCTCCAACCGCTGAATTTTGCAGGTATTTTTCTGCAACAGCAGCCAGTAGAGCTGCTCCGTAAGGCAGAACTCCTTCACTTATCCAAAAGGAGGAAGAATGAGCCGAGGACAATGCATCCAGATTCGTGTCCTGGGCGCCAACCATCATGTATGCACCTGGAATCTTTTCCAAGAAAAATGCAAAGTCTTCTGATCCCATCAAAGGCAACTGTGTCTCCACATTCTTCTCGCCCAGTAGCTTCACGGCCACGTCTCGCATGAGTTTGTATTCTGCGTCTGTGCTTGATGTCACGGGGTAGAAGGGTTTTTCGTTCTCCAAAAAATCCACCGTGGCTTGGCACCTGTACACGGCCGCTTGTCCCTCTGCAACCTGCTTGATTCATCGTGGACATCAGAGATGTATTCGAATTAAATCTATCTTGAGTTCGTGACATGATAAAACTAAATGGCCAGAAGGTAGCCCTTCCATATATATATAGAAGTTGAAATAGACCATCTAAAAACTTCAAGGTAAGTAACAGAATTTGCCAATAGAGGGATACTAGTGTTCAAGATTTGTGTTTCCAGAATGGAGACAAGTTAGACAAAGCAATTCAAAAGTTCTAAAAGACGCTAAATACTTTGAAACAAGATTGCAGGGCTTAAAGTTGCAAAAAATTCAGGTTTGAAAATAATTGTCAGAGTGGATGAAATTATGGATTGTAATACCCGATATCTTACATATTTGAACGATAGAAATAGGCTCTTGAAGTCATTGCCATCAACTATTACTTTCCAAAGTGGACGCTCTCTTTTAGACGAGGCAATTCGTTTCTTACAATTAAGACAAGAAAAGTAAAGCAAAAAAAATATTACAAACCTCTCGAATGCGCTTCTCTAGGGTTGCGAAGCTCTCAGGCGACAATGCTCGGAATGTACCACCTAAAGTCACAGTCTCAGGTATCACATTGAACGCATCACCGCCCTTGAACGTGGTCACTGTCACAACCTGAATACAAACCGGTCAAAACAGGTTCCAACTATAGAGAAGAAGATCATTAAGGTAGAATGAAGAGTTAAAAAAATTCTACAGGAGAAGACAGGACATCAGACCTGCGAATCCAGAGGATCAGCTCCACGAGATACTAAATGTTGTAAACTTTGTACAATAGCAGCTCCAGCCACAATAGGGTCCCTGGTCAAGTGAGGTGTTGCCGCATGCCCGCCTTGCCCTTGAACTAGAATATTGAAGAATCCAGCAGCTGCCATGAGAGCACCGGGCGTACCACTAACTGCGCCCACGGGAAGATGAGAGCTCACATGGATACCAAAGATGGCGCCAGCATCCCCAAGAACTCCTTCCTCCATCATGCGCTTTGCGCCAGCAGGGCCTTCCTCACCAGGTTGGAAGATGAGCATTACAGAACCCTGTCGCAAATTTCAACAAAAGCTTGTTTACAAACATATAGCACTTCAATTAGCATACTATTTGTAAGCATCCCTTGGCTAAATCGATTAATAGCCACTGACTTTGAAACATCTAATGTCCCTTCCATATTGGTCTACGACCTCCCACTTTGCATAAGATAACATCACGCTTTGACTAACAATATTTGATCTAGGAAAAGTTTTGCAATTGAAGCGCAAAAAGTGATCTCTACAGTGAGTTATATTAAGTGATCTCCCAATCTAAGAATACTTCTAACTGTTGGTTACAATGCATCAAGAGACGGAAAGAGCATCCTCTACTTTTAGTAGAAATTTAGTGGTAAAGAAACTCACTGGTAAGGTGTGGCGATGCTTTTGGAGCAGGCGAGCCGCTCCAAGAAGCATGGCTACATGCGCATCGTGACCGCAAGCATGCATCTTCCCAGTTACTTTGCTCTTATGTTCCCAATCGATCTCCTCCTGCGTAAAGGACTCTAAAATCATTAGTGTTCTTCAACTCGTCCCTGTAAGATAAAAGCAGTAAAATGGTCACATCGATAAGTGTCCATTGTCTCTTCATCCTGAGGATATCCATTTCAACACATGCATGGAGTTAAAAGCAGAGTGAGTTTGATACTCTTCTCAAAGGTAGAGACCTTTATGAGCTCCCAAGGAATTAAGTATTGATACATAAGTTTCAGTGTGTTGACTATGCGGAGTGTTGAGGAACCACTGTATGAACATAGACAGTTCTTTTCATGAGAGAACACAAACTTACTTACTTACTTGTCATTCAAACACTCATAGAAAATCCTGGAAAACTCCAAAAAACATGTGAAAAATTTCACTCTTCATCATTCTGTTTAGTTTCTGAAAGGCAATTCACTCCAAAGACTATTGAGCGAGATATTCTGTCGTCCTTGCTTAAAATGACAGTTCCTGCATCCTCTGCCTTGATTCAGGTCTGTTCAAGATTAAATCTACTAAGAGGAACATATTCCTTTAAGGGAAAATTTCATGGACACCCCTGAAGTTTGCAATATTTTCATAGATGCCCCTGCTTTTTCAGAAATATCACAAATACCCTTGGACCAAAAAAATTAGACGTTTGTTTTGTTATGCATGTCACTTCCTTCTTCCTTTGTGCGCACACTACTTCATTCACAAAGGAAGAAGGGCAGTAGCATGCACAACAAAACAAACGCCAATTTTTTTTGTGTTTGTGATAATTCTGAAAAAGCAGAGGTATCTATGAAAATATGGCAAACTTCAGGGATATCCATGAAATTTTCCCTTTCTTTATCGATCGCAATTCTGAACCCTAAAATCTCATCGAGGCACACGCTCAAGCTTTTGGATGAAAACATAATTACCTACGCAGCTTCAAGCGAAGACAGAACTAACTCAACAAGCAGACAAATTCAGACTCCAAAATGTGAATTCGGTGTGATAATGGATTTGCTTTGCCATACCTGGATAGGAAGAGCATCCATATCGGCTCGCAAAGCCACAACAGGACCTGAACCACCGCCAACGATGGTGGCCACCACACCAGTGCCGGCCACGGGATATCTGTACTTAACGCCCAAGCGATCAAGCTCCTCCCGCACCGCCCGGCTCGTTTCGTGCTCCTCGAAGGCCAATTCTGGATGCGCGTGGATGCGTCGTCGCAACCTCGTCATCCACTCCACCACCTCTGCCTCGCGTGCTCCCGTCAACCATCCTTCCTCGCCAATTCCTCGCATCACGCTCGCTGCTGCTGCACCGAAGCCGGCAATCGGGGGTTGTTGCAAACCATTGAGTGCCTCCAGCCCCGCCCATGCGCCACACGGAGCCAGCAACAACAACAACAGCATTGCCACGAGACTCAACATTGGCAACTGCGCCATGATGCACAGAAATGATCCTATGCTCATGCACAATTCCCGCACTTGCGCTATCGATCAAAATCAAACTCCCATTCTCTGAAACCACCGAAGGCCGGCAACAAACAAGAGTGCGACCAATTCCACTGCAATGAAAGCTCCGTCACCACTAAACTACAGAACTGGAAGACAACACACCCTAAGTGGAGGAGGGATGTCTCGGAAATAGTGAACTAGGGGGAAAACTGAGCTGATTTTAAAGTTTCAGCAGATTCGTAGATCACTTTGTAACAAGTAGCTACGCTACACGTGTCTCTGAGCCTGTGGGCTAGCTAACAGACTGGCGCGAATAAAGTGTTAAGCTATAGCATCTCTACCAGTTCGGGCACTTTCAAAGTTTTCCATCTGTTTTGGGCGGTTGTTTTGGGCGGTTGATCACTTGATATCCACCCCAGAGTTCGGGAAATTTTTTGGCCTTCACTGGTATTTTTCATATTCAATCGGTTTTCTTCCAGACTATGCTGGATATTTTTCTAAATTTACATAGTAATATACTATATTTAGAATTTTTAGTAAAATATAATAAAAAAATTTTGCTGGCAATTTCAAAATACAAAGTTTTTTTCCCAATTCCACCGGCTAACAATGAACTAGTAACTGGTTTTTTCCGCATATTGATCCACCCATTCTTTTCAAAAAGGTGGCCTTGTATCCCCAACACGCCTCATAAATAATTATTTATCCACTTATCAAAGAAATTTGAGGATAAAGTTTACTAAACTTAGGATGAATAGTAGTGATCAATGGCTTGAAGGGTCCTTGCTCGAAACTTGCATGTGTCTCTGTGTCTGTGGGCTAGTTAACATACTGGCGTGAATGAAGTGTTATAGCATCTCCATTAGTCCGGGCACTTTCAAAGTTTTCCATCTATTTTGTTTTGGGCGGTTGATCACTTGATCTCCACCCATGCTCTTCAAAAAGTTGGCCTTGTACTTCAACACGCCTCATAAATAATCATTTGATCACTTATCAAGGAAAATAGAGGATAAAGTTCATTAAACTTAGGATGAATAGTGGTGATCAATAGCTTGAAGGGTCCTTGCTCAAAATTTGAAATGGTAGGACACATTGTCAAGATAGGATTTTGAGAGGGCCCGCAACACTTTTCATCCAATTTGAGTGTGTTTGAGTGGAGATGCTCTTACTGGCATGAATGAAATCTTTGTTGGGAATGGTTCCAACAATTTGATATTCCTATAAGAGTATTGCCACCGCATACAAAAAGGCACACTTAACCTATACCTTCATAGGATAAATTGGAGTTTGGGCCTCCATTGCAGAGTCACTATCAATTTCTAGAGAATATGGAGAGTTGGTACAAGCTTCCATTCATGCCATTGTGGAGGTCTTTCCCGTTCACGCTAGAACTCACAGAAGGACTAGAATAGCTTCAATATAGCTAAAAGGGAATGGAGAGAAGAAGTGGAAAGGGTGTTGGCCACAGCAAGAAGCAAGAGGTTAGCATGAGTGCGATGGATTTTTTTTGAAAATGGTGGAGCCGCTACTACAATTGACTTGCTTTGTGGCTTTCCAAAACACTTGTTGTGTTCTCTTTCCAATGAAAGGAATGGAGCTACTCTAACCTTTGAACACCCCAAAGGATTAAAAGTGTCCTCACACAATTTAATAGTGTTTTTGAGGTATTGGATCTAATTTTTTGACCTTGCTATAAACTATAAACATCAAGGCATTCAAATGGTTCATGCAAGTGGAGTTATGGCAAGGCAAGGCAAACATTGCACAAGTGTATTGAAATCCTCAATTGGGTGGAACACCATATGGAGCAAGGTGGCAAACAACGTCTTACAAGGTGCAAGTAATCAATATCCTTTGCAAGCTTCCTTGTATGTATTTTGTGATGACAAAAGATTAGCCAACATAGGGGTTCAAGCATGTTCTAAACTTTTATTGCAGAAACCCTTGTCAACTCCTCCGGTCACAATTTTTTGTGCAATAGTAGTTGAAAGCCTAAAAATTTAACATCCAAAGACTTATAGTCTTCAATAATTTGCAAGTGTGTGCAGCTGCATCTAATCTTGCAACTTACATCAATTTTAAGATGAATTAGGGGCTTTTGGAATTTTGTAAAAATTAAAAAATAGCAACTACATACCAAAGAATGAGATTTTACACTCACATGTTGTTTAATCAAATATCATAATCTCCCATCTTCCACCATCAATTATTCCCATATTTTGCTAGTTGTTTTTTTGAGTACAATAGAACTCATGTAAGCTAACATCCTCTAAGCTAATATCTCTAATAATCTAATATATAGCACTAATCTCAATGTCAGCTTAGTAATTTAAAAAATCCAAACTAAGTCAAGTGGAAGTAGCTGTCAACTCTAGTTTGTACCATCTGCTTTTGTGTAATTAATGTCACTTTGCCCTTCTCTAGCTCGCTGACATGTACTGTCCAGGGAGGTTTTTTAAAAAACTTGGTATGTTTCCTAGTCTTCTTTAGTCCACTCGGTTTTTTTAAATTTTAATCAGTCATGGCCTAGACATGTATTTTTTGGTCAGCCAATAACCTTTGTTTTTTTATTTCACTCGGTTGATTTCCTAAGTTTAGGAAAATAGTTTGGTTGAAATCTGAATTTCAATGTATTATATTGGATTTTTTTTTACAAATGTTGCAAACAAATTAATCTTTTGCTTACCATGTGCATGGCATAGCAAAGCAAGACAATGATCAAGACATCAACAACATGTCAAGTTACCTCCAACCAATGCAAACTTTTTTATACTTTAAAAGGATTTATTGTTGATTTTTGTTACTTAAATACCTTTGGCTGGATTTGAACCACGTCAAGTCCCACCATCTTGGGAGTCTGAGCCAAGGTCTGAGCACCACGTTTCCTTCAAGGATTGGTGCACGAAGTGCACTGTTTATCCCATTAACCATCACCCAGTCACTCACTCACTTACTCACCCACTCACCCACTCACTTACTCACCCACTCACCCACTCACTTACTCACCCACTCACTTACTCACCCACTCACCCACTCACTTACTCACCCACTCACCCACTCACTTACTCACCCACTCACCCACTCACTTACTCACCCACTCACCCACTCACTTACTCACCCACTCACCCACTCACTTACTCACCCACTCACCCACTCACCCACTCACTTACTCACCCACTCACTTACTCACCCACTCACCCACTCACCCACATGTCCACTCACCCATGTTTCTTGTTTATAAACTTTTTTGAACTTTTAACATTGTGCAATTGCTTGTGAAATAAAGGAAACATTTAATTTTTGTTTGGAAGGTCAAAAAAATTTCTTATCATGGAAGAGTTCATAGGTTGATTTCCCATAGTTTCAAATTTCATTTGGCCCATTTCCTCATCTACAAGTACTTGTTCAGCTAAATTTCCTAAAGATGAAATTGTAACTCGGTTGATTTCCTAAAGCCATGTTTTTATGGTCAAAAGCAAATCCGCCAACTTTCATTTTATTTTGGCAATCCTCAAAAAAAGTTGGCTAACTTGTAACTAAGAGTTGGTTCTCCCTGAACTATGCTGACATGGCTCATAGCCTAGCATGGCTCATAGCTTGACAAGGCTCACATCCCTAACGAGGCTCATATCTTTGACATGGCTCACATCCTTGACGAGGCTCATATCCTTAACATGGCTCACATCCCTAACATGGTTAGTGTAGCACCTCCTCATAGGAATTAGTTTTAGGTAGGCTATTTGCTGGGAGCTCTTGGCTATGATTTATTTCATCTTCACAAACCTCCAACTGCTTTGGCTGCTCAAGTCTTTCTTCTACTTGATTGTTGATGAAGTTATTCACATCTACAATGCTAGAAGAAACTTGCTCTTCCGGGTGGTTGAGGAAGTTTGTAACGTCCATGGGATTTTGATATCCAAACCTGAGGATTTGCAACTGCAAGTCATGAAGAACTTCCTCATTCAAGGGATAGTCATCTAATGCACCAACCACATGCTCCTCAAATTGACATGTTGAGCAAATTTTGCAGTGACAAAAACAATTTGCAATTCTTTCCAGCTTGGCTTTATACTTCCATGCTAAAATAGCCATTTGAATGGCACACAAAACATCAACGTTTTCTCGGTTTGGAACATTGTCTTCAAGGGGTTGCAAAAGATGGCGGTTAAAGGATGTCGATAATAAGCCTTTAAAGTACAAATGATGCCAGCATCACAAGTTGGATGTAGTGTTTGGCAGAAGGTAGAAAATGGTGGTGTTCCTCAACTGTATGACATCCAGAATTTGCCCAAGAGGGATGTGGCCACTGCAATTATCCAAAAGAAGAACATTGCATCCTGAAACATGAAGGTCGAAAGCCTTTAGCCAATCCAAGAAAATCTCTCTAGTCATCCATGCTTTTGCATTGCTCCGGTATTGACACCCAAGTGTGTCCACATTGACATGCTTGAAACAATGAGGATTCTTGTACTTGCCAATGACCCACAAAGGAAGTTTGTCACTTCCATTGCCATTGCAACAAACAACCAATGTGATGCATTCCTTATTTTGTTTTTGCCCTTCAAGTTTCTTGGTTGCCAAAGAATTATCAACTTGCAAGAAGACAAAAATTTAAAGTGAAATCATCACACTCACAAACTTTAACTAAGCTCTAAAAATATGCAAGATTTTAAAAAAAAACCAAATCACCACATTCACAAACTTTGACTAAGTTCTAAAATTATGAAATGTACCTGCATCCGATTGAAGAGTCATGTTTCGTCCATGTTGTAAATATCCTTCCAAGCATAT
The DNA here is from genome assembly GCA_963920765.1 of Ulota crispa. NCBI lineage: Eukaryota > Viridiplantae > Streptophyta > Bryopsida > Orthotrichales > Orthotrichaceae > Ulota > Ulota crispa. The sequence goes on along the minus strand of OY987246.1, from coordinate 17,470,447 downwards.
TTGTCAAGAAGGTCACAAATAGCAAGAAGAGCATTTCCAAGAGCAATCATGTCTATAGAGCCGCTTTCACTAGAGCAATAGATTGAACAAATGTTGTGGCGAGCTTTGAACGACCTCAACCAACCATTAGAAAACTCAAAAGGTTCATGATTAGGGTAGAGTTGGTCAATAATCTTTGTAGCATTTTCTTTGATTAGGTCTCCACTCAAATTCACTTGCTCTTCATTGGCTCAAAACCATGCAATCAATGCATAATCTAGTGCTGGGTACTTAACACTTTGTTGGCGCTAGGCATCAAGATTGATCTCATTTGTCATGGCAAGCAATTTGGCAGACCTCTTTTAATGTTGTCAAAATAGTTGCTTGATTGACCTTTATGCCATGGTTATGCACAAGCCATACCATCAATTCCTTTTGCAAAGCCCTAGGATGATCCTTCTTGTGCTAGCACAAAGCTATGCAAACTTTTTTTGTCATGGTTGTGCGACTAGTACCTCTTTGCGACATTGTTACAAAAGCTTGTATTGGTAATCAAGTGTTGGAGTCCACAATTGATTGTAGATTGCCCTTCTTCCACACAATCATCTACTGCTCCAAATCCAAAGAAGGGCTGAAACATTGTAGAAAGATGTACGGTTAGGATCGTAATCTAATATACATCAAAAGTTTCAATTGCAGCTTTCAAGAGGATACAAAAGTAATCAACACCATGTCAAACAACACTAAACCCACATTACCAAAAAAATGAACAAACTTGCCAATTTTATATACGTACTCAATGCTTGTGTTGCTGTCATGCGTTACTGCATGTCCTTGTTCAGAAGTTGCTTCTCAAAGTCCTTTGTTTTGAGAGAAATTGACTACCAAGGAGCCAACTCATATAACCAAATCCTGAAATTTTCACAACCAACAGTTTATTATGTTGCAAGGTCATCAAATCAATTAGTCAAATTTTAGAACATGAGTTATCATATCAACTAGTTAAAGTTTAGAACAAATTTGCAAGCCATCATATCAATTAGTCAAAGTTTAGAATAGCTTAGCCGGCCGTCATATCATCTAGTCAAATTTCAAAACAAATCAACAAGCCATCCTATCAATTAGTCCAATTTCAAAATAAGAGAGCTGAAGTAAATAAGTTTCCTAATGTAAGGTAGGCGCACTCATCCCCATCATGTCTCCATGGGCATTACTTGACATTGTCAGGAATTAACAAATATAAATCAAATGGTTATGGGTAATTAAGTGATAGTTATGGGTGACAAAATGATGGTTGTAGGTGACTTGCATGACGGTTTTGAGTACCCACCTCACTATTTAAGAACCAACAAGCCTTGTTTCTAGCATCTCTTACACATGGTTCCTACAATTTCAATGATTTTGGACTTTGAAAATTCTTTGTGAACAAATACTTCCAATTGGAACCTTGAAATTGATGCCAATATTTTTGGTTTCCACTTCCTAACTTACAATATATTTTTCAAAGCTAGTCAATTGTATTAGGTACTCCAAAACCCTTATTTCCACCCTTATGGGTACGCCAACCTTAGTGTTAATCAAAATTTAGCTATCAATAAAGTAGAACACAATAGTATCCACCTAAGTGTCATTTCAAGAATGGTTCTACTTCTTAGAAGTTGACAAGTCATACTAATTCCATTTGTTACAGCAAACTCAATTCCAACTCAAATTTACTAATTCCATTTGTTATGGCAATTTCAATTTCAATCCACACATACCATAGACTTCCAATGAAATTTAAGAAAACTTGGAAATAAAGAGAAGATTGTGATTACCTTAAGACTTGCCTTGTATTCCCTCTCAAAGATTTCTCAATCACCCTTTGAAATAAGATGTAAGTAATATGTTGTCCAAAATCCTAGGCGATTGCAGTGGTGGAGTGCTCCATATTCCAATTGTGATGTGAACATGAAGGAATAAAACTAGCAAAGCTCTTTTTTTCTCAACCTGTACCAAATAATTGGTCCCTTCTGGAAGTGACCAGACTTCCTCCTCTACAACAAACAACAGAAACCAAAAGGAAGTTTCTAATCACTAATTGCAAACAACTAGAGTCATAGTGTTTTCCAGCGTAAGCAAAGTCACAACAAGAATGGAGAAGCAAACAACAGAGTTCTCAATTCTCATGCTCATGGAGCTTGACCCAAAATTGAGAATTGATACATCACATGGTGAAAAAGATCAGCAGTTCAGCACTAAGGTAGTACGCTCGAAAACCGCCCATCTAAGGGCTCATCCCTCTTTTTCATGGTCTTTTGTGGATGGAAGGATTTTTAGTTCATTTTTCAGACAAAGAGAACTAGATGTTGAATGCAACACAAGTTGTTTCATATTTTTTGAAACATTTTAGAGTTATTTATGAATTCTCAAAGTGCATGTGTCATAGGTACCTATTATTAACCTTAAACTTTTCAAAAACCGTTCACTTGCAAGTTGTGAAGAGATTTGAGGAAGCAAGGAGAATGATTGGCTCTTGCAATTAAAAACAAACTTTCTTTCATGCATTCAATGAGTTGTAAGAGGCTGGTGTAAGAACCACCAGTGCATCATTTCATAGCAAGCTACTGGATGGTTCAAAATGAGCAAACAATTTTTGAGCATACTACCTTAGCAAAGCCATTTGTAAAGAGCGGCATCAGCTTTAATTACAGCCGCTCAGAAATGATGTCAGCCATGAATCAAAGTACTTAAATCAATTATGTAACTCCTTGGTGCTACAATATCCCTAGCACTACCGTCAAGGTCACTTCATTACACCTTTACAAAATTAACTAATAACCTACTTAAACTAAAATGGGTCTTGGGGTCCCAACCATATTAGTTTACAAGAGTTCTACTATAGGTGTCTCACTTTTTTTTAATAATCACGTTTTGTGAATCATTTAAATGACTAGGATGTAATGCATCAAAGTTGGAGGTCACCCTACATCTTAATTTTAAGTAAAAATGGCTTGGGTGGTTAGAGGGTTAAATATCATTACTGCAAATGTCTAACCTATGCAAGTGACCAAAGCACAAATTAGTTCAAAAACACTTAATCCCCCTTGTACCTTTAGTTACCAAGACAAAGTTAGTAGTAATATCCTCAAACAAAAGAGCTTCAAATGCTTGTCTTTAGAATAACATAGTCAACATCACACAAAGTAACTATATGAAGAAATAAAGGCCGTCTTGTTGGACTTCAAAAATCGACAGCCTAATGTATTTTTGCACCTCACTATGGCATACATTCAAAGGCAATTGACACTAACTTGTTCCCATTTTATAAGTATCAGCTTAATGCAAGATCTATATGTGATATCATATTTAACCAAATATGGACTATTCATGTACTCTATTATGAACTTTGTGAGCTAAAGTTAGACCATGTAAAACGATGGGATATCTCCAAATGTGTAAGCAAATTCAAGCAAAAAAAAACCATGAAATTTTTGGATTTTAGGCAACATGAGTAAATTTGTTAATGATTAGACATTCCAAGTTTTTGATGGGAGATCTCTTGTTGGTTTTTTTTATTTGTTGTTGTTTATGGACTTTGTGAAGTCCACATCTAGTTAGATATGCCATCTTTGTTGATCTCAAGAGGAAACAACAAAATGTTTGAAATACACTAGAGTATTTTGTGAAATATAATTCGGAACTTGATTCATAAAATGGGATTCTATTCTTATTGGTCACAATTTGGAACAAAGGTCCATTTTTGTGGCTCTAAAACATCCAAAAAAAATGCTACCATTGTTGGTCTCTCTAAGTGAATCAAGACTTGGGACATGATAAGAAACTATTTGGTTCAAAATTCAACCTGTCATGCAATTTGATTGTACAAATTTTGTGGAACTTGAGACATAGTAAATTGCCCTTCAATCCCATACTATCTAATCCACAACATCAAGCATGAGACAAGAGAAGCTCCATTTGAATGGTATTTTAGCAAAAGCAACCTAAAAATGTATCTTGGAGCTGAACAAAGTTGAAGCGCATGCATTTCATAAAGAAAGAAAAGGCACATGTTTTGCAAGTAAGCAAATAAATAAATAAAAAAGTTTGCAAAAGGTCTTAGTAAGGTTTGGATTATGAAGCAGTTTATTTAACCTCGTGAAACATAGGGTGGGACCATCTACTTATATAATAGAACTAGACTTGTGATTTGTTTGTCGATCAAGCACAAGTACGTGTCACTCGACCAAGGTATAAGCTAAAATGATACGTGGCAGCAAGGGTTTGAGCCTCAATTAGGGTTTGGCGCAATTCTTTTGCAATGAATTGATCTCTGTAAGCTTCCTCAACTTGCTTGCTAGTGATGCGGAGCTAGGGTTTTAGGAACCATCCGGGCGTCCTTGGAAATCCTCTGACGGGGCGACTACTGGTTACTAGATATGTCTGCCCTTGGTAACTAGAAATGTCCGACACCAACTCTGCTACTTCCATGACCGGGACTCCAGGAGCTCTTCAATCGCAACGCCATCGACCTCTCTCCTCAGGGAAGCATGCGCCAAGGGCTTGCAGCTTTGCTACTAGGAGTAACCTGAAACGGTGACTTCTTGATAGGGTTGGAAAACCCTGAAAAACCTGTCGGGCACAGGTAACACCAACAAATCCTACAAATCCTCTACCTTCTGCTCCTATTTTTGTTGTTGTGGAGGATCTTTTTTGAGCAGAGGTTTGAGAGAACTTGAGTAGCTCAAAAAAGAAGAAATATGCAATAAACTGAGACGCCTAAATTAGGATTTGGAAGCTTTTTGGGGACAATGACAAGTAGGATGACGAGGAGGACAACAAGCAATTGTATATATTGCAGTTTGGAGTGAGTTGTCTCTGCAGCAACTCCTTGAGGTAAAGTCTCTCTCTCTCTCCTTTTTTTTCATTTCTTTTTGAGTTTGGTACTTCCTATCATAGAATTGCTATCGTAGCATTACAAACGAGGTTGTTATTGAACTCTTGAAATTATTCTAAGGGGCTCAAATGAAGGTTTGGATCACAGTTTATTTGAAGCTCTACAAGGAGGATGACAAGGAGGACAATATAGACAAGGAAATGGTGGAAGTGGTGATGAGGAGGACAACCCTGCTAGCAAGCAAGTAAGTTTAACTTCTCTTAGTTTTCACAAAGGTTCTACAAGAATTGGGGATGCTTCAAAGATCAATCAATGGTGCATTGTCATTTCTATTGCAACTTTGCAGCAGTTGTTGCTGCTTTAGCAAGTGACTTACTTGACCTGCTTGCACAAGCATGCAAGAATTTGCCAATGTGGTTTGAGGAAACAGTTCTTTGAATTGGTGGTGAGGCTTTTGTGGGGTTTAGGGGCAAGCGGAAACTTGGTGGGCCAATGTTGAGGACGCGATGGCTATTGCAATTTCCCATTGCAACACACACAACTCTGCACAAAATTCTCGGGAAGCTTCAGTAGCAGGTGCATTATATTTATTTACCGTTTCTTTAAATAAAAGTTGGTTTCTTTGAGGGATTTTGTTGAATTACAGGCAACAATTGTCCAAACAATTCTTGAAGGAAATAACCAAAACTTGATTGGTGGAGAATTATGTGTTGTTTTTTTTTTTTTTTTTTGCTATTTATGAGATTGTTGTGTAAGTGTATGTCATCTTTGTTTGTGCAAGAGATGTTGTTGAGAATGAGATCTTAGCATGAATCATGAATCTAGTAACACCGTCTCAAGTATGTGATTAGCATTGAACCTATTTAATTCATGTGAGTTTGCTTTTAAGGTCTAGAAGAATTAGATCAAAGCCCGTTTCATATCTAAAAAGCTAAAAGCTCTCCCATTCATAAGCCTTCACTTGAGATGTCATAAGCAACCAAAAACACAAAATGCTTTTTAGGCCACATCCGCAAAGCACAAGGTGTTTGATGATTTAAAAGTAGGTTTTGGGAGACCTTTTTGTGTGTTTATTGACAAAATCAATGTTGTTGGAGGAAGCCGTAAGCAGTGGGAAGATTACACCAAAAAAAATCTCAATCAAATCTTGGTGGAGATGGGTGGATTTGATGCAGATGAGATTAGTTGAGATTTGGCTTTTTTTTGTTGATGCATTGTGAACCCCACTTTCTCTATAAAATATTCATAGTTGTCCATTTACACAACATTGAAGGCTAAGGTGAGAAGAATCTCTGCATAGCGTGAGTTTGATGAGATGCTTTGATGATTGGCTTGGGCTTTATGCGCAGTGGCCATACGGATGAAGAAAGTAGAGGAGTGCTACTGAGTTTGTTTGCAAAAGTGCTCCAGCAACGGAGCATCGATATTAAGTCTTGGTAGTATGTGAAAAGAGTTGGTATGGGTCGTTCAAACTGGCCTTGGTACGTTTGGCAAAGAGTTGCATACGAATGGAAATGGCCTTTGTAACCAAGCTTACTTAACCAAAAGTGGCTTTTATGTGAGCATGTCCTCACGTGTGCTACTTCATTGTCCCACAGTGTGTCCATGGGACACACTGGTTTTTCTTACAACAGTCACAAGCATAGAAGGAACTTAGTGCAGTAATCACAAGCATAGAAGAGGCTTAGTGGAGGGATGTTTCTGTTACATCAATCACATGCATTTTTGGTTATTCTATGTTTGATACTTATATCCAAGGGTGAACTAAGCACTGTTGCTATTGAAAAACAAAATTTGGAAAATTTACAAACCTAACAAAGTTTGAAAAATTTACAACCTAAAGAATGCGGATATACTTTGAAAGTAATTATAAAGCGTGGCCAAAATGTGTCTAGGGGACACACGGGTATACTAGTTTTTAATAAGGTGTTAGCAACAAGTGTAGATGGATGACACATCATGGTAAATGTTTTTAACTTATATAGTGGAGGCAACGTAGTGGTAAATTACTCGAGACAAGTTTGATTACGTTTAGTAACAACCAAAACGTGCACCCACAAGATGCTATTAGGTCATTCCTCTGTCAAGTTTCAAAAAATAATCAAAGCTGCAAATTACTCCACTTTTTTTATAGTTATTTTTTTATTTCTATTTTTTTTAGAAATAAGAGTAGTAATACTAAGGGAAAATTTCATGGATACCTTTGAAGTTTGTAAATAGATACTTTTGCTTTTTCAAAAATTCCACAAACATATTTGGACCAAAACTTTAGCCATTTGTTTTGTTGTGCATGTCAATTCCCTACTTCCTTTGTGCAAACATTGCTTCTTTTTTGTTTCATTGCATTCCCTTTGTCAACATTGGTCATGTAGAAAACACTAGCACAACAAATAAATACTCAAAAATTATGGTCCAAAGGTATTTGTGCAATTTCTAAAAAAGCAAGGTTATCTATATGAATATTGCAAACTTCAAGCATATCTATGTAAATTCATGCAAACGTTTGGGGCATCCATGAAATTTTCCCTAATATTTCCTCCGTCCCAAAATGATCGTCTTATTGGAGGAGGAAGGCAGCTAGTAACACTTGTACATAGTCTAAATTAATGGGCATGCTAACAAATCCCATGTCATCAAGTGAGTGGCCATTGATGCTTTTCAAAAATACCTCAAAAATTCAATTTTCAAGCATTTTGAAACCACACTTTGAAAACTAATTTGAAACTCAAAATTTCAGAACAATAAGAGACATCAAACTCTATTCATATGTCCAATTTTTTTTGAAAAATGGTTCTTTTCAAGCTTAATCTACAATAGGAAGATCATTTTGGGACGCAAAGCACGGTATTAGGCAGTTCGAACCGTGCGTATCCCGGATTTGATTAGGGCGCGGTTTTGGGTACACCGAGGTTGGCTGGCTAGGCCCTTGCATTGGTGGTAGAGCCGAGGCTGCGTCGTCCTCGCCCCTCGATCTCTCCTCCAAAAGATTCGACGCCAGCGTACCTGCCGTCGCCACGCCGGCGTTGATCAGTTGCGAGCTCTCCGTCGTTTAGAAAAGGCCGTTGTGGTTTGCTTGACCAGCACAGCAGTTGCAGCAGACAGCCCGAGCTCTTTTGCCCGAGCCTTCTTTTCTTCTCGCGTGATTGGTTAGGGTTTAACCATCTAACACCAAAAGCCATGGCGACCATGGCGACTGCGTTCCACGCCACCACTGCTGCCAATGGCGTGCGCGGCTCCATCGCCACTGCGTCGTCGTCGTGCAGGAGCGTTTCCTTAGGATTCGCTGCGGCCTCTGGATTGCGAGGCGTGAGTGTGTCAAGACGGAACGGGTGTGTATCTGTGCAGAGTGATGGCGCGATGCGAGCTATGCCCGTGCAAGTGCGCGCAGATTCATCCGCTGGCGCCGCCGCGGCTGCTGCTCCTAAATCGGGACCGTCGACTTTTAAGGTGGCCGTCTTAGGCGCCGCGGGCGGAATCGGCCAACCTCTGTCTCTTTTGATCAAGATGTCGCCTCTCGTGGCGGAACTTCGTCTCTACGATATCGCGAATGTCAAGGGCGTAGCTGCGGATCTTAGCCACTGTAATACACCTGCACAGGTTGGTGGCCCACTGTTGGTGCTTCTTAGGCGCTTCTTAGGCAATCCGCTTGTAGTTTGCCGGATTTTGTTTATCATTTAAGCATTGATTGGATTGCATTTGGCAGGTTTCAGCGTATACTGGCGCCTCGGAGTTGGCAGCCGCATTGAAGGACGTCGACCTCGTGATTATCCCCGCTGGTGTGCCTCGCAAGCCTGGCATGACGCGCGACGATCTGTTCAACATCAACGCCGGAATTGTTCGTAGCCTTATTGAAGCTGTTGCTGATAATGCCTCTGGTGTAAGTCAGTTATCTTTCGCACTTGAGCCGCATTTATGAAGGCATCGACGTTTTTTTTAAGGCAACCATTGCTTTCTTTTTTAATTGTAAAATTAAGCTCTTTTTGTTTGGAAGTAGTTCACCTGATAGTGAGTCAATTATGCTTCACGTATGTAATCTACACAGTTACACTTCCGCAATCTGAGTATTGTCACTCGTAACGCTTTCTCTTGCCATGTGATAATGTGACGAATGCGGTGGAACTCGTGATTCAAGTGCATTGTTAGCGATTGCTTAAGTCGTCTATGTGCGCATGTTTTACGTTTTCTTTCACCGAATTTTGTCAGTTTTTTTCACGCAATCTTCTTTACTTTTATTCCCTGGGATCCCAATATTTCATTGGTTTGAGTGTGATTCGTGGCCATAGGCAATGATAGCGTAGAATAGCTGCCGGTTATTTTTTTGGTCATGATATTTTGATTTTGAGTGTAATCACTTTGATATTTTGATTTTGAGTGTAATCACTTTGATATTTTGCTCATGCCAGGCATTGATCAACATTATCAGCAACCCCGTGAACTCCACCGTCCCGATTGCCGCCGAGGTTCTCAAGGCTAAAGGTGTCTACGACCCGAAGAAGGTCTTCGGTGTGACAACATTGGATGTGGTACGTGCGAACACGTTTGTAGCGCAGAAGAAGAACTTGCGACTGATTGACGTGAACGTTCCAGTGATCGGTGGACACGCTGGGGTCACCATTCTACCCTTGCTGTCGAAGGCCAAGCCCACTGTGGAGTTCACCCCTGAGGAAGTCGAGGAGCTCACTGTGCGGATCCAAAATGCTGGTACTGAGGTCGTGGAGGCTAAGGCTGGTGCAGGGTCTGCTACCCTTTCCATGGTAAGCCTTCTGAACAGATAATGCTTGATCACGTGACCTATGGTGGAGGATATATTTTTGCGTCAACTGAAGCATTGTAGCTGACGTGGAGGTTTCTGATCTTGTTAAAATGTTGTTCTCATTAAAGGAGCTCCGGAAAGAGCACTTTGTATTCAAGAGCCAATCCCTCTTCCGAGCATTTCTGTTTAGAGGTTTTAGACTGCTTTTGATGGGGTAGTAGGTTATCCCTCTTTCATCCAAAATTGAGTAGTCTGATACATTTAGCCAAGTTATACTTCCACCTAATTTGCGAAGTTGAGGTCAACTAAGTGTATTGGAAAAGACGAGTTGCTGTTGGCGACAGTAATCAGGCAACAGGAGGCTGGATCAGGTCCTTCACAAGTTTAGTATCCTCTACCTTATGATGGTGCTCACTATAATAAATCATGTCTCGCGTTGTAATGAACCAGTGGTCTTAACCTTGCATCCCATTGATCACCCCGTGGCTACTTCATGTTGGCAGGCATATGCTGCTGCCAGATTTGCTGAGTCTTGCATGAGGGCGTTGGATGGCGATTCCGATGTTTACGAGTGTGCTTATGTCCAATCTGAGGTACGCTTACCTCTTGGATTTCTTGTGATGGTTTTCTGGTGCATTTGTTGAGAGATCATTGTTGTATGATTGCTTGGATTTTTATTAACCAATATGTGCGAGTGTACCTTCAATGGGATATCAGTATAGTGCTCCGGAGAGATCACTTTGATTTCTAGTGCCGACTCTTCTACAAATTTTTATCTATCGATATGCTTTTTTTTTTAACTCTCTCAAATCGTGGGGTGGTAGACCTCTATTGGGAATACAGTAAACATTTCCTGATTCCATTCAAACTCAATGGTCATTGTCATTTAGCCAAGTATGCTTACACTCAATAGGCTAATTGACTGTCAACTGAGTATGAATAGCTGAGGTGCCGCTGGTAATGGGGATCAGTCATTAAGAGGTTGGATTAGGGCTCGAGTGGTCCTGGTATCCCCTACTTTAGCATGATCCTGGGCTGGTTGGTTTGGTCGTTCAGGTAACGGACTTGCCTTTCTTTGCGACGACGGTGAAACTTGGAAAGAAGGGAGTGGAGGAAATCATTGGCGAAGATTTGGACGGCATCACTGAGTACGAGAAGAAGGCTGTGGAAGCATTGAAATCTGATTTGAAGGGCAGTATTGAGAAGGGTGTTCAGTTTGCCAACAAGCAAGCTGCCACCGTTTAAGAGTTTTACACCCTTACGTTTACCTTCCTTTCAAAGGGGACCCCAAATTTTGTTCAGAAGAGTAGGATATGTGATTTTTGCTGATTTTGGTCTGAATAGCCAGGCCCCCTAGCGTGGTGTGTGAGGGCATTTGGCGGTACCTTAGGAATAATAAGTGCTGATACAGTCGACACCTACTAGTGTTATTCCAACACTCTTTGCCCTGGTGGAGATTATTTTTCACTTGAAAGAAATCATTCAGATTTCTCATTACCGTCAGTGATTTCTTCTCCGACTTTTTACTTCCTGTATGTCGCGTTCGTATGTTAGTTATTGTGGGTCTTTAGAAACAGTTCCACCAATCATGCTTGTCTTGACAGTGGATTTCTTCGACCGCTTTTCGGGCTATCCTGAGCAGATTATCCGAGGTCTCTTGCGATTGCCTCCTCATCGTGGCAGAAGCCGGTGAGCTATTTTTTCCTTCAATTTCTGATCAGAAAGCATTGTTTTGTTTTACGTGGATCTGGAAGTCAACTGCTGAATTGAGCCCTCTTTTCACCGAACTGCTGAATCTGGTTTTTTTTTAAATTTATTATCCAACTTTCCTCTATTTCACCGTTTACGGTTTTTTGCACCTCTGATAGGAAATAAATCAAACAAAAAATCGGTTCTTTTCACCTGACAATTAATGCTTGAAACTCAGTATTGAGATCTGTCCTGTTGAATTCTGCCTCTTGTCATAAATCCAGGAATGGCAGTGCACTCGTGGAAGAGTTAATCATGACGTGTGTTTCACATCAGACACAGGTGTGATAACTCGACTGACAGGTTTCGTGAACCTCATGCGCATCAGACATGTAATAACTTACTGATTTAATGTGTGAGCAATGAAAATCGGAGATTAGCAAGGAATTTGTGATTCGGTTCCACTGGGCATGCAATTTTGTCAAATTTCATCGGTTATATAGCTTCGAAAGCAACTTTTCCGTTGGTAAGCCTCCATTATCTCAACGAGGCCCTAACATGGCAACAGTTCTCTGGAACAGGATCAACGTAAAAACTGGTGTCCATTTGTTTTTTTGAGGAAAATGGATTCTGACATCTGGGAGAGGAAAGCACAAATTTATTTGCTATAACTTACCTTGGAGAAGAACAATCGTAATGTTTTGTTCAAAGGGACCCCACTCTCTTATGTTCAAAATTGCACTTTGTTTTTTGACGAAGTGCTTTTTTTTTCGTTTTGTCGATTTTAAACATATGGAGTGGGAGAAACGCTAAAAGGACATCTAGGGCGGCTTGGGCACGTGTTTGAAGAGTATCCAAAAAAATGCGTCGAGAACATTCCTCCAAAATGGGATGTGCCTTCTCTACTAATTCTGGAATAGTCTTCAGGACCTTTGGAGTTTTCTTTCTAACCTATTTTAAAACTAAAAAAAATTCAAGAAAAAAGATTTTAACCCCTAAATGCCCATGAGGACATTTTTTGTCCTCTGGCCTTGAAAAAACATTCTGTACAATAGAAAAAAGTCGTTTTTCATTTGTTTTTTTTATTCTAAAGTGATTGTAAACACATGATCCACTACAAAAGGTAAACAACAATCTTATCAAATATGCTCATATTTTTAGGTAACCCAAATTGTGAGAAAATTTAGAATCATGGTGTCACGTCTCAAGCTACCCTCATTGCAATTTTCATGAGGTCGGAATGCTCTATTTATTTTTGAAGAAGCAATACTATTGGTGCCCATTTATCAACACATTGTTGAAGCTACAGTGTGGGCAGGCCACAACTACCTAGCAGACGTTTAACCCTTGAGCGCCCAGCACAAGTTTGCTAAAACCCAAACCATTTGGTATTCGTTCCTATCAAACTTTCACTTGAAAGAAATCCACATAAATTGACCGTACCAATTGGTAGGGAATATATGCTTGGAACTCCACAAAAAGAGACATGTCCTTACATCATACCATTGAAAAGATTATTCTAGTCAAACCTTGAAATTTTTCAAAACCAAGAGGCCATATTCTGGCCCCTTGAGCGCTCAAGGGCTAAGGATTAAGGACTTCTAGGGATCATTATTTATTTTAGCAATTCTAAATTGACCCGTATTAATTTCACAAGCACAAAAGCAAGAATATGCTACCATAGAGGCATTCCTTAGCAAATTAGGACTGGAGAATTGAAACATGATGTGAAACCACATGTCTCAATTTCAACCTCTAGATTTTGAGTACTCATTACGATTTGGAATTTGGAATCGAGTGCAAAATGCCCTTATAATTGTTTTATTGATGAAGTGTTGTTTTGTTGATGAAGTGATGCAACTTCTTTATGTACATTTGCAAGATTAGATGTTTAATGTTGAGTTTGTTTAGAGATAGCGTAGCCTTTCCATTTGACTAAATATTCAAAAATAATGTCTTACATCAAATTCAAAATTCAAAATCATTTGGATTCACATTCCACATCATTATCAACTTCAGTGTATAATGATGGTGGCATGGTCTTCATTGTGGTGATTGCTAAATTGGTAGTGGTTACAAAGTATTAAATATGATGGTGGATGTGTACAAGGGAAGTTGGTGGTAATAGTATGCTAGAAGATTTTGAGCTTCTTTGACAAAAAGCTTGCATTTCTCATTTTCATCCGGTTCTTAAGTGGATGTACCAGCTATTCCCTATATACTTACGCTATAATTAGATTTTTTTGAATATTTAGCCAATTTTTAGCTGGTTGATTTTTATTCCGGTTAATTTTTGCACATTTTATTTGGCCCATTTTTTACTATTTTTTGGCTCTCCTTGTACATTGGGTGGTAACATATTCAATTGTTTGGAAACCTATAATTGGGAATGAATGTTCCTCAAATAAACTTGTAGACATGTGGCAAGGATTCTATAATATATTATTTTATATATAAATTTGAAAAGTAGGCTTGCATGCAATTTCATGCAATTTCAAGCATGGATTTTTTTTTAATTTGGTGGTCTCCGTGCATCATGGTTGTCTTCTAGGAGTTTTTATAGTCGGCCAATAATATATTAAAATTTTGTTATCATTTTTAATTGTAGAATTATCCTTTTTCTCAATGTTCCCATTTTATATTCCCCTATACAGTTGCTTTTTATTTAATCTAGGTTTTAAAGTACATATACCCTTAGTTAAATAATAATACTAGGTCATTTTTAAATTCAAAATCACCATGATTGATTTATCTTTGCACATTTTTCCCAAGGAAGTCTTGCCCGAGCTCTTTTAGTTGTTTTGTACATTTGTTAATTCTACTAAAGACTACTTTTGGAAAAATGGCGAGTCAATCACTCATATTTCTGAAAGATATTTCTTATACATAAAAGATTGCATTATCTTCTTTTGATGCAAGGCAAGCTAGGTAAAAACATTTCTTTTGATTACCATGCCATTATGGAATTATAAGATAAAGCTTTTGCAATCTTAGACTTCATCTTTTTTACACTAATGTAAAACCATTGCACTCATGTAGTACTGTAAATTTTGGTGAACCATGTAAATTGTTATTTGATATTGACATCCTTCTAGAAAATTTCACCACTTTAAATGTATCAATAATTGCCAATTATCTTATCATGAGTTGTATAAAGAATGTGGATTATTAAAATGCCTTTGGGGATAGAATACAATATGAATACTGTTGAAATCTCCTAATTATAATGTATGAATCCAAGGCACTTGTTGAACAATAAATTTTTACAAGTTGGCTTTAACTTTTCATGATGAACTCAAAGTGAGGTGATGGCAACAATTCTTGGCTCCTAAAAGCTTATGAGGAACAGTTTCAAGCTTAATCTCTTAAATACCAATTATTTGGTTTTGGAATGTTGAATGAACATCAAAAAATCTTATGCATAGTGAAACTTGTTTTTTTGTCCATCAATGATTGAAACTATTTGTTTGCTTTCTAACATTCATCAAACATGGATTTGGAAACCCGTATTTGTGATTATCTCATAGCTCATATTTCAAATAACAGACGTATGTATCACTTCCATCACTAGCTTTTCATTTTTGAAATCAACTTTAAAAAATGACGGAAAAATAGATATTGTTTAGTGCATTAAAAATTATCACAATTAGAACCTAATGACTATTAATCCAATAGAAATAAATTCCGTGGTAATTACCAAATTTCAATTTATGTCCAAATTTGCACGGGAAATTAGGAATTTTTTTGGTTGGTTTATAGACAATAGTAATGAATAGAGTGGCATATCCAACATTATACATGTCCAATAGTTGGATTCTAATCAACTTTGCTAGTTACTTGCTATCATTATGTTGATCAAGTTTTATTCATGCAAATGGCTTACAAAAGGGTTTTTCTTGTATTATTCGTCAACATCATATGCCTGAATACCAGATATATGATGATTTTTGTGCAGAGTTGTTGATCAATTCATGTTTCAACTCGAGGAATCAAGAAATTTGAAAAATGAGGATGTTTTGTTTAAGTTCTATATTAGTCAAAAGCTAATTTTCCTAAAGAGGTCCAAATCTACATTCTTCCAACATAACATTTAGTAGCACTGAGCAGACTTGCCCTCCTTCCAATTGAAGAGTGTGGAATATTCCACACCCATCAGTAGCTAAGAGGACACTTGGCTGAATTTGTCAGAGAGTTTATGAAAGAGAGGCTCAGTTTAGTGCACATAAGTCAATGTGGGGACCAGCCATGTCAGAAAAATTATTAATTAATTAATTAATTAATTTTTTTTGGTGTCAGGATGAAGTTCATGGATGATACCTAAAGAGAGGGAAAGGCAACCTCTCTTTAGGCTTCTAAATGTTATGAAATACCAAGTAGGAGTTAACAAGGATTAGACGAAATGTTAAGGAACGGATCATGTAACTTTTGATGTAGAGTCAAAAGGTATTTGCACCTTGGCTCTCCAAATTGACTTGCTAAAATTTTACACCTATTTTGAAAAACCCTCATAATTCTTGTCCCCCACCTTTGCGCATCCAATATGCCTCATAAATAATCAATTGACCACTCACTAATTAAATGCAAAATAAATTTTTCTTAACTAATATTGAATAGCAAATTCAAAGGCAATTGCTTCATGCACTAAGATTGAGCAACTAATAGCATCTCCATTAGTGCCTCAAAACATGCTCAAAGTGGATGAAAATTGCTTAGGGCCTTCTCAAAACCCTCTCAAGACACTTTGTCCTCCCATTACTATTAAGTTTCTAACAAGGGCCCTTCAAGACACTATTCATCACTATTCATCCTAAGTTCAGCTACCTTTATCCTCTTCTTTCCTTATTAAGTGGTCAAATGATTGTTTATGAGACATTTTGAAGTGCAAAGCCACCTTTTTGAAAAGCATGGGTGAAGATCAAGGGACTTGAGGGCCAGCCAAAACAAATGAAAAACTTTCAAAGTACTTGGACTGGTGGAGATGCTCTAAATACATACTGAGAGGCCCTGAAAACTTATCATCCAAGTATGACGTGCCCCTTGACGAGTAACGATGCGAATGCCGTAACAAACACTTGATACACTGGACTCACCAAACAGCGGGAACGTGAGATCAGAGAATGGGAACTGAGAACATCGTCTCTCTCGCTTGTTTCATTGGCCGACACCTACGGTCTGAGTGAAACGCGGTGCCGCTCTTCAATTTTTTACTCCACTGGCGTCGACAGGACCTAAATTCATGAAGCTCATGCGCTTTCCATTGCTTTGCGGTCACGCATCTCAAACCTTTTCCTGATCATAAATAGCAAACGTAAAATCTTACAATCGATAAACTGATTAACGCCTGTGAAGGTCGGTCGGTACCTGCGGAAGTATTTGAATCTTTCTGCAGACGATACTAAAGTTCTGTTGGTGTTAGTTCGGCCATTTGAGCAGCGGAATTGGTCGGTGTTTAGGTCTGCCAGCTCGTTTTGAAGGAGGCGCATTTGATCGAATCAGGCGTTCAAGGCGGGCGATGGCGAAGCTGGTGGAATGCGTGGAGCGGAAGCCTGTGCTGCTGCATTTTTGGCTTGCGGCTTCTTTGATGTTCCTGCTGCCCGCGCTCATTGTTGCTTCTGAGGTGGAGAAACCGCTGCCATTCATTGTATTACACGGTTAGTTTGGCCTGAATTGATTTAATATCCCTTCATTTGTTCGTTCCATTGCTTTCTGATCAAATTCACATATTCAGTGACTTGTTTTAGGTCTCCTAATGTTGATTGCAATGTGGAAAAATCGAGCTGATGTCGGTATTAGTGATGTGATCTTGATCTTGCACTACGGAAAACAGGAACTACACGGTTAGTTTGGCCTGAATTGATTTAATGTCCTTCCATTTGTTCGTTCCATCGTTTACTGATTAATTTCACGTGTTCGGCGACTTGTTTTCGGTCTCCTAATGTTGATTGCAATGTGGATAAAACGAGCTTTTGTCGGTATTAGTGACGTGCTCCTGATCCTGCACTACGGAGAACAGGATTGAGTGTTAATGTGTGAACGTCAATTGATTTTGAGATTTTGAGATTGTTGACCTCTTTGTTTCTCACATGCTCAAATTGCCTGCGTTTCGGCTTATTTTTGAGGTCATTCTAGGCATGATGGAGTTAGTCTGTGCGTTGGTAAATCTGTTGAGCTAATTACGATGTCCATAAAGTAATTGATGTGGCTGATTATCTATTGAAGCCATCTGCCCTTGGTTTGCGACTCTCTAGTTCGTAGTGTACATTGTTGTCTTAATTGAATGGCGGCGATGTCTGTATGAGCTCGTGTTTTCTTAATCTTTGCATGCAATTAAATCAACGAGGCTCGTGTTCTAATCTTGTTTGTTTGTTGATATGCTTTACCTTTCTAAGTCGGTTTGGATGTTCTAAGATTCAAGTGGATATATTTTTTAATTATTTTGTGGAGGCTTTGAATTTAAATTGGCTGATCGCGAGCTGACGGTATGGTTGATGTTCATGAACCAGGCATTGGAGACGAATGCAAGAACCAAGGACTGTACGAGTTCACGCAGATCCTCATCGATTTGTCTGGAGCTGTAGGATTCTGCATGTAAGAGACTGTGGTCATATCCATTGTCAATGACATACATAGCACAATGCTTGGCGTTGTGCTCAACAGAGAGATACCTTTGAAGCTGCGAAAGCTTAAGCTTGCTAGCATTCTGCTTGGTGGTACATGAAAAATTCATCTGCTGTGAAGCATATCACGTAGGCTCGATCGTGTATCTGAAGTTCTTTTGATGGCCGTGCCACATTTTGATTGAGTGAGAGTAGGTCACGATGAGGATGGATTATTTTAGAAAGAGAGATCCTCCGTGTTGTGGCCAGTCGGAGCTATTTTGAAGATTTTTCTTTCGTGAGCAGGATTGTAAAATACTTAATTTTGTTGAACCTGTAGGCTTTTATTATGTGCAGACTAACATAAGCAATGACATTTCGGTCACCTCTGATACGTGTTCTCCACAGTGAGATAGGAAATGGAGCAAGTGACTCATTTTTTTTGCGCCTTGACAAACAGGTGAGTAGCTTTTAATGTATGTATGTAGTACATGTATGTAGGGTAACCAAAGTTTACTTTATTTGTAGAATAGTGAATAATTGAAAGGCTCTGGTACTGACTGCTGTGCTTTGGGGTGGAGATCAGGCCGACCTTGTGTGCGAGCAGGTATGCGCTGACTGTGACTTCTGTGTGTCGGGTTTTATCGGACGCATTTGTGCTAACGTGACGTTTGGATCACTTCTAACTCTATGTCGAATTTGCTGCTCGTGGTCTTTAACTGTGCATATTTCGGGGTTCAAGTGGGAGATCAGATAATGGAGTCGTTGGGTTTGTCCCTGTTCTATTCTGATTTGGCTTTATTTGTTCATTCGGATAGGTGAAAAAGATCCCCGAGCTGAAAGACGGTTACAATATAGTCGGTCTATCACAGGTGAATGATTCGAGTTTGAGGAAAATGTGCACCTGGGCTTCCAGTTCTTGATTTGAGATGTAATTAAGTTTTCAAGACATTTTATTAACAATCAATAAAATGCGTGCAGGGAAATGTGGTTGCCCGAGCTGTAATTGAATTTTGTGACGATGGACCACCGGTAAGCTGCTTTTGACCTTAATCTCGTTTAGCGTGCATGACTGTGTATCTTTTGCCCTTTCATTTTATGGCAGTGCACGAATTTTCATGTTTTCTGGAGGTACATGTGCGAAATGCTTTCCTGAGAAGATCGGCTCATGATACCTAATTGTGAAGATTGGATATCTCAAGTTTGCTACACTAGAATTTTGCACGTTCTTCCTGCGGCTCCTATTGCAGAAAACACGACGAGGAAACTACTTGACCAACTATTGATTCTATTAGTTAGATTTTTGAACAAGTTCCATGCTATTGTTTGGAAGTTTATTGTACTCTACTAATTTCACTAATTTGACCAGGTCAATAATTTTGTATCCTTGGGAGGACCCCATGCAGGAACGGCCTCAATACCTGGGTGTGCGGTAAGTTGCTAAGACCAGTAATCTGAATTTAGTATTTGGTGAGCGGTTTTTGAATCTTGTGGTTATTAGCGTATAGTTGAGGTATTAGGAGAATTAATGTTTTCTAATACTATTAGTAATCATTTTCGCTGAGCAATCTAAAGAAAAGGTTTTTATACATGCTTCGAGGTTGGGAATATGCAGGTCACGTCTGTTTGTAAACTTTTCGACTCACTGATTCGACTTGGTGTATATACACCATTTGTTCAGGTTCGAAAATTTTCTCCTTATTTTCAATGATATTTTTGATCTGAATATGGTCCATTTAAAATGCACTCCAGTTTCTGAAGACTCGATCATTGACGTAGAAAGTCAGACTTCAAGTGTTGTGAAATGCAACAGTAGTCCTGAGTTTATGCAGTAGTCCTGAGTTTATGCTATTTCTGCAGAATCATCTTGCTCCAAGCGGCTACGTAAAAATTCCAAATGTAAGCATTAGCACTTTGTATCCTTTAAAGCTTTTATTGTTGGGAGTGGATCTCTCGCAAATTTTACAATTACTTCTGGTGTGATGTATTTGTTCCAGGAGGCTTAGGTTGACCCAAATAGTGTTGTTTGAATGATAATCAAACCTTCAATGTGTGCCAATCTGCGAAGTCAGTCGCATTATCTGTAATGTGAAAGATTTAGCCGCTATTTTCCAAGTTCCTACAGGTCCAAGGAATCCGTAGAGTTGCATGCTTCGATGGCTTATAGTTGTTTGAATTACAAGAGAAATATTCTTATTTGTCATTCTGCTGACTTGCGAGTTTTATGGTTGTGAATTGTGTAGGATTTGGCTGCTTATTACAAAGGTTCCTTGTTTTTACCGAAACTAAACAATGAGATCTCCTCGAACCGTAACGAGACCTATAAAAAAAGACTGGAAAGTCTGAATCATCTAGTGCTGATTATGGTGAGTCGCTTCACTACTTGAACCTCTATGTCTGTGTTCCCTTTTTTGCGTCGAATTAGTATCTACTAGTCCATATGTAAGTGATGAGATAAAAGTGATGGCCACATATCAGTGCTTGTGCGTACAACTCAATATTATTGATGATAACAGCTTATATATTTATGAGGGATGGAGTATTCACTACAATTGAAGCAGACGTATCATAAAAATCACAAACTTTGTTTCCTTGGATGGTTTGTATATATGCTGATTTACGTGGCGATCAATGTCTGGTTTTTCAGTTCCAGCAGGATGCTATCTTGATTCCTCCTCAAACAGCTTGGTTTGGTTTTTATGCTGACAATGATTTCAATACTATTCAAGCTCCCCAAGAGGCAAGTGCATTCACACTCAAGGTTTCATACCAATGAGTTAGTATCGAGAGTTTCAACGATATTGAATTTTTCAGTTATCACTGTCTGATCAAACATTGATTGAATCTGGAGTGCTATCTTTGTGTGTTAAAAGTTTAGTTTCTAGCTGTTCTTGTCTATTTTTTTAAGTACATGATCAACGTCCTGCTTGTGATGGCAATAGCACTCAAGTGAACTCGTCATGGTAACATTTGTTCTGTTCAAACAATTATAGGTTGTTATGACAGGCTATAAAGTTATATTGTCACGCTGACAGTCGTCTGTTAATCGAAACTGCGTTTGTGATGCAGACGGACTTGTACAAAGAGGACTGGATTGGTCTTCGGGCTTTGGACGAAGCTGGCCGGGTGTCGTATATTACTTTTCCTGGTGATCATTTAAGTATAAATGATGTTGAAATTAAAGACTCTGTTGTTCCATATCTTATTAGAAACTCACCTAGTTTTCATTCCTGGTCAGAGGTTTGAGCGACTAGGGTTTGTAAAGTTTACTAGTAATGTATCATTGCTTGAGAGGTGTATTGGAGAAGTTTATTTCATACATTGTATTTGCATAATTATAGTTTTCACAAAGTGCAAGATTTTCATTTATTGTTCAATACTAGGCTCATATGTTAACCTTTGAATGGCCCGAAAGCCCTTTGCGGCCGTATGTATGGTCGTATGTACAGACGCATTTGAGCTGTTGTGAGGGCTTTTCAAATTTTTTTATGCACCCCTATCATACAACCCTTCAATATGTATGGTTGTAACACTTAGTTTTCAGCTGACTCAAACTTTTGAATATTGATTGCGACCGTATTTGGTACCTTATCTCCAAAGCCCAAGGGCCCTTCAGGGGTTAACCAGTGATTGTTCTAATAGAATGGTTTCTATCGTCATCACTTTCTTTCCTGCAGCTTGAGATTATTAAGAATTGGATTTGCTCTTTGTGATGAGATTTCATCATTAACATTTTTTCACTTCTACATATTAGATGTTCATGTTAAAGGAATTGTATAGTTCTCGGTATAGTTCTAGCTCACGTTTTATATTTGGCAGTGGATCTGGTGGTGCGTTTGGTATACGGGGTTATAGTAATAATAGGCTTAATCAATTCTCATGAATCCATTTATATAAGTTATTTTCATGTTGTAGGAATTGCCCAATTGTGCAAATCGCATGAGTATCTGGCGATTGGCAGGCCCCGTTGCACCATACTGCCGAATTCTCTATATGGTTTCCAGATCTTGAGTGATTAAGGGTACTGTGTATGCAACTTCAATATCATTTTATTCCATATTTAACCTTATCCTATTATGAGCCCTAAACTCTTGTAAAATATTTGACATTGTAGAGTAAAGCTAGATTACTGTTCATTGTTTGCAGTAGAAGTTTTTCTTTTGTTAGTTAATAGCACCAAAGCTTGACATGTATCGTAAACATGGCTAAATTAAATAAAATAGTGCAGATATTGGCAAAGCTTTCAATCTGGGGTTCAAAGTATTGTATGCAAAGACGATACAGATTTTTTGACAAGGGTGGTAAAAAGGCTTCTGAACTTGCCTCTTAGGAAAATGTTATTGTGAAATACAAATCTTCCACCACACGAGTTATTTCAATTACTGCCCCTTGCGCTAACTATGCTAACTTGCACTAATTCAAGTATTTGATGAATATGCAAGGCTCCTTAATAATGTAGTTCATAGTAATTTATTTTAATTAAACATATTGGGAGTTGTATTAGTGTGATTCAAGTTGCTAAAGTTTAGAAGAAACTTTTTAAGTACAATACATGGCTTAATGAGAGATTGAGTATAGGATGTTGTGCTATGGCCTCCAAGCTAATTTTGTTCATCTTGTTTTACTCTTCAAAAAATTTGGAATTTTATAAAAAAAAAATAGCATTTTAGAGTCTTGTACCATTATTTTTTAACTCTTACTCAATCCCAATCAAGCATACCAACTTTGAGTTTCAAAAAACCAAAACTTATTTTTGGTGAATTGTTTTACACAATATTCATGGTTTTACATGATAAATGATTAAAAAAATTTGGTAATGAATTTTTGAGATTTGATTGCATGGATGCATAGGAAACGTCCACACACACATCTTTTCTTCTAACAAGCATTTCCAAAAAAAAAAATTAAAATTCCTTCTATGTAGATTTTATTGATGAAGAAATTACAACCAAATCTTGTAAATTAGATATTTCTTCATGGTAATCATATTTTTTTGATTGACTTATACAATATAGTTAGGTTTGAATCTTTGAGCATAATGATATGGTTTTTTTGCCAAAAAATAACTAAAAATACATAAATCTCTATTTTACAAAATTTAATCATGATCACTCCAATGTTAAAATTTACATGGAAGGATTTATAATTTTTTTTGGAGATGCTTGTCTAAAGAAAAGATGAGTGTGTGGATGTTTCCTATGCATCCATGCAATCAAATCTCAAAAATTCATTACCAATTTTTTTTAATCATTTATCATGTGAAACCATGAATATTATGTAAAACAATTCACCAAAAGTAGGATTTTGGTTTTTTGAAACTCAAAAGTTGGTATACTTGATTGGGATTGAGTAAAAACTAAAAAATAATTACACAAGATTCTAAAATGCTATTTTTATTTTATAAAGTGCCAAATTTTTTGAAGAGTAAAACAAGGTGAACAAAACTAGCTTGGAGGCCATAGTACCACAAAAGCTATGCCATAAAGTTGCTTCTTGAAGGCTAATGAAAGGTTTTGGCCAAAATCATACTTATAGAATAAGGACAAGAAGCATGTCACGTTTTCATACTAATTAGGCAAAATTCACCTAAATCAGTGGGAAAGGGTCTTGCATTATTTAATGTCTTGCACTAATTGAAGTATCTTGTGTGATACAATCCATGTTGAAAAATTAAGACAAGGTGAAAACATCCTTTATCCATTGCATGAATATTGAAACCTTGGTGAAAGACATGATAAATTACTACAACTAGAGAAACCAATAAATAATTTCTAGCATGCAACTCATCTATACTACTAAATGGGAGGATTTCAACTCCACACCCTTTCCTAGAACCTTCAAGGACTTTTTGGTGTAAGTTGAAGCAATAAATGACACCCTTGATATAGAACACCAAGTGCCCTCCAACCATGTCCTTTTCCAAAATCTTCTAAAACTTTTTAGTGGAAGGTTAAACAATAAGGATGTCCCAAATACAAAACACCAAATGCCCTTCAACCATGTGCTACAAATCTAACAAAAAACCAAGCTCTCCTCATCAAAGTATCAAAGAGTAGCATTGTGATGAGGGCAATTACTATTTTTGATTTCAAACTAGGACCAAAATGACGGTGCTTCAAGGTTAGATTTAGACTAGTTGTGAGGTATTGATTTTTTATAAAGTACATTAGAATGAGATTCTAGACCGGTTGATTTGATTATATAAAGTTGAATGTTGTTTTACCTACACATGTTCAATTTGTGTAAAGCGTGTGCGTGCATACTACTTGTATATCTTTTCAAAGTATAGAATGTCTAACCAATTTATAATTTATATTTTTTCCAACAACTACTTATGATTTGCTTAAATCAATTTTAGAAATGGATTTCCATTCATTTATGGGTTGAGGATCTTCAATTTTATTTTAATCAATTCCTAAAAGACCAAGCGTATATTCCATGGACTCTTGAGAACTTGGGTAGGGTCATATGAAGTTGAGTTTGATTGGATGTTGTCAAAATTGTTACACAAGGTGCAAATATGTATCTCCAAATGAAAATTTAATTTTTCTCTAATTGGATGCTTGATTCAAAAGTTATGTTGCCCAAAAGATTTTGGGCAGCTCAGGCAATTTGGGAATCTTTGAAGAATCTTATGCTAGAACTCTCATTAAATCTCAAATAGAAGACTTTTTCATTGCACAAGAAATCATGAAAAATTGCCGTGTGTATTATCAAATCAATAAACCTTCTTGCATTGTATGGTGCTTTAGAATAAGCTAAATTCTATATTTTCTTTTAAATTTTTTCATGAGCAAACTTAACATCATATACTTATGAACGGTCGAAAATCTCTTTTTATGTAGAGTAATAAAATTATTCCAAGAGGGCTTGAACTCTGCTAACCTTGTTTTGCATGATTGAAAAAAAATTGTTTTTCTCACTTCAAATGTTATGATCGTACAATCCACACGGTCAAATGGACTAAATCTTTTCGTACACATTAATTTATTTGCTCAACACACTTTGTACGTTTGGAATTTTAAAAAAAGTTTTGTTTTCAATTTTGGGCAGTGCAGTAAAAGTTGGCAGTTTCCCTTGGTCCTTTATTAAGGGCTAACCTTCTCATTTATGTGCAAAAGACCCACCTTAGGGTCAATTTATACTAGGAGTCAAGGCCATTAGTATGTAGATCTCTTTGAAATAAAAGTTAAGCTCATATGTTTTTACAAAGGACGTCAAGCGCATTATAACAAAAATATAAGATGAGCCTTTTCTTTCACTCTAAATGCCTTGAGGTTTAGCAAATGAGGCCACAATCGCAGGTCTTGGGATTTTCAAAGAAGAAGAAATAAAGGAAACCAAATAAAACAGTTGAGATTTTAGTGCCACCCTTTGGTGGCAACCCTCCAACTTTTGTATCTAATAATTGTGTTCTAGCAAAATTTAACTTTGCACTTAGCTTGCACTAATTCAAGAAACAATTGAATTATTAACCTCTAAAGGATCAACTGTCTCCTCGGGGACAAATGGACCTTGGGCATTTACCTATGACTAAACTAGTTTTTATACATTTTAGAAGTTGGTGGGGAATTCAAAGATGTACGTGCATATCTAATTATCTCTTCACTTTGACATTTATTGAAGAAGTTACGCATGAATATTTGAAAAACGAAGGAGGGCGGGCAATTTGGGCAGCCCAAAAACTTCTTTAAAACTTGCATTTAAATATATATATATATATATATATATATGGTATTGATTCTTTAAATATTTATATATGTGGAAAGCTTTGAATCATTCAATTCTAATTGATGAGTGAGAAGTTTTAGTTTGCGGGCAAGTATGGAACTCCCAAACCTCCATTCCTTTTGCCCCTTGTTAAATATGGTGCCTTAATTGTTTTTTTGATTTTTTTTTTCAAATTGTAGTAGACTAAGAGTTCTTGGTTTTTACCATTTGGATCAAAGTAACTCATATTTCTCAATTTTACATAAATCCTCCAATCTTGCCTAGTGTATATGCAAATTTCATGGCCTTTCAACATTGCAAGATTTTACAAAGTATGATCCACACCTCCAATTCATTTGAAAATTCTCCCACACAAACCTAACTTGGTCTTTAACATGGAAAAAATAAAACTTAACTTTGCGTAGAGCAACTTTTTTTATATTGGAGCAATCAAAGGCTTTTGAAATTTTTGGGCAGCAAGGAAATAAACTTTTGTTTGCACTTTGGATGTCAATATCTCACTCCTCTACATCTAGAATGAGCTGATTTTTTTTCCACAAGTACCTCCCATAGCCTAGGGCAAGATCCTATGGATGGATATTCAAAAAACTTTTTTTCCTACCTTTGTACTCATTCTCCCAAAAGTGGCAGTTTTTGATGATTTTCACAAAAAATGGGCTTGATCCTATAGGGGTTAATGGGCACAAATAAGGTAGTTTTCAGGTGAATAATATTTGTATAAAAAAAGAAATCAAGTTCAGTTCATAAAGCAATTCTTGCTATATTTAGTGTAATTTGAGTTATAGTATTCAAATACTATCTCAAGTATTGTGGGTCAAGTTGATAAAAGCTTGAAGACTTTTTGTGAGAGCACACTTCAATTAGAGAGTGTGTGAAGATTGTTGCAATAAGGAAATTGCACCTCCAAATTGCTTTCTAAAGGCAACAAAAGTTGTTGCTAGAACCTTTACGAAGAGAATGAGGGTAAAAGACATGCTATCTTTGCACACTTATTGAACAAAATTTACCTAAATTATTGTTTGAAAGTCTTACACTATTCAAACTCTTGCATTAGTTAAAATGACTTTTAAATGTTGTAAGACGCTTTAATTTCATTGCAAGGGAAATTGTCCAAAATGACAAAAATATGTCCAAATCAACATAGCTAAGTTTACAGAAATTGTCTGGTTTGACAATCTTTTTGTCATTTTGGACACATTTAATCAATTCAGACATGTTAATTAGGACACAATTTCTTGCCGTGTTTTTTTGTACAAATTCCAAACACATCTTGCAACAAGCAGTTGATATGAGAGCTCAATTTTCTTTGCACGAGATTATTTTTGGAAGATAAATTTGAACAGGGCAGAATCTAAACCCCCTGAAAAGCTTTCTCTGCCGTTGCTTGTAATAATGTGTGTAGCTGATGACACGTGTTCAAATAACCCCTTAGCAGCCAGTGGATTGGTGAAAATTTGACAACTTCCAGTGCCGCGTATTAAGGTTAAGTATTCCAATGTGGACAATTCTTCCATTATGAGTAGCAAGAATAAAGACGCATTTCATTCAAAACAATGAAAATAAAATAGGGCCTCAATTTTTAACACATGTCGTTGAGAATCATATTGACCATTTATAAACTCATAATTATTGCACTGTAAGAAATTATATGTTTTAACCTCTAAATGTCCAAGGGAACAATTTTTGTCCCTTGGTCATCAAAAAAAATGATATGCTTCAAATATTTTGAATAATTTGTGGTATTAATGTATCAAATTGCTATTATGTTCACATTTTAATATTTTATACTAAGGCTCTATTTTTATTGCAAATTTCTTTTTGATAATAATGCACATTTTATATCCAATAGAGATTCTAATTGTCTTCTTAAGGTAATGAAAAGTTTGATAAACTATATAAAGACACAAATTCTTAATAACCTTTAGGAGCAGGTTGTTGACATCTTTCAATCTATATGTGCAATCATAGCTACAAGAGATGATTTCAATTTGGATCACAAGATTATTACAATTGTGGCATTGTTAAATCACATCAAACAACTTGAAAATATATTACTAGATGGGTCATTGTAGGATGATGGATTTTGAATAATGATTGAAAAATGTGGATCTTGACATAAAAATAATTTAGACTAAGTCCATTTGAAAACAAAATTGAAGCACACTAGTGATTGCTAAGTGACTCTTAACTAACATGGGCTTAGTACATGCTTGTGATTAAAATTCAAATCCTTTGAATTATTTACTACAAGAAAACCATGGTCAAATCTACAAAAAGTTGACAAGGATTGTGACCTAATATACAATATACTATAGATTAGGTCACAATCTTTATTGACTTTTTGTAGATTTGACCATGATTTCCTTGGAGTTTTTACTAATTTAACGTTATTACTTTTTTCTAGTTTGGTTAATTTACCTACCTTTAATTTGAACCTTCACTATGTTTTAATAATTCTTTATTTTGTTTTATCCTTACATTTCTACTTTAACTAAATTTTTTGTTGATGTACAAAAGAGTTTTGAGCATATTTGGGAAAATTTCTACATTTATCACTTTGTGCAAAAAAAATGAGTACATGGTTAGATTATTGCTATCCTTCAATGCTATAATTAGGCAATTTCTCAAAATACTAGTCAGTTTTTATTTAATTAACTCAAATGTCAATTAATTTTTTTAGGCATTGCAAAAAATGGTCAACTCTATTACACAATCAATAAATAAACAAATGACAATTTGACACCAAATATCTAGAGGTGTTAGAAAAGCTTTTGTAAAAATAGAAAGAACCATAAATGGTCAATTCTATTATACAATAAATAAGTAAACAAGCAACAATTTGACATAAGATATTTGGAGTTGTTAAAAAAACTACTGTAAAAACCAAAAGAATTGTAAAATAATAACAATTTTTACATTAATTTTTCACAAAAGTATCTTTTGAATTTATGAAATAAATTGCAAGTACCTATAATTGAGGGCATATTGATAAAATGAACAAAATGCAAATAGTAAATAAAATGCAAATAAAAATCTTAAGTTGTAACTTTATTATAAATAGACTAGTTGGTGTTTTATTATTTAATTCATAAAAAAGTGCCTAACCTTGGGAATTATTTTGACAAAAATGACAAAAAAATCTTAAAAAAACAAAAACCACTTGAGTGATTTTTCTAAGACTTTCTAATCTAATCTTAAATTCTAAATTCTACACTTTAATTTTTAGATCTTTAATATTTTAAAGGACCAAGCCCTTTTCTTGGTGAAAATCACTGAAAACTACCACTTTTAGGGGAATGAGTAGAAAGGTAAGAAAAACAATTTTTTTTGAAAATCCAACTGTAGGATCTTGCCCTAGACTACTAGATTTATTTGCAAGAAAAAATTAGGTCATTTTGCATTTAGACAAGTGAAATATTCACATGCAAAGTGAAGACAAAAAGTTTTTTTCACTGTTGCCCAAAGTTTTCAAAAGCCTTTGACCGCTCCTACAACAAAAGTATTACTCTATAGAAATTTGAGGTTTATTTTTCCCTTGTAAAACATCACAGTAGGTACATGTGGGAGAATTTTCAGATCAATTGGAGATGTACAATACACCTCAAAAAATCTTGCAATGATGGAAGGTCATGAAATTTGCAAATACTCTAAGCAAAATTAGAAGATTTATGTGAATTTTGAAATTTTGAAATATATTAACCTAAACAATCAAAATCAAAGAAGCTTAGTGTAATATCATGCGTGAAAAAAAAATCTAAAATAACCCTACTCAACTTGCTCAAAATAATGAAATATGAAAATTTTACATGGGCAAATGAAATGAGGGGGATTTGGGTCTCGGAGGATGGGCCCATCCCCACCCCTAGATACCTCCCCCCACCCAGCATCCCTACTCGGCATTTTTGAACCCAAATTTATTATTAATATTGCACCCTTCAGCCTTTTGGTTTCAGCTACGTGGCTAACTTCCAGTCCCCTCAACAATCAGAACTTATGGTGCCCAATTTCCCTACACTACCAGCTACCATGTGGATATCTTGTGACCCCATTTCCTTGTCAATTCAGGGTGCCAGG
The DNA here is from genome assembly GCA_963920765.1 of Ulota crispa. Lineage (NCBI taxonomy): Eukaryota > Viridiplantae > Streptophyta > Bryopsida > Orthotrichales > Orthotrichaceae > Ulota > Ulota crispa. The sequence goes on along the minus strand of OY987246.1, from coordinate 17,440,749 downwards.
CCGCGTGCCATAGCATGTCATCCATGCTTCAGCTGCCCACATCAACAATCAATCTGCCCTCCACAAACTACCCCTCTTCTAGTCAACTCTCACATACAAAGGAGAGGGGCTGCCCAGATTGCCCCATCTCTTCCTTTTTTGAAAAATTCATGCATAACTTTTTCGTCAAATGTTGGAATGAAGACAAAATTAGATGCCCATGTAGATTTTTGAATTCCCCACCTTTGATAAAAGTTTCAGAAAATCATGAAATTTAGTTTAGCCATAGGTACATGCCCAAAGTACCACCTGTCCCCTGAGGGGACAATTGGTCCTTTAGAGGTAAATATTTTATGAATCCATGCATTCATATCTAAAAAATTCTACATTTCCACAACACATCAATTTATCATTCAACTTCTTAATATTAAAAGCATAAAATTAGTCATTTTAAAATTCATATCCAAATATCACATTTTTCTAAATTATTAGTATAAATTTAAATTTTAGAATTTACATTTAAAATTAAAATATCATTATTTATATATAAAATCCATATATTTAGAAAATAGAATAATTACAACATTGACTTCATAAATATTAAAGGGAACTGATATATGCACACCAAGGGGTTGAATTTTGCACATCCCTCTTGGAGATAAATTTTAGATTTCTACCATCAAAAAGCTGAATCCAAAAATTTTGAATTCAAATTTGAACTTAGGAACAATGTATTGATCTAGGGTCACAAAAATATTTGTAATTCAACAACAGTCAAGGAAAATGCTTATTTTTTTTACAAACAAAAGTAAAAGTAACACTTTTCCTCCTAACTAAGCTTTTTCATTGGTTGTTGTTGAATTACAACTTTTTTTATGGCTCTAGACTAATAAATGGTCTCTAAGTCCAAATTTTGAATTCAGAATTTTCAAGTTCAGCTTTTTGATGGTATAAATATAAAATTTAACCCCAAGGGGTGTGCAAATATTAACCCCCTAGCCTCCAATCTGCACATATCAATTCCTATACAAAATATTGAGTGCAAAGCATCTCAAAAAAATTTAGAAAAAAACTATTATTAATTTTAAATATTCATGTTGTCACAAATAACACAAACTAATGGCTAAAGTCACAAGAACCAATTTTGTAGTTCATAATTAAATGACATTCAAATTATTGCAAATTCATTGACAAATCACAATTGTAAAATGTGAATAAATCATCCATATCTAAATCTCCACAGCATTATCCATGATAATTTCACAACATTTTGCATTAGCAAACTCGTTATATTTTCGTGCGCTCTGATACTTTTCTATTTTTATTGATTAGAGGATATTGTTAAAAGATGTGCATAGTTCTAGCCTACATTTTTTATTTAACAATAGATCTTGTGCGTTTGGTATACAAGGTTATGGTAATAACATGCTTAATCAATTCTTCTAAATCCTTTTAGATTAGTTATTCATGTTGTAGAAATTGCTCAATTGTGCAAATTGACAAGTATTTGATACTCAGAAAGTTCTATTGCACCATATCATTGGATTTTTTGACTAACCTTCCAAATCTTGAGTGATTAGGGATATTGTTTATGCAAACTCAGCTTTATTTTATTTCCATATTTAATATTGTCCAATTATGAGCAATATGATCTTTTGTAAACTATTTGATATTTTAAATATTTGTGTATTTTTTCTTTAGACTAGGTTCTTGCCAGTTATTGGTATGTTTGTTTTTTATTAAGTTAATGATTCTTAACACAAGGTTGTAATGTGATTTTGTTGATTTCTACTTGCATACATAAAATAAAAGATATTAGAACCTATGACATTCTCAAACTTATTACATTATAAAATTTAGAGGAATAAATCATATAAATAAAGACATTTTATATTAAATTATAAATACATATTTTTCTTGTAAAAAAAGACAAGAAAACATTTAGATTTTTTTGTAAACTGTTTGTTAGAAACATAAAAGAACATTAAAAAAACAAATTGCTTGAAATATATTATAAATAAAAATTTTGGTGATGTCGGTTGCCAACAAGTGACGTAATAGTATGCATTGTTGCAACATTGGAATCCGGCAGAGCCATTTTATAGAGCACACCATCAAATTGACTCATTCAAAAATCTTAATAATAGAGATGAAATGTTCTTCCAAAGAGGCTTGGTAAAAAATGTTCATTTTGACAATATTAATCATTTTTAAAGATGAGTTTTCTAAGAAAAATGCAGCAAAAATGTCTATTTAGTGTATCACAACAATCACAGTACTGACAATAAGGACTAAAACGCCGAAATCTTTAGACTTTTTTGAATTATTTTTCTGCTAAAACCAACACACGTCTAAGTTGCAGGAATTGCAACAAGTTATAGAGCCTCCGCCACTTTTATCTTCATTGAGCAAGAGACGCTTTGGTTGCGGTGTTTGTCACATTCCGTTTCATCTTTTGAATTGCACTTCAAACGGAAGCACAAAAAGTTATCTTTGTTTAGATATCTTGCACAACAATTACAATTTTGGGAATTACAGCAACTTGAGAGGCCGCTCTTGCATTTATCTATACCTATGCTTTCACTTCTTTGGCCTCCGTTGCCTCATCTGTTGTCTCATCCGTTGCTTTCTCCGTTGCCTCCTCCGTTGCCTCCTCTATTGCCTTCGTTCTTTCGAAGATTGTAATACAGTAAAAGAAAATAAGTAAAATATCTAGAATTTTTATCTCTCTCCTAATATTGTTTGAAATCTTACATCTTTTGAAATACTTTAAGTATATTTAAGGTTTGATTTAAGATAGATGATTATTTTTCAAACATGTTCTTAAATGTAATCTCTATATATCCATGGTCATTGTTTCTGTTTTAAATTGAATGCCGTAGATGCATGAGATTTAAACTTGGAAATATGGTCAATGAATGACAATTTTGGCGTATTTGACATTCAAAATTTTAAAAAATTATATTTTAAATGCTCGCATGGATGTAAATGTATATGTAGCTTTTTGTTTTAATTTTGTATTTGGTGAAGTTTCAAGTCAACTGTTTAGACATTGATATAGTTTAATTTTTATTTAGTTTAAAAAAATTAATGTTAGATATTTCTCTATCAATTTTATGTTAGATGATTTCTAATTCTCTTGTGATGTTGAGAAGATGTCAAAGTGCGGTTAACTTTTAGAAAAATTAAATTAAATTAAATACATATATGTATAGCAAGTAAAATATAAAAGTTTCAGTAATAGATAATACAAAGTCTTATTATAGGTTTAAAAATAGCATAAAAAGTAATGAGATGAAACTATAAATATCATCTAAACATTGCATAAAAATCTCATAATTCTGGAAACTTCTACTGTTAAAAATCCTGGTAAATACGCACTCGCTTTCTACAACCGTGTAACTTCTTGGCTTTTATTGTAATAACTTGTTTGCATACAAAAATTTTAAATCATATTTAAGTTATTATTGTTTGTAAGAATATATAATGAGAGTCTTTACTCTTAACCCTTCATTACCAAAATAATATCAAAATAAACACAAAAAATTTTAAAACGTAAAAAAATAAAAATTATTAAGAAAATCTAAATTAAAAAAAAAAATTAAAAAAAAATAAAAACACACCTCTTAATTCAAGCAACAAATAATTGCTGAGAAAACACAAGGTTTAGGTATTTAATGATATACTTGAACACTGTTTCACCCATTTATAGCAATTTGTTTAAAATGACTTAAAATTGCCTCTAGATCACAGATATATGCACCCATATTTGCATTTCTTCTAACATGATGTTTTGTGGTCAATTCCTTCATTTTAAAAAAAAAAAATTGTTAATATGTAATGATGATTAAATCCAAGTGAAACCTTCACTTGTTTGTAACTACATAATGTAACAAAAATCAATCATTTCTTTTTAAATAATCTACAACATTCCGTCGCAAACACCAAAATCAACGTACGCTTCATAGGATCCCAAAATAAAATGTCTTTCAAAAGTGTAAAAGTCATCTGCAAGTCCTACTAATGTGCCATTCTCCAAATGAACCAAAGCTCATAACCAAATGTATAAATGTTGCTATCTTGGTTCATGGAAAGCTTATTTTTAGAATTGTTGTTGGTGTATGAATGTTATTGAAAAAGTAGAATTATTGATAGATGATCTATTTTGATCCTCATCCAATGTGAAGTTAAAATTTATCTTTGTTTTTGCCAAGGCCACCACATCGGCATGTAAAAATTTGGCATTAGTTTATCTGAACAGATGAAGGGCCAATAAACTAAACACCATTCTATATGTAGAAAAAATAGCCGACAATGTGATCATCTATAGTTTGCACAAATCTTCACGTCTGGCACAAATTTTTTGAGTTAATATGTCTGGAAAACAACATACAAAGCTATCACATGTATCATACATTGCATCCATAATAAACATCAAGCAAGTTTAATATTTGTTGTATAGAATATTTTTTAAACAATGAATGTATATTATATATCATAAAAAAATTTAAAATCTTTAAGTATGCAATAATAATGTATATGTACGATTTCATTTGGTGCATACATCTTCATGTCATAAATGTTCCGTTGCAATTTATTTAATTGGCTCTAGTCTTCGTGACCAATAAGGAAGTCGTGAGCTCTTGATATTCTCCCTATTCAATTCATTTATGATATTAAAAATTAAAAACTTCACCACAAGAACCATTTCATCATTTTTCATATATTTTACCATTAATGTTTTCTTTTACAAGCGGTTGTAGGCAATAAACATGAAGTCTGAGCCTACGTATGTGCCGTCTATGAAATGTTTGTTTTTACGATTCCTCAATATATTTGCATATGTAAAACTGAATAAATGATTTTAAAATTAAAATTTAATATAACATTAAATCTAAAAACTAACTAAAGTAATCAAAAAATAAAAATAAATAAAAATTTAAGTATATGTTGATTATTTGATTATTACATTGTCTCTATCATCATTTTTTTTCTTCAGAAATTCATATCTTTCAAAGTTTGATTTCAATTTCAGATTTATAAAGATTACATAAATGATCTTAAATTTTTCAAATAGTAGTGTAATTTCTATTACATTTAACAAAAAATAGCAAAATATATAACAATGAAAACTTTAGTTAGAAATAAAATTTGTTGTCACAATGATTTAAATATGATAATGTCAATTGCAAATTATAAAAAACAATTGAAATTTGTCAACTAAATTAGTAGCATATGTAAGGTTGACCAGAAATGTTTAAAAAATAAAATAAGATGTTTTAAGATAAAAATGACAAAATATAAACATATATGACAATAAAAACTTTTATAAAAGTGATGAAAAAACAATGATAGGGCGATTTTAAGTATGGATAGAATCTTGCCTTCAAACTCATTGAAATTTTGATGACTAACTAATATTTTACTCATTTGAGCATTTAGAGCTGAATACAACACTTTGAAATGATTATCATTTAGATGATAACATAATTTTAATTATAAGTGCGTTGAAGACTTTGACTAACTAATATTTAAATTAAGCCTTAATGATAATATTAAAATAAATTTTTTGTAATGTAATTACATCCAAATCGATCTCTTGAAAAAAAATTAGTGTAATAGAAATATATTAGAAAAAAATTATGTATATATGAACCTGGAACAGTAATTTTACCAGTTTGCAATGTGGAATTGTCAAAGATAATATTGTGGAGATTTAGATATAGATGGTTTATTTATATTTTGAATTTCAATTAATTATAAACCACAAGACTAGATCTTGTGAAGCCATAAGTTTGTGTTATTTGTGATACCATGAGTATTTAAAAAAGTTATAGTCTTTTAAAGAATTTGTTTGAAATGTCTTACAATCAATATTTAATATTTATGAAATCAATACTACAATTGTCTTATTTTCTAAATATATGATTTTTGATATAAAAATAATGATATTTTATTTCTAAATGTAAATTCTAAAATTTAAATTTATACTAATATTTTGAAAAAATGTGATATTTGGATATGAATTTTAAGATGACTAATTTTATATTTTTAATATTAAGAAGTTGAATGATAAATTGAGGTGTTGTGGAAATGTAGAATTTTTAGGATATGAATGCATTGGTTTTTAAAATATTAAAGATTTAAAAATTAAAGTGTAGAATTTAGAATTTAAGATTAGATTAGAAAGTCTTAGAAAAATCACTCAAGTGGTTTTTGTTTTTTTAAGATTTTTTTGTCATTTTTGTCAAAATAATTCCCAAGGTTAGGCACTTTTTTATGAATTAAATAATAAAACACCAACTAGTCTATTTATAATAAAGTTACAACTTAAGATTTTTATTTGCATTTTATTTACTATTTGCATTTTGTTCATTTTATCAATATGCCCTCAATTATAGGTACTTGCAATTTATTTCATAAATTCAAAAGATACTTTTGTGAAAAATTAATGTAAAAATTGTTATTATTTTACAATTCTTTTGGTTTTTACAGTAGTTTTTTTAACAACTCCAAATATCTTATGTCAAATTGTTGCTTGTTTACTTATTTATTGTATAATAGAATTGACCATTTATGGTTCTTTCTATTTTTACAAAAGCTTTTCTAACACCTCTAGATATTTGGTGTCAAATTGTCATTTGTTTATTTATTGATTGTGTAATAGAGTTGACCATTTTTTGCAATGCCTAAAAAAATTAATTGACATTTGAGTTAATTAAATAAAAACTGACTAGTATTTTGAGAAATTGCCTAATTATAGCATTGAAGGATAGCAATAATCTAACCATGTACTCATTTTTTTTGCACAAAGTGATAAATGTAGAAATTTTCCCAAACATGCTCAAAACTCTTTTGTACATCAACAAAAAATTTAGTTAAAGTAGAAATGTAAGGATAAAACAAAATAAAGAATTATTAAAACATAGTGAAGGTTCAAATTAAAGGTAGGTAGAATGGTTTGTCTTTCCCAATTATTATTTTTTCATGTGTACTTTAGGATCACTTTTTATAAGCTTTTTCACCTTTGAAATAAGTTAATATTAAATGTTTACCACAATTGGCCAAATTTTGAAATTTCATATATGTATTTGGAATCAAAGACCCTTACCCCTTGAACAACCAAGCCACTATAGTACATAGTATGTGTGCTGGTGTATTACTGGCATTTGCTAGCAACAAACATATTTAATTTGGGATCTTGATTACTTTACTAGAACAACTATTATCTATATTCTAACTTCTTTGTTGATCTCAAATGTAATAAATGTGAGGATGCACTCCAAATACAAAAAAAATACCCCGTATTGTAGTGGTCACAAAGTGTGGCTTGGTTTTTCAAGGGTTAACAAAGCCAATTTATTTTCCAGGAATAAACTAAATATCAACATACAATATAAGAAGAGCAAGTTTTTGCTATAATTCATTTTGTGAAAAATGTACGGAGCTTTCCTGTAAAGGGCAAGAGGTGATGTGAGAAAAGATAGAGGCAAGACTTGCATTTCCTAAAAACTCACTTGTGAATTGTTTCTAGTGCCTGGCACTTTATGTCAAGGTTTTTCTTTGTACACTTTTTTGCCAAAATGCATTATAATTTTGTTAAAAGATATATATTTGACAACATGTATTCTATGTACATAATGATATTGCAAAAAATGTTCCACATCATTGAGATGATATTACTCTTTTTGGATAAATGTGGCAAACATGGACATTTTTTGATGAGGGAATGAATTCTCATCCATGTTTTGTTTATGGCATCCATGCCCACGGATGTAAAGAGGTTCTTTACTTTGCACTAAATAGTGCATTTAGGGCCTCTTTACACTAAGTGACCAAGAGCCAGTCCATGTTATCTATTGGTTATGGCTCTTAGTCAAGACTAGTGACCAAGAACCAATTTTTTCATTCATTAGTCACCTCCAATAGTGAAAAGTGAACTTAGACCAATGCTTTGGAGATTTGGTTATTAATTCTACTCTTTTCTTTGTTTTCTCTTTTTTTGCTCTCTTCCTTTCTTTTCTTTTCATTTCTTAATAAAGTTTCAAAAATTTGGATGCCAAGAAATAAAGGAGGAGACTTGTGACCAAGAAGATTAGAAAATTTTACTATTAAAACTTTAATCAATCTTACATAGTGGAAAACACAAAGTTAATAACCATAAATTTATTTAACCCCTAAATCCCTGAGTGTCCCCTTGAGGGACAAATGAGATTTTGGGCAGGTACTTATGATTAAACTACTTTGTATGATTTTTTGAAACTTTTATGGAAGATGGGAAATTTGAAGATCTGTGAGCACATCTAATTTTTTTTTTCATTTTGACATTTTTTGAAGAAGTAAAAAACAAATTTCTGATTTTTTTTGGAGATGGGGCAGTCCGGGCAGCCCAAAAACTTTTTTAAAATTTACATTTTTTAAAATAAAAATCTGAAATTGGTTCTTTGAGTTTACATATACATGGGAAGCTTTGAATCACTCATTTCCAATAAATGAAATGAAAGTTATGAGGACAATTAGTTAACTAGTAGATATGGCTCCATATCTACTAGTTAACTAATTGTCCTCATAACTTTCATTTCATTTATTGGAAATGAGTGATTCAAAGCTTCCCATGTATATGTAAACTCAAAGAACCAATTTCAGATTTTTATTTTAAAAAATGTAAATTTTAAAAAAGTTTTTGGGCTGCCCGGACTGCCCCATCTCCAAAAAAAATCAGAAATTTGTTTTTTACTTCTTCAAAAAATGTTAGAATGAAAAGAAAACTAGATGTGCACATGGATCTTCAAATTTCCCATTTTCCACAAAAGTTTCAAAAAATCACACAAAGTAGTTTAGTCATAGGTACCTACCCAAAATCTCATTTGTCCCCCAAGGGGACACTCAAGGATTTAGGGGTTAAATAAGTTTTTACAATGGAATTATTTTGGTATGTTTCTACAATAGAATTAGATGTAAGGAAACAAAATGATAAGAATAATTCACTTGTGACAATAAACACTTCAGTAATCAGTAATTAATACGATAAAACTAAAATTATTGCAACCAAAATACATTTTTTATAGTAAAACATCATTTCAATTATAATAAAAATTATGTTGACATCTATAAAAACCATGCTCATAGTAGTAAAACATTAGTAAAACAACATTCTCAATATCAAAAAACATTAAAGCTTGACAAAAGTAGACCAATCAAAAATTTGGAATGGCTTGATCACCCTAAAAATCCAGCTAGAGAACCTATTGAGAGTGTTCCAACTAGAAATGGGAGTGACCATGAAACATTATCCACTTCATGGCATGTAGGATTCCATGTCATTTTCTCATCTACTTTTGACCTAGGTTATTTTCTTTTTTTTTGGCTAGTGTAAAGAGGACTTAGATTGGTTGGCTTTCCTCCTCTAGTCACATTACAAAAATTACCTTGGTCACCGGCCTTGGTCACTAGTGTAAAGAGGCCCTGAGATTGCCTATTAGAGGAAAAGTGAGCTCAAGAGATGGCCCTCAAAGGTGGTGGCTAGAGGGGTCTAAAGCATTTAAATGTAGTGCCCCTTTTCAAATAAAAAGAGACTAATGCCCTATACCCGCTTGCAACTTATGATGTAGTACTTCATGAGGATACTTTACTTTACAATATCATATTCTCTTTATTTAATGAGTGTCCTTGTTTGATTGGAAATTCTAGTTGTAGTTTATTCTTATGTCCCACTCAAGGCATTTTTTTCTAGCAACACCACCAATCCTAAACAAATCAAAAGCAATCCCTCCATTTTTAAACAAACCCACTGGTGATAGGTGCGTTTTTGTTGCCAAAAAAAATGCCCTAGTCCCACTAGAGGTTCTTGCATTAATGATTGTCATGTTATAATATTGCTTTGCATCATAGAATCCTTTTGTCGTGTAGCATGGTACATTTGAGTACTACACATAAGATAGAGACTCCTTGTGTAGGTATCTTACCTATGCTTCTCCTACCTCAATAAATATGGTAGTATGTCAAGATTGGGAGGCCTTCTCTTAAGCTCATTTTTCCTCTAATGATAATGTCAACTAGGTTGTCTCACCTTAGGGAGTTACCTCATGCCTTGTCGCAAGGCCACTTGGAGGTGCATACCAGTCTTCAAATACTAGGATTTCACATGGTTTACAACTTAAACATTACACTTTATTTTTTTACACATTTTTTGTTGTTGCCAAGTTCCTATTGAGATTTGAGTGCATGAATATGTAGGAAACATCCATATGCACGTTTTTCTTTTTAAAAAGCATGTTCAAAAAGTTTCTAAATTCCTACTATAGATCTTATTGTTGGGGTGATTATGACCAAATTCAATAATTGCAACTATAAGCACAAAGATCTTAGGATAAAAGTCACAAAAACAAATCAAAACAATTGTTTGGGAATTTTTTTTAATTGACATTCAAAATAAGTAACCATTATGAAAAATTTGAGCCCTCTGGGAACCCCCATATTTGACAAAGCAAGCTTTTATTTGGAGGCTAGGCATGCTAGCATGAGTACAGAAAAAATACTTCATATCTATTGCTATTTTGTATGAAGGACCTTAGCCACATGCACAATACAAAACACTACAAAAGGCATTGCACTCATAGAATATGTAAATATATTCACTAGTCATTATCCAACTATAATCTTGATGAGATCACTCCTTGTAAATTTATGGTATACACATGAGTTAAGAGGGTATTGATGTAGGCCTATGTACCTAAAACATGGTATTTAAAATGACCATATTTTTATATATAAAACTACGCTGGTCATATTTCTTATACCCTATGCTTTTTTATAAATTGATTCATTTGGTTTTTAAATGGGACTATTTTATGTACAAATACTATTTGTTCAGTTTTATCCTATCTCCATTACTCATAAAAAAAGTCTTACTTTCTATTACATATGCACATGATATTCACTATGAAACCAATAACAAGCATATGAATTAAAGGGCTATTGTCCAAGTGGAAATTTTGATTAATAAGTTTTTAGTATTTCTCAATTCTATGGCATGTATTTAAAACAGTTTAACTTCAAGTGCAACAAACAACATTAAATTTTTTTACAACCCTTATTTGTCAAGGCTAATTTATTAATAAAAAATCATACTACCTAATGTTTTTACATACCCTAGTTTATATATACTAAAACATATAGTATTTCATGAACCCTATAGTAGCTCTACATATTATATAAATTTTTTGTCCTTTGAATTAAATGAACCCTATCTTCTAACTCACGTGGTTCCTAAACCATAGACTAGTGATCTCCCCAAACTATAGTATTTCACTCATTTACTAAAACAAAGTAAAAACAAAAATTTATGGTTGTGGTGTACATTTTTGCCCATATGTTTGTCCAACAGGGATGGCATAACAATATAACTCTCATATTGCATTGAACTCAAAGGGTGGACAAAAATAAGGGATTAATGGTTTGTTTGTTACAATATGTCATTATTTTGGATCTTTTTGAGACTTTGGAGGGGGCACCTAGGGAGCTCAAAATTTTCCTCATGTATTTGACATTTTTGGCCAAAATTTGTTAGTTTATGGTATTTTGTACAGTGCCCTATCAAAAAGATGGTCGCCTCTTCTTTTTTTTCACCTTTTTCAATGTCATCTTTAGCAACAAAATAAACAACATTAATAAGCTGCTTATTGGGAAGTACTGTGGCCAAATTGATAGTTTGGTGCATATATTTTTAACCCTGAAACTACTCTATGTTACCAAAGGAGGGTGATTTTAAAAAAAAAGGCGACAATCATTTTGGTAGGCCACTATACTATACAATACCCAAAAGAAAGAGTACATAACTTCTAGTTTAGTGCCTCAAAGCTCAATTTTGAAATGAGATTTAGAAGATGATCCATCGAGATTTTGGAAAAACTTTTGAACAAGAACAGCTTAGAATTTAGAGGGGAACAACTTTTGTTCTTGGCCAAATAGCTTATTGTGCATTTATAGTGAGTGATTGATTGACAAAGTGAAATATTGTACGTTCAAAGGTAATTTTTGTAAATCACATTTACTACACCAATTACTAAAATTTTGAAATTACTTCTTCAAGGAAACAACTTAGAACTTACAAGAGAATAACTTCTATTTTAAGCTCAAAACCTTATCATGCCTCAATAAATTTCAAATAAAGCCCAAACGTGGACCAAGCAAAAAATGTGCAAAACTTTTTGTGGCTGTAAACCTCTCATCCCAGATGCCCAGAGGTTTCAACTGTTCATGCAGGTGACCATTCTTTTTGTCGTCCCACGGCACATACCAACTCAACAACCTTTCTTTTTCTCGTTCCCATGTTTTAATGTTGTGGCTTTACACACCACCCACATTCTTGAGTCTAATTACTCAATCTGCTTGAGTAAAGATTGTTTACATGATGTTTATTTTAATGTTATTCTAGTATTTGGCATTAGGATGATTTGACTTGAAACTAGTTTAAAATTCAAATTTGGAGCTTCCAGCAGGCCAGATTTCACCTGCAAAATCACTGAAGGTATGTCTCACATGTCGTGAAACTCACATTGCTTGGGTCATTCATATCGTAAGCAGTCTTTGCTTGAACTTCATTCCAATTGATCGTATTTTGATAAACACAATTACTCCAAATTTTGTTTCACAACCATCAGTGAATTTTTTTGCTTTGTGTTTATTCAATTGGAATTTTGACCTAGATTAGTACCTGATCAACTCTCACTTGCACAGCTTCATCAATTCAGCTCTTAATCAAATTCTTAAACTACTCATCAATAAAGTGCTTGAATCAAACGCTTTAGCTCTTGCGTATGCACAATAGAAACAATTTTATTCAAATTACAGCGTGTGCTTGTGACACAACATCCTACAAATCAAGACTAGCTAGTATATTTGCATGTAAATCACAAGCCCAAAACTGATGGAGAAGCTCTAAGGATTCACCATCGGGTTGATCCTCCTCTAGCTTTTATAACAGCACGTATTCGCTCTGACATTGATGCCACCAACGTCATAAGCTTGTATGGAGCTAAAATCTCCCATTTGCATTGCAAGGCTGCCTTCATGTCTTCGATGTCTCCGGGTCAATGGTTGTTCTGCACACGATCCTTGAAAACTTTCCAGAGATTCTCAATAAGATTTAAATCAGGGCTTTGGGCAGGCCATATTAGTCTCCGCAAACTTTGCTTTGCTTGCCAGTCTTTGGGAGCATTGCTGCAATGGACAGGGGCACTGTCCTCCATAAAAGTGAGGTCGATGGCATGGGGATGGCCATCCAAGAAAGGACCTAGAGTAGATTCATACACTATCTCAACAAAGTCGACTGCTGTTTGTCGTCCTAGAAGCATAACAACTAAAGGCAAGGTCTTAACATTGACAAAAGCACCCCAGATCATAACTGAAGAGCACCCGCTTTTGAAAGTAGGAGCTAGACAAGCACTAAGATAACGCTCATTGGGCTTCCTCCAAACTTTGATTTGACGTGAAATTTTACCAATCTCAAAAGACGACTCGTCTGACCAAAGAATTTGTCTCCAGTCTTCTATCGTCCAATGTTGGTGTTGTATAGCAAAGGCTAGCCTTGCAAGCTTGTGCTTGTTGTTTAGAAACGGCTTCTTTGCAGCAATGCAAGACTGAGAGCCCAAACTATGCATTACCTTTCGAACAATGACAACAGATAGGTTGCTTGCAATGTCCGCTAATGGACGTCGACGATCTTGCATCACAAGGCATCCCATGGATCGCATATCACGAGTAGAGAGCTTGGGAGGCCGACCTGTCCTCTTTGGCGAGACGACAGTGTTGCAAGCTGCAAAATTCTTTAGCACAGTGTAAATAGTTTGAATTGGCATGCCAAGAGAAGACAAAATTGTTGTACCTTTAAGGCCAGCGTTCCTCATTCCAACAATGCGAGCCTTTTCTTCAGTGGTCAAATCTCGACCCCTCATGTTCTGCAGAAAATTGAATAAGAATGGAAGCTTGAATAAAAATCAAAGCCATAGTCTATCTAAACTGTGCATACATATGAGCTCAAGCTTTTGAGAGCGTTTGATTAGGAGCAGAATTGGTGAAGCCGTGCAAGCGAGAGCTGATTAGGTATTAACCTAGGTCAAAACTCCAGTTGAATATACACAAAGCAACATTGAGGTCCAACAACAGTTCTATTTTTTCTTGTTGTATCGCAGCCTTGTCAACGTACCAGCTATGATGCTTTCCACCAAGCCTCACCAGCAATACTTCAAGGATTCAACCTCAGATTCCTTGTCCTCTAAAGAAATCCTGCTTGACCAGCAAAGATTCCCACTAAATATTCTCATCAAAGATTCCCATCAGAAAGTCCATTTTCAATGTCAACCATTTGGTCATTGCACATACCAAGGAGCGGTTCATATTAAATCTCACGACCCATTTCTACAAGTCCCATCCCAATGACAGGATTCACTGATGGTTGTGAAACAAAATTTGGAGTAATTGTGTTTATCAAAATACGATCAATTGGAATGAAGTTCAAGCAAAGACTGCTTACGATATGAATGACCCAAGCAATGTGAGTTTCACGACATGTGAGACATACCTTCAGTGATTTTGCAGGTGAAATCTGGCCTGCTGGAAGCTCCAAATTTGAATTTTAAACTAGTTTCAAGTCAAATCATCCTAATGCCAAATACTAGAATAACATTAAAATAAACATCATGTAAACAATCTTTACTCAAGCAGATTGAGTAATTAGACTCAAGAATGTGGGTGGTGTGTAAAGCCACAACATTAAAACATGGGAACGAGAAAAAGAAAGGTTGTTGAGTTGGTATGTGCCGTGGGACGACAAAAAGAATGGTCACCTGCATGAACAGTTGAAACCTCTGGGCATCTGGGATGAGAGGTTTACAGCCACAAAAAGTTTTGCACATTTTTTGCTTGGTCCACGTTTGGGCTTTATTTGAAATTTATTGAGGCATGATAAGGTTTTGAGCTTAAAATAGAAGTTATTCTCTTGTAAGTTCTAAGTTGTTTCCTTGAAGAAGTAATTTCAAAATTTTAGTAATTGGTGTAGTAAATGTGATTTACAAAAATTACCTTTGAACGTACAATATTTCACTTTGTCAATCAATCACTCACTATAAATGCACAATAAGCTATTTGGCCAAGAACAAAAGTTGTTCTCCTCTAAATTCTAAGCTGTTCTTGTTCAAAAGTTTTTCCAAAATCTCGATGGATCATCTTCTAAATCTCATTTCAAAATTGAGCTTTGAGGCACTAAACTAGAAGTTATGTACTCTTTCTTTTGGGTACTGTACTCCAGTGTTTTTTTTCTAGCGACAAGATGTCCATTCTACCCACCTCATTGAAGCATATGTGAAAGGAAGACGTACCAGTGGGCAGAATCCACATCTTGTCGCCAGAAAAGAAAAACACTGCTGTACTCATCAGTTTTGACGAACTTCTATCAGAACTGAGGCTTCCGATACAAACCCACAACCGGTCTCACTAACCGGAATCCGCCAACACCACCCTTCTTAACTAACAACCCTCTTCCGCAATCTACGAACGTCGAAGATTCTTTACTAACCTGGTGACTGAAACAGGGGAGCCCTACCGCAGTGGTCTTGTGTTGCGAGCGGGCCAGCGTGCGACGCGACGCGCACCTCGCTGGCTGGCTGGCTTTGCGGTTACAGGGCGCGGCCCCAGCCGCAGCCCAGAATCAATTCACTCCCACGCCCACGCCCACGCCCAATTCGAATTGTCCTCGATCAAGGATTCCCCTACAATCCACAACAGCCAGCCGGAGATTCTTTCAGTGCACACATTCGAGAGCGAGGAGGAGCCTGTCAACGTTGACAGCAGACGAGCTTACGTACCTCAAATTCCCTCTCAAGCTATCACTTTGCATTCGAATTCGAATTCTTCGGCTTTGATGAAATCCACGTCCCTGGAAATTGAAGTTGCGAAAGGTGCTGTGGGGTGGAAGAACTGCAAATCGTCCTGAGGGCTTTACTCCAAAATTCGACGCTAATCACGAAGCTATGGAGGTACGTGTAATCGATATTGCATCAGCAAAATTTCTTTCCGCTCGGAAGCTCCAAATTAGTGCTCTGGCTTAGAATTGTTGCTGTGCCGCCTAGCTCACTGAGCTTGGTGTTAGGTAGATATGGAGTATGAGCTCATTTGTGGAGTTTTATATAAAATCAACTTCTTTATGAGAGGGAAAGAAATTTAGAAGTTATTGTAGCAAAATGATGAGAAGCTTAATATGACAAGAGTGTATGTATTGTAGTATTATGGGAAGAAAAACGTTGATGGCACGTTACACCAACTTGAAAATATGGTAGTTAACACTCCGCAAATAGTTGCATAACTCCATATCTACCTATCCTGTTTCAGGCTCAAAATCCCCGTTTTGTCACGGTGTGCCGTTCGGTGCAGTTCATCTGTCGTGAAAACCGAGGCCACTCCTTTTGTTTGGCTGTAATTTGGCCATAGCTCGCTGTGATTCAGTCTCTGATTTCCAGGGACAAGTTTTTGTTGGAGAATCATTTTTTTCGTTGCGACAATTGTGAAACAGAATGGACAGTGATCGAGTGTTGGTTTAAGATCAAACGAGGAATTGGATTTTTATGATAATTATAAACAGGGAGTCAAAGGTAACTAATCAGCAATAGGTTGCTTATAACAAAACGGGAAATTTTCGAAGGCGGTTTGATGATCCCTACTTTGCAAAATTCCTTACCGATGCAAGGTTTTTCCTCAAAGTGCGATTATCAAACCACTCCAGCTCTAAGAGCATCCCCAATCGGGCAAGTATATCGACTATGTAACGGCACTCTCACACGGTGGGTCCTACTTTGAGAACTGCAAACCAGGAATAATGCACTTTGCAATTGGGTGGGACGTGATCTTAGAGGGGGACAGCATAACCTAGCTCACATTGTGTCGTTTCAACACTTCTCAAGAGTCTTTCAAATTACTTTGCATGCATATTGCTGTCAGAAAAAATGATGACTACTTTGCAAGTCAGAAATAGAGATCTTGTGAGAGCCTAAACAAAGTTTACATCAAGTTACATCTCTTGCTACCTGTGTGCATTGGGTCAAACTAGCCGCGTTGGTTGAGGCCACCCAATGAAGCTCAATAATAGCCGTTAGGGCATCCTCAATCCATTGCGCTCAGCTAAAGGCAATTACTGAGCTTTGTTAGGTGGTCTCATTCAATGCGGGTGGCACACTGGCTCCTTTGACCCAATGCACACAAGTAGCAACACAAGTAGCAAGAGACTTAAACTTAGTGAACTCCGTTTCTATTAGGCTTTTGTGAGGCTTTCTTGACAAGATCTTTATTTCTAACTTGCAAAGTAGTCATTTTTTCTCTAACAACAATACCGTAGAGCAACTTGAAGAACTCTTGAAAAATGCTAAAACTACAGGGTATGGGCTAGGTTTTTGTTGTCCCCCAACAAGATCACGTTCTGCATGCAGGATGCATTGGACCAGCTCTCAAACTAGGACCCACTGAGAATGCCGTTCCAGAGTCGATATACCTGCTGGATTGAGGATGCTCTTAGCCGAGTCCGGACTGAGGATGCCCTAATACCTTTATTTTTTATTTTTTTGTGCAGAGATTTTTGGTTACTGGATCGACAAGAGCTCTATCGAATTCTCCTGCTGCAGCGCAATGGACGTCGTCTTGCTCTCTCCCAACCCTCACAACTTGTCCACACGAAAGAAAACAAAGCTGCAAGAGCTTGAAGCAGATTATGCGAATTGAAAACATGTCCTGTGGTAGCTCATGGAGCTCAACAAGGTTCGTTGCTCCAAGCAGGAGATGCTCCAGCAGTGCTTCGGAGCCAGGCTTACAGGTGAAATGCTCCTCCACAGCTGCTGGTGTCGACGAAGCATTTGGATCAGCTCGCGAAAAGGATGATGGAGCGCAATTAGGGTTTGGGGCTGGCATTGCGAAAGATGTTGAACGCAGGCTGCGTCCTCACTACGTTGGCGATTTTAGAGATGGACTTCATCCCAAAGCCTTGAGCGCCACTGTTTACATGATCTTCGCCTCTCTGGCTCCTTGCTTTGCCTTCGGCGGGTCAGTCATACTTCCATAATGCCAGGTTTTGCTTCACCATTTCTGCTGCTGCTTTTTGTTAGAACTGCACATGCATGTGCGCATTTGTTTGCAAATTCTGATGTAGGGACGTCCTTGCATGCTACATTGGTGATTGGGAGGAGTGTTAGATGACAACAGTTCTGTCAATTGGTACTCATGGAAGCAATTTTAGGGCTAAGTTTGTTTGGTGACTTTCCATCAAGCTATTGATCACTTTAGAGTTCCGATTTTCTTCTTTCTTGTTTTTACCAATTGTTGGTGAGGGCTGTTTGCACCACCCCTTCCACATGGAAGAGTGGAACACAAATATTGGTAAGTATGAATTGGGGTTCCCTCACCCACAACTGGACTTGCTTTTATGAAACCATCCCCCACCCCCTCATATGGAAGGAGGCCCTAAGGTCCTACTTTTATGGTGATTAAAAAATTAGGCAAGGTTATAAGTGTTTACTGACTTCAAAATACTTAAAGCCCTGTCTTACCTGTGCTTCTCTTGAGAAACTTTTTAGAACCCAATTTTCAATTTTGTTGTTTTCTAGAACACTTCCATACACAACGTGTTATTTGTTAATTTGGTAAAAAGCGTACAAAGTGAGACTTTTGACTTTTTTTTCCAAAGAACGCCATATTCATTGAATTGGGAATCCATTGACTATTTCCCAATGAAATGAGATATTTATCATCCAAAAATATGTTCTTTTTGTATAGAAAGTCAAAAATTTGGACAGAATTCATTAAAAGAGTTTCAGGTGACCTCCTGATTCAAATTCTGGAGGCCTTTTCAAATTCAGGTGAGGTACAAAATGGTACCCATGTTTTTACCAAATTAACGAATAACGCGTTACACGATTCCATAACTTGTTTGTCATTTCCCTGCTTTTCTGATTCCGGACCAGTAGGGAAGTTATACCTGAGAGCTTGGCATTCGCTAATCCCATGTAGTTCACATTATTGGCTTGAAAACAGTACATAACAAGCGGACTAGCAATTGCTAACCCCATAGCCTAAACCCAATCAGGATTTTGTCACAAGAAGCAAACATTATTCTTCATATGCAGGATTAATGAATATGACATTTTTTTTATAGCACCTAATTCAAGTCCTCCACATTTTATCAATAGTTCTTTTGTATGGTTGCTAATTTCACGTTCCTTTATGACGTGTTTCTTGTGTCATGGTTCAGGATGATATCTCGTGTCACAGCTTCCCAGATTGGGTTGCTGGAAACCATAATAAGTTGTGCAGGTACTCCTTCCACTCTCTTGGACATTAATATGCTTCTGTCTGAAGTAAAAGTAAGGTATGTTTGGGCTTTGTTTTAGAAGTGGCTTGTATCTACTTCCCTTGTGCTTACGTCACCAACTATTTAGCTTAGAATTTTGCAACATTTTTGATGAAGTGAATGGGGGAGGTCTCTCTCCTATTTATCAACTTAATTGCCATCTCTCCCATTACAAACGCCTTCATGATTGATGTCCAAAATTACCAAGAAGTCCTGGTTTACTGTAACCCTTGATTGAAGGCCTTAAAATGGCCAGCGCAATAGTGTTGAACCAAATTGTGCCGGTTCAGATAAAACCACTTTAGCACCCGTTTTTCAATTGTTGAGTACTTTTAATTCTTTGGAGATTCAAGCACTATTATTAAAGACTAGGATCTTTCGATAA
Source organism: Ulota crispa (assembly GCA_963920765.1). Taxonomy (NCBI): domain Eukaryota; kingdom Viridiplantae; phylum Streptophyta; class Bryopsida; order Orthotrichales; family Orthotrichaceae; genus Ulota; species Ulota crispa. Next base: position 17,420,998 of record OY987246.1, on the reverse strand, counting down.
CATTTGACTCTCTGTTCTGTGCCGTTCATACTATGCAGCATCAGGGCTTATTTATACGTCATTGGCAGCACAACCTCTCACCCTCCTTGGCCCTACCGGCTTTATGGTCGTGATCACAGGTGCTTTGTACAGGGTAAGTCACTCATCTATACTACTAAGTGGGAGGATTACCCTTAGTGCACCCTTTTCCAGATCTTTCTAGGACTTTTGGTATAAGTTGAAGCAACAAAGGACACCTTATATCTAGAACACCAAGTTCCCTCTAACCATGTTCATTTCCATAATTTTGTAGAAATTTTTGGTGGAAGTTGAAACACTAAAGGATGCCCCAAATATAGAACACCAAACGCCCTCCAACCATGTGCTAAAAATCAATAAAACACCAAGCGCCTCCTAGAAAATATAAAAGAACAACGTTGTGATGAAAGTAATTGGTATTGTTGGTCTCAAAAAAGGACCAAAATGATGGTGCATGTGGATTGGATTCTAGACCAGTAGTGAGATATTAATTTCTTTTATAGTACATCATGATTAGGTTTTAGACCAATTGATATATGAGACATCAATTTTTTGTAAAGTTGAATGTTGCATTAGTCATACATGTCTTACTCACGCAAAGCGTGTGCCTCTATACTAGTATAATGTAAGGCACCGTAAATCAACAATTTTTGGTCAATAATGTTAACCAGCCATCAACTTTGAATGTCAATTACTTTTTTGTGGTTAACGATTTCTCCAATTTGATCTTGGAAATTTCATCCTAAGACCTTCTTGCTTATAGTTACAATAAGTTTCAACTTATTGAGGGGTGCTATGAATAGCTCATATGGTTGTTTTGTTGCTTTATCTTGCATTGTACCAAAATTAAAACCTTGTTTCTGATTCTTTTTCTTTATTTATTTAATTATTTATTTTTATATTTTCAAATACGAAGTTGTGTACTAATTTTTTAAATTTTTTTGGGCTCCTTGGTTGCAGTTGACAAAGCAAGTCATGGTACCGTTTCTTCCTGTTTACGGCTGGGTAGGAATATGGTCGTGCATCTTTCTTCTAGGTCTGGGAGCTTTGGAAGCCAGCTCAGAGGTAGGTAAATCCGTGGATGTCCTTGGTTTAACGCAAAGCTTGTACAATTCTGCAAGTTCAGCCCTTCACTTCCTAATTAAAGAATTTAAAAAATGAATGAGGGAGAGAGAGAGAGATTGTGTACTGACGTGTGTGCTTGTTCCTATGAGCAGTTAGTCAAGTATCTGACTAGATTTGTGGACGACACTTTCACAACTTTCATCTCCATTGGCTTCATGTGCGAAGCTTATAAGGTTTGTTTTATTTTGCTAAAGGCTCTACTATTAACTGAGGAATATAAAGACGCAAAAGTATAACTCACTGTCCAGTCATAGAAGTGAAACATTAGTAGATATGGCAACTCAACTTTATCTCCTTAACCCACCAAGCTACGTTATATACTACCTAGATGGTCTCTCTACATACTAGTGAACTTGTTAGGAATATTAGGAGTATTGTGTACCTTTTAGTGGTGTAGCTTTTTAGTCTTTTCTACCATGTCCTGTGGTAAATATTAAATTACTATTGAATGAGTCACTTGATTCCAATAACACTGAGAAAATTATGCCTAGTTGTGAGCTCCTAAAGAGATTTTTTTTGCTTATTCTTGTTCCTATGGTAAATTTCTTGCAGGGAGTTGCAAGTTTGTACAGCCCCACCAGCACTTATCCTATCGAGAGCGCCTTGTTATCGTTTGTTCTAGCAGCTGGAACGTATGCAACTGCCAAAGTCCTAACTCAGGTTGCAAACCTCACGCCTGCATAGAAACATCTAATTTGCAAGTTTCAACACAAATTGTGCTATTTAACCAAATTTGAACTTCTCATGTAATTGCAAACTTTGATTGCAAAGCACAGGGAGGATCTCCCAATATTGAGGGACACAAATCTCTCAACATTCCAATGTTTTGCATACAATTCTCATATTTAGCATAAATCTCTTATTAATTTACATATATCTATACTACTAAGCTAGAGGATTTTCCTCCCTCATTCCATGCCCTTTTTCATAATCTTTTAGAAGTTTTTGATATGAATTGAAGCAATAAAGGACACCTCAAATATAAAACACCAAGCGCCCCCATGTGCGAGAAAACCAACAAAATATTGAGATATTGAAATGAGCGTTTGCAAAACGTTGATAAATTGATTATGACCATAGACCACATGTTGGAATACTACAATACCCATACACTTCCAACTTGCACAAAGTGCGTGCATGTATACTAATAATATCTACTAGGGAAATTTTCATGGATACCCCTAAAGTTTGCCATATTTACATAGATACCCCTGTTTTTTTCAGAAATTACACAAATACTTTGGATCAAAATTTTCAGACATTTGTTTTGTTTTGTTGTACATGTCACTTCACTTCTTCCTTTGTGCACACATTGCTTTCTTTTTTGTTTCATTACATTCCCTTCTTCAACATTGGTCATGAAGGAAGTACAAGCACAACAGATAAATGCCTAAATTTTCTGGTCCAATGGTATTTGTTGCAATTTCTGAAAAACCAAGGGTATCTATGTAAATATTACAAACTTCAGGGGTATCCATGAAGTTTTCCCTATATACTAATATAGTATAAGGTAGGAGGTTCTAAAAGTGCTCAAGCTCTAAAGCCGTCCACTTTTGCAAATGTACTCCCTTTGTACATGTTGTCTTTCATAGTCTTCAACAATGTACAAGTAATGTACATTTGAGGAGGTGGACGGTTTTAGAGCCCTATGCCACTTCAACTTTTAAATTTTCATAACTAATTCCATAAATCTCCAAAAAATTTGAAACAACTTGGGTTAGATGCCAATTCCTTTTGCCTTTCAAAGAAAATTTACTGAAAATATTTTTAAGAAGTTGCACTTCCCCAAAATTCAGTTTCAGCTCTTAGATGGTCGGTTTATGAGCCTCCTACCTGATATGCAGAACATGAAGAGATCTCTCAATGTTTTGCATTTGGATTATAATTGCTGTTCTGTTCTGTAACTCTGCATTTGGACTGCGCAGCTGCGAACGTCGCGCTTGCTGCTGCGGCCAGTTTCTGGCATAGTTGCTGATTTTGGAGCTCCTTTTGCAATCATGCTCATGTCTATGGTGCCAAGTCGATTCTTTCCAACAGTAACTCTGCCTCCAATGCCAGCGGCATTAAACGTAGTCCCAACCACAGGTCGCTCCTGGCTGGTGCCTCTGTTCATCATACCCCCTTGGGCTATTGCTGCCTCGGCCATTCCCGCAGTCTTTGTCAGCTTGCTGATTTTCCTTGATCAAGTATGCTTTCCGTAACCTCTTTTCCATACGTTTCTCTCATGTTTTACACCATTTGATGTTGCAGGATACGTTAAATTGTACTCCCTCTGTCCCACTAAAACGTCCAAAAAGCTTCCTTAGTGAAGGATTAATTAACTGTGTGTTTTGTTCTTTGTGCTAGTGACACATGCATTCTAGAATCAATATACTATTTACCAAATGTACGCAGAAACTCTGGCTTTGATGTCGCCATTTGGGCACCCAAATTCCATGCAAAAAATACCATATTTATGCATAGTTTGTGAATGTTGTTGCCAGCTCCTCATTATTTAAGTCTTTTGTGCTAGTGACACATGCATTCTAGAATCAATTTACCATCTACCAAAATGTATGGAAAATCTCTAGCTTTGATGCTGCCTTTTGGGCACCCAAATTCCATGCAAAAAAGTACCATATTTGTGCATGCTGCCAGCTCCTTGTTACTGATGATTTAATAGATTAGTAGCAAACTATAATACCTCATATGGGCAAATCCAAGCTTGCTAGGAGAGAAATGCCTCTCTCATTGAACATGGCAAACGCTTTCTCGGCGTTTGAAAACAGCAAAAAGGGAGCTTTTTAGTGGTAACAAGAAAAGAAATGGGTCTGATTTGGAGCTCTTTATTAGAGGGACAGGAGGAGTAATCTCTTTTTGTCTTGACGATGCTGCTGTGCTTGTGTTCAGACCATGACCAACCGCCTTGTGAATAAGTTCCAGTCTCCTCCTCTTCAGAAGGGCGAGGGATACAACCTTGATTTGGCTGTAGTTGGAGGTATGTTCGCCGTATGAGGATTTGCTTGTTCATTTTGCAATTTCAATGGTCTGCTGCGTTGCTTGCCTGACGCTGCCCCGGAGGCATTCTTGAAACCCTAACCGCGTTGAACCCTGCCGATTGTGATACCAGTTAAGGTAGGTACGCCCTGCCAACCCTAACGTGGCTAGGTTTTCTGGAATACCTCTAAGGAGTGGGAATCTGCAAGCCACAATGTTTCTTTATAATTGCAGTTCACTGTGAAAATTCTATAGAGAAACTAGGTTTTAGGTTTTGTTTTTTTTTTTTTTTTTTTGCTTATTTCTCCTGAGAAGTTTCTTCATATATAGTGGTGCTTGGATAAGATCAACATTTGGATAAGGTCAACACTTTAGGCTATAAAAAAATGTTAATTATATCCAAACATTGATCATAAACAAGCACTCCATTTGTATTACTTCCCCTAATTTTGGCGATTGCAATTTTGGAGGTGCTTTTTCACTTGTGTTTCTGGCACACTAACCAAACACCTTTCTAAGTGATGAGTCAAGATGGGCACTAACAAAAAACAAACATTGATCATACTCAAACACTTGATCTTAACCAAACCTTAACCAAGCTCATAATATACACTTAGGGTGCTTTGGGCAGAAAGGGAGTGGGACTGTGATTTTATCCAATCGTTTCTGTTACAAAGGTTGACGTTAACCAAGCACCACTGTATTATGCTTGTGCTTTTACAGTGACCACGGCACTAGCGTCTTTATTTGGATTACCTTGGATGGTGGCCTCGGCAGTTCCATCGTTGAACCACGTTCGGAGTTTGATTGTTCCTGCGAAGAGTGCAAGTGGGAGGTACTTTTCTCACTTAACCGCAATTAGTCTTGAAATGAAATGTACTCTGCTGAGATCTTAAATTCTTTATTAACAAGAATTCAAAGGTTATGGAACTGAAGATCTGTCTACAAGACCTACTTTCCTTCTCTTGTAACACCGGAGTTTCTAAATCTAAATTCTGTACTGCAGTCAAGGTGAAGAACTCAAGACAGAAGAGACTAGATCGCGTGTGCTGGAAAATCGCCTCACAGGCCTCATGATTTCTGTAACAGTCCTGCTCCTTCTAACTTCATACATTTTTGCATTGTTTTCTCTACTGCTTTCCTTACAACTTTAACCTATAACTAGCGGTTGGCGCTTGCTAGTAGACGGATTCACCATTGGAATTTTAGTAGGAATTTTGTATGTTACATAGAATGTATAGTAAAGATTTTGGTGAGTCTTCAAAATGTGTATCTGTGATAATATCACAAAGACTAGAGATGTAATATTACAAAGGTGTAGATGTGATATTGTAGAGGATCTTGTGATTTTAGTAGTATGACTAGCAGTTGGTGCGTGCTATGCTATGCATTCACCATTAATATTTTATTAGAATTTTCATATGTTAGATAGAATGTAATATTATAGAATTCAAATGTGATATTACAGAGGTCACTGTGATTTTAGTAGTATGGCTAGCTGTTGGAGCTTGTTGTGCTATGCATTCACCATTTGAATTTTATTAGGATTTTCATATGTTACACAAATTGCAAAATAAGGATTTCCATGAATCCTCAAATGTATCTATATGATAATATCCCAAAGCCCAGAGATGTGATATTACAGAGGTCGGAATGTGATATTACAGAAGTCGCTATGATTTTAGTAGTATGATTAGTATTTTGTTGTGATTTCATAAAGACTTATGATCTTGAACAGGTCAGAACTTATTCTTCCCGAGGATTTGTAGCTCTTTGACGTTATGGATGCCATTGTGCCTATAGGTCTTAGACTGGTTGGAAATGTGTTTGCAGATAGGCGTGGGCGCATCTTTAGCATTTTGGCCTCTTCTGCGGCTTGTTCCACTGCCGGTAAGGATCTGGCCTTAACCCTTAAAGGATGTTTGCTGTATTGTATACGCTCTCCTGTGTTTTATTTGGGTGGCATTAATGGGTAGCACATGCATTCTATTGGCGCCAAGTCACAAACATACTACAGGTCAACTAGGATTTTTTGGGGAAATTTTGGCATTTGCCACATCCATTTTGTAACCCTTAAATGACCATAGGGCATAGTATATACGCTGCTATATAATTGGCATTCCCTACCAATAGGAAGTTTTAATTTGGGATCTTAAGTAGCTCATTAGAATTGTTTTGATATATTCTTTGTTGATCTCAAATGTTGTAAAGGTAAAGGTGTGAATCTATTCCAAATATAAGAAAAACACCTTATATTCTACTGGTTGTTTAGGGGTTAAGTACTAAATGGTCCTTGTATGAATACAGCCAACACTTTTGGTAGGCAACTTCCTTTAGGCGTTAATATCGCAAATTCTATGACAGCGACTTGTTTCTGCTGTATGTAAACCTTGTGCTGAACACACGATTATCGTCCTTATTTGCTTGGCTGCGAAACTAGGTAACAAGCGGGTTATTCGTATTCATGTCCCTGAGTATCATCAACGGTAATCAGCTTGTAGAAAGGCAAGAAAACTCTTATTCACGTTCTCTCTGTTTGCCTTAACCGTTTGCACTACATGCTGGATGATTTCCCTTATTTTGTGTCGAATTTCCAAGTTGCGTAGCGCTTTAGCTCATACGTTTTCATGAATAGCAGAACTATACGATACTACTCCCTCTGTCCCTCTAAAAAGGTCCAAAAAGTTTCCTTGCAAAGGATTAATTGTGTTTTTAGTCTTTATGCTCTTGACTCATGCATTCTAGAATCAATATACCAACTACCAAATGTATGCAAAACCTCCAGTTCTGATGTCGCCATTGAGGCACCCAAATTCCATGTAAAAATTACCATATTTGTGCATGTTACCAGTTCCTCAATTATTGATGATTTTAAGATTAGTAGCAACAATGGTACCTCATATGGGCAAGGCCAAGCTTGCTCGGAGAGGAATGCTCTCAAATTGCTTAACTTGCCCCCATGATATCATTAAACATGGCAAATGCTTTCTCAGCCTTTGAAATCAGCAAATGGGAGTTTTTTTTAGTGGGGCAAGGAATGTGTCTGATTTGGAGCTTTTTAGAGGGACAGAGGGAGTAATACTTATTGTGGTTTGCCTGTTTTGCTCAAAAACTGACGTTCAGTTGAACAATCTTGTGAGTTTATTTCCTGATAATTATTTTTAGAACTTTCTCTTGCTAAAATTTTTCAGGGTGAAGCTTTGGTTATACCATCCCGACTTACATCCAGAGCATGAGTTTACCAAGAAAGTGCCAAAGCATGAAGTTCACAAGTTCACTGGCTTGCAGCTGGCTTGTCTGTGGGCTCTGTGGAACCTGAAGGAAAGCAAATGGGGTATGTCGAAACTACCACTACTCTGCAGTTGGGAAGTAGCTCTTGAATCCATTTCAGGGCTTCATAACAAAACCCTAAACCAGTTGTTTGTAGGGAAAATTTCATAGATACCCTAGATACCCCTGGTTTTTCAGAAATTACACAAATACCCTTGGTCCATAATTTTCAGGCGTTTGTTCTATTGTGCATGCCACTTCTTTCTCCCAGCTTGCATTACAAGACAAACGCCTGAAAATTATGGACCAAGGGTACTTGTGTAATATCTAAAAATCCAGGGATATTTATGTAAATATGGCAAACTTCAGGGGTATCCATGAAATTTTCCCTTGTTTGTATGATTTCCTTACATACGTCGGTAGGTACTATTTGCGTCACTTCCAACATATGTAAGAGTGTGATTTCTGTGTAGAGAAAGTGCGAGATTGACTGTTGCAATTTGTCTTATGCAGGAATTGCGTTTCCAGTGCTAATCTTGGCCCTCGTCCCGATTCGAAACATGTTAGCCACAAGGCTTTTTCATCCTCAGCATTTGGCTGTTATGGATCCACAGTGACTCCGGAGCAATACAAAATAGTTGGAGTCGAAGATATTGATAAGGGGAGTTACAAAATCATAATGGTAAAGATCAATCCTAGATCGATTGCAATTGTTTCTCCAGCCATTTTGTCTATTCCTTTCATTTTTACAGTGGATTAGTGCTCAAATGCAGCCTCCTGCAGTATAAAAGAGATACTAATAATCCTCCTCAAGATTAGGACATCGACAAGATTCAAGCATTATGGGCAGTCCTTGATAGTCAAGTATGATTCATGCATCTGCCGAACAGTGTCAAACTTACAGAAGCCCTGCTCAAACAATAAAAATGATAAACTGTAACATTGGGTTCTTCGTATATATACAAGCAATAGGATTTTTTACGCAGTTGCCAATGTATGAGTATTTGGTATTCTATGTTGAGCAAAGTTTTCTGCACTCTTTTACGGCATCTTCACTCTTTACTAGCCAGAGCATATACAGGAACAAGAAAATTTTCTTCGATTTGTTAGCATCTGCTTAAGTTTTTCTGTTTACTTCAAGTTTAGCAAATAGCATACATTAAGGGCAATAGAAGGTAAAAATCCAAGCATTTCGATCCTTTCTGTTGTAGAGTTTTGGAATGATGAGTGGTATTCACAAAATGTTGAAGTTGTTGCTATGAAGGAGAATGTTGAGATTTTCTGATGAATTTTATTGTGGTATTGATAAAGGAGCTCTTGGCATTGTAGAGTGTAGTTGCACTTATATTCCTTCATTTAGTATAGGCCACTTTAATTATGTTTTGTTTTGCAAACACTATTCATGAATAGGCCTCATGTTTTGAGTTTTCAACTGTTGGAGAATCAGTGAGGTGTTATTAATAAAGTTGATTTCAAAATTAAAGTTTGTGACCTCATAGAAACCTAGGAGAATTCACTTGGACATTTACAATAAGAAGTGTTTTTTTTTTTTTTTTGATGATTTTCTTTTATGTTCCAAGCTACAAACATAATTTTTATTTATTTTTTACTTTTCCATTGTGTTAAAGCCATTTCACTACAAAAAAACGTACTTAAATGCAGCAATTGCAAATGTCCACAATAGATATACTACTTGAGAAATTTTTAACATTTGTCATAAAGCCATTTCTTCAAATACTAAATGGTTGTTGTATAAATGCAACCAACACTTTTGGTAGACAATATCCGTAAAGGGTAATGGCCCAACGCATTAGAATACATATCTATTCCTCATGGTGACTTTAAAACACCAACACTGAAACCAAGTTTTCTCCTTTTCAATCCCTCTTGGAAGCAACCAGAAGAAATGGCACGTGATTAGGTAGCCTGGGGCTATGGAGAAGGGAACCTCGATAGGTACGTTGCTTGCAAGAAAAATGCACCCCCACGTTCTGGGAAAGTGGGTCCAAAACTTGATTCCCAAGAAATAACCCGTCCACTCAGCTTCCGCCACGTCATTATTTTATGATAGATGTGTGTGGTCTTGCCTGATTTCAGTCCGTATGGCCCCATAAAAAGAAATCCCACATGAGAACCTTTGAAATTTCCAGTTCTGCTCTTCCAAATCATGATTACAGTCGCTTTGACAAGGTGAGGGGCATTTTCCAGATAGCAGAAAGTAGCCAGATTGATACTAGGGTGGGATTGGATTAGGCATTTATCAATCAAGGTTGCCGGATTATATCAATTTAATGGATCTATGCAATCATGGTAACTTCTCCTAGTAAACCTTTGAAGGCTCCAAATTGAAAATTTTGAGTCCTCAAAGAGCCCCTCCAAAGTCTGAAAGGGTCCCAAGATATGTATTTATTACAACAAATAAATCACTAATTTCCTATTTTTGTTCACTCTCTGCGTTCAAAAGTGATATTGTTATGCCATCCCAATTGGACTAATCTCTTATTTCTGCCGATCTTTTGAGTTCAATGCAATCATGAAAGTTATGTTGTTATGCCATCCCAATTGGACAAAGATGTGGGTACAGTAAAATCATAAATTCTATTTTACTCAAGATGAACAAAGTACTTGGATAGTGATGCGCCTCCAAGTGGGCAAGCAATGAGTGACGAGGTAACTTTACTAGGGAAAGCAACCCAGTCGTTTTAGGCATCCTGAATGCAATATTCAGTGTAGTATCAGGCTTATAAGTGCTAGTGCCGTGATTGTCCACAGTTTCAAAGAAGTTGACATTCACATTCCTGAATCACTCCAGCTCGGACATGACTAGATGGAGTGCTGACCCTGCTTTCCACTTCGAGCCAATCAGTAAAGAGTGCAGTTCCAAACCGCTCTCTCTAAACAGTGGAGTAACCTCCAAAGCAGCAGCTACTCATGCATCCAGCCACCAAACTGAAAACTTAATCTAAAAAGTGGCCTTTGCTAAAAAATAAAGCAAACTAACCAGCACCAAACGAACTGATTAAAAAAAACGATTGGAGCTGTTCTTGTCAACAACATTACGGTCTACTCTGCACTCTCTTGTGCAGTCTATCATGTCAATGAAACCCACTGAAGAACGGCATCCGGAAATATTTTGATTAGAAGCAGAGATCGAGCATCCAGGCCGGTTACTACTTGATGGAACTCCACTTGTTAGCTTCTCGGTAGAATTGCAAACTCGGATGCAGTGAAAATTCAAGCTAGTGGAGGAGGCGATCACAGTCGTCAATTAGACCCTTACTTGAGTGACGTTATTTCTAAGGTAAGAATCGTGTCAACTCTTGAGGATTTGGTACTGTGGATGCGCAACTTCACCCCTGGAACTCCCATGATAGCGTAGATCAGCTCCATGGATTTGTTTTGCAATTCAAAAAAAACGCGATATTCGTTAATTTGGGAAAAATTAATGATTTTGGGACTTCTAAACCTTTCACTTTTGAGAGTTTTTTTGGGTCATTTAGAGTGAATTTTATGATGATTTCTTCAGAACCTTACATTAGTGATGACATATCTTGAAGGAATTATCAAAATACTCACTTTGAATCACCAAAGTATTCTAACAAATGCAAAATTCAAAATTCAGTATCCCCAGAATCCGTTTTGGGAAAGACTTTTTCCCAAATTAGCAAATTTGAGAATTGAAACCTCTCCTCGACAATGAAGTGCACAAGAAAGTTTGTCCGCAATAGCGTGTGTGTTTGAGTCGGTATTCTGCGTGAACTCAAGAGGAGTTTGTAGTATGTCATTGGTCATGGAGAAAAGAGTGACTTAGTTAACTTGATCTGATCAAGGATAGTTAACGTTACCTTTGAGTTTTACAACCAAACTTTGTGGTGAGTTGTTTTACCGACATCGATCTCTCGGTACAAACTAAAAAAACTGTGCTGGTTAGAAAAGCAAAGCTATCTTGAGCTCCTCATCGTTTCTTCTCACTGGTATTTTTTCTCTCTTCACTGTTTGTCTCCGAAGCCTGTGTAGCACTCGCCTCTAAACAGTTTGGAACACCATATTAGGTGAATTGGGAAAAATAGTACATTCTGGGACTTTTGCTATTTCTGCCATTCTGTATATATTAGCATATCACAAAAAAATAAGCGTGCATTATCTTGTACAATAGTGAAGTCTCAATGTTGCCTCCAAAAACAACAATAATTACAACTTTTGAGCAATAACTCCATATCCATTATTTTAGGAAGAAACTCTGATTTTGGGAGTTTAAGGTGACCACCTTAAACCGAGCTCTAGGTGTAAGACTGTAAGGTGAGTACAACTTGAGAATAAGGTTTTCCCAATTTAATGAATATGGTGTTAATAGCTATACCTACATTTACTGAAGTGAAAGTAAGGTGGAGTACAAAGTGGTCCCTCCGTGCTTTGCGCAATTCACCTAATATGGTGTTTTGGAGTGACTGCACAGGCATGGCGCCGCACCAGAGCGATCTCAATGGATACGAACGGCCAAGTAGTACTGAATATTCTTCGCAAGAGAGAGGTGCGGGACATCCGTTGCTAACGACATGGAATCCTCCGACGCAACATAGCTTCACCAGCACCCAGATGAGAACTCTGGCATCTATTTGCGATGCTTTCTCCCCTTCTATTGACGTCCCACCAGGTAGCCGGGACTCTTCAAAATCTTCCATGGAGATGTCGGCATTTTATGGCTGCTCAGCTTCCGACATGAAGGTTCCCGAGGATGTAAGTGCTCCGGATCCCTACCAATCAGGGCATTTTTTTGGGACTAACACTTTTAGCCAGTTCACAGATGTCCTGAGGATAATGAATAATAAATGGAGGGACTAGCCCATGTTTATCCAAGAGTGTTAGATTTGTTGTCAATTTGGCTTCTTTTGCCGGAAAGAAAATGTACTGTTAACCATGCCAAGATTATTCATTGTATGGCTCAACTAGATATTTGTGAATTTGGGAAAAAAAAAAATTCCAAAACGGATTTTGGGATTTTTGAATTTTTCATTGTTTGAGTTTTTTTTGGTAGTTCCTTCAATATATTTCATCACTAATGTAATGTCTCGAACGAATCATCATAAAATTCACTCTAAATCACTAAAAAAACTTTCAAAAGTGAAAATTTTGGAAGTCCCAAAATCGGTGTTTTTCCCCTAATTAACGTATATCACAGCCGCTGTAGTTTTCACAACTTTTTTTGCAATTGAACCCAACTGAAAGCTAGTTAGACTGGTCGCAGTTCTCGAAGCAATAACCCCTCTAGTATCACAAGCAGTTTTTACTTGGATTTGATATTAGGTTTAGTAAAATGGTGCTAAACTTTTGTGATTTGCAAAATGAACAGAAGTTTCGCTTCTGGTTCAGTGAGTTTGGATGATGGATGATAGATGTTGTCGATGTTGCTGAGGTGGAATTGATCGCCGGTTGAGCAGATAGCAGGTCTCTTGACTGTTCTCTTGAAGCCGACTCTACTGGCAGCAGTCAAAGTAGTCCTGTGGCTGCTGTCAACGCGCCTCGGTAGTGTCATCCTCGGAGGGCGAGCCAGCCTCACGTGGCACTTCCCCTTCTGTCAAAGCTTCCCTTCGCTTCCTAGATCGAAGCAAGAAACCATCTTACGGCGGTGGTCGCTCAGTATGTTCGAAAGTCTGCGCGCTCTTTACAAACTACTCAAAATGATTACCATGTGGACCGTCTATACCAAGGTAACATGTTAACTCACCCCAGATATGGCACTCGTGTTCTCACATTCTTCACAACCTAGCCATTCTCAAACCTTGGAATCTCCGTCCGTGTGGAGGTAACAACTCACAATACACCGTTTTTGTTAAATTAGGAAAAAAGATACATTTTGGGACTTCCAATTTTTGCATTTTTGAGGCTATTTTGGTGATTTAGAGTGAATTTTATGATGACTTCTTCAAGATCTTACATCAATGATATAGGATTTTGAAGGAATTAGCATAAAATTTGTTTTGAATTGCTAAAATACTCTCACAAATGTAAAATTCAAAAGTCCCGAAATGTGCCTTGTTTCCCCATTTAACAAATATGGTGTGACCTACCATAATCATAGTTGTTACTTTAGGCAAGTTTAGGCCTAAATACAAGTTGAGCAAGCGAGTAGTCTAGACTAGGCGTCATGGTTATTCATGCTAGAATCCGTGTGTAGATGTCACAACAGGGATGTAGAATTACATCCAAATAGCCTGAGTTTGGGTTTTCACAGATTGGTTTTGCACAAGATGAGTAGGCGATTTAGAGCTGGTCCAATGTAACAACCATGCCCATAACCATGACCTTGCATTGTGTAATTTCAAAGCTCCACTTATTTTCTCATGTGCGTCGTTTGTACAGATTGAGAAGGATGGAAGCAATCGCAATTGGAAGGCAATCGGGTACTGTGGAGCGGATCCAGATGTCACCAGGAAGAGAGAATCTTTAGGTGTCCGTGATCCACTGAGAAATGTAGTAATTGAAACCCCAGCAGCTGGCGCAAATCTTGGCGAGGCGCTAGCACGAGCAGGTGTTTTGGTCCTCGACGACATCAGCTCGCTCACCAGAGGAAAGGAACCTGCACAGGTACAAGGCGAGAATCATTTGTCCCACGGTTGTCACGTTGGACCAACCCTAAACCACTTGACTTTCCTACGCCAACAAAAACGGTCAAATGGTCAAGGCACAAATGCAAGAACCTTTTTTGTTTTTTTAAGTTGGGACATAGACTCAACCTTGCAATTGCACCTTGGCATTAACACCTTGATTGGGCAAGATTTGGTTATCAAACATTACAAGTGGACGTACAAAACGGACAGCATACACAGATGTGTTTGTACACTCTTACATTTTAAAGTTTTTGACCTAAAACAAGAAGAATCATATTGTTATTTTTCATTTGTATTACGTGATATAGATTTAAATCCACATTTTGACTTCATGTTGACAACAATAATTGTCATCAACATGTACAAAATATACTTTTTTTTATCATCTTTTAAAGTCAACTACATCAAATGAACATGAGCTCAATCAAGCACCTCGGGCAGACATACTCCAATGTGACAACCGTGCTTGATTCTAACAGGTCCACACCCTAATTCTAACATGGACACCGGTCCATGCTGGTACAACAGCCAAATCTTGCTCAATGTGAGCACCATGATTTGCCCAATGTGACAACCACGATTTGTTTTGTCCCAGTTCTAGAGCATAATCGAAATACACGAGATGTTGAAAAATGCACGTTGATGGTCATACCGACAATGGCAGAATCACCGTGTTCTGGGGGGAGTACAGATTGGGGACGTGGGGATGAGGTGTGACGTGGTGGTGGTGGGATCGGGGAGCGGGGGCGGGGTGGCGGCGTGCGTGCTGGCGGAAGCGGGCTACAAGGTGGTGGTGGTGGAGAAGGGGAAGTATTTCAGCGCCCACGACTTCTCCACGCTCGAGGGTCCCTCGCAGATGGCCATGTTCCACCACCTGGGCTCGCTGGCCACCAGCGACGGCGCCGTCAACGTGGTGGCGGGCGCCACCGTGGGCGGCGGGTCCACCATCAACTGGTCCGCCTGCTTTCAAACTCCGCCACACGTGCTGCGCGAATGGAGCGACATCTCCGGCCTGGAGCTCTTCACCTCTGTCAGGTACGTAACATTCCTCACCCCCCCAAGGTCATCTCCGCCAATGCTAGGTCCTAGCCGTTAAGAGCAGTGCCTGCCGATTGGCATTCTCAAGGACAAGTTAGATGGTAGAATGCACAACGGTAGTCGATTCTGCCACAAATGTCAATTTTGCCATGGGAACATGTTGGGAAACGGCCTGAATTGGCAGGGCACTACTCTTAATGTTAGATAATGCACCAGGTGGGGCACATTTTGTGGAGGAGCTCGCCCATGGACTTGCTCTTTCGCAGAATGCACCCCACCTGGCAGGTTATCTAGTACATATTCATTAAATTGGGAAAACCAGATTCTCAAGATGTACTTGATCTTAAACTCAACATTTTTCTTTTTGGCGTTTAGACGCCAGATCCAAAGGTATCAGATTTGGTCTAAGCCATTGAGATTTTGTCCCTCGCAAATTCCTCCTCTCAAGTGAAGGCATGTGTACCCAAAAAAATGTTGCTTAAACCTAAAGCGCGGTTTAAGGTGATCACCTTAAACCTAATTTATTCCCAAAATTGGGGTTTCTTCCCAAATTAACAAATATGGCATTAGAAGGTTTCATCAACACTTAATACTGAGAATTTCTATTAGATTGTGTTGTTATATTCATAGCAAGATCACTTGGTGTTTGCCTCACTTATGCAACTTCATATAGTAATCAATTTTAACCGTTGGAAAACTTCTATTGTGCAAAAGTAAACAATATAATGATGCTTGGATAGGTGAATCTTTGTAAGAAAAATATTTGGATAGTGCCAATATCTAACCTTTTTTTTGTGTGTTTTGGGCGAGTTAAATATGCTTAAATATGGTCATTGTTTTTTTCTTGCTCAAGACATTGACCTTATCCAAGCATCATTGTAACTAGTCATAACAAATGCATCTTCTTGATGGTAAAGAAGAAAGTTTTACTTGATGAAACTATCACCTCCCACCAACAATTGCTTGTTTGGAGAGGATAAAAGAATTTGCGTGTGTCTAAATTTGAAGATATTAAAAATTCATGATCTTGCTACCAATGCCTTATAAATCTCATGAATTGCAACATGAACCCGTAAGGTGTCACTGTGGATTTTCAAGAGGTTGAAGCACAATGAGTCAATTACGGCTCATGAGCCTATGGGCGTGACATAGCTTCCTTTTATGGGGTTGTTTTATTATTGATTTTAGAAAGCAAAGTAGAAATTCTTCTTATCTAAATGTAATTTGTGTTGGACAACTTGATTCGAGTACTTATGGTTCGTGTCTTACATGGTGTCCATCCAAGTCGACAATGCTTACAAATCATGGAAATGCTTTTATGCATTATATTTATAATTATAGAATATTCAAAGTACAAAAGTAATATTTCATATGCAAAATATTGGGAGATCTCCTAATGTGTTGCATATTTTAGTACTTGTTGTCATTACCATCTAAGCAAATAAGGAGATCATTGTACATCGTAATAGGATTTTTTATTTTTTTTATTTTTGTTAAACATATGAAATGTTTTTGATGCGTGTGTCAATGTTTTTCTTTTGGGACCTCATGAGGTCACCATATGAGAAATTCAGCCAATGTTCTAGGGTTTAATTTCTTGGCAAATTTTTTCCTATATCTTACTCCAAAAGTTTGTTAGCGATAACTACGCTAAGAAATCCATTTGAAATTTTGGATGAAATTGCCATATCTTTTGTGGAACAAGATCCCAATTTGTCAAATTTTCAATGAAAGTAGCTTATATTAACAGATTTTTGGATGAATTTTTATGTATCATTCATTTGTTCCAATTTTAGACAAATTTTCCTTACCTGCCTGCATTCTGGGGTGTTGGTCACTCTACCCTGACAAAAACCACACCAATGTAGCGCTTCAATAAAGGACAGCCACGGTTACCGACCCGGTGTTTATGGGTTGAGAATCGTTTGGTTTTCCCCTGTACTTTGAAACCACGTGGTGGCTGAACAGATACCAGCTCGCCATGCGCGAGGTGTGGCGTCGGCTCGGGGCGCAATCTCACGTCGAGCAAGAGAATTTGCCGAACTCGGTGCTGAGGGCGGGGTGCGAGAACCTGGGCTTTGAAGTGGGGACGCTGGCACGGAACACGCCCCCCGATCACGACTGCGGCTGGTGCACCTCGGGTTGCCCGCGCGGCCAGAAGCGCTCCACTCCCGTCTCTTGGCTTGCCGACGCCGCGGACTCCGGGAATGCCGTGCTCCTCTCCGAATGCGAAGCGCAAGCCATTCTGTACAGCCAAAACCACGCTCCAGGTAAACAAATTCCATCACAAACCTCAGGCCACATTCTTCACTCTCAGAGCAACTTGGGCTGAATCTATGCCATGTTTATCTATTTCTGGACTAAGGTAGGAGGCTCATGAATGGACCTTCTACACTAAATATTGCATTTAGGTTGTCTTGACAATTAGGTTGCCTTACTTTGGTAAGTTAGTGTTACCTCATGACTCATCACTTGGTCACTTGGAGGCGCATGCAACACAATAAATATTCAGATTTTCCATGGTTAATGATTTGGAAGCCACTAGTTTGTTTTTTTGTATCTTCATTGTTGTCTAAAATTAATTTATTGCAGTAATTTTTGATGAAAAACACTTTAACAACAATAAATATTTATATAGTGTGAAATGTCGAGAAATTAGAGTGGGCCAACCTAAACGCAATATTTAGTGTAAGGGCTGAAAATGAATTTTGGGAGGTGAAACTACTTGGAATATTTTTCAGTAATATTCTCTCATGAAAGGCAAGAGGAATTGGCATCTAATCCAAGTTTATTCATATTTTTTGGAGTTTTGTGGAATTAGTTATGAAAATTTGAAGTTGAAATGGCATAAGGCTCTCAAATGGTGCACCTCCTCAAATGTACATTGCTTGTACATTGTTGAAGGATTACGAAAAATAGCATGTACAAATCAAGGAGGTGGACCAATGTAGAGCTTGCACACTTTTAGAACCTCGTACGTTATCCAAGTAACAATTCACGACACAAGTAGCCTTTTTTTTTATAAAACACTAGATAATACTTGCAAAACATCATGAGATATACTCCAATCAAAAATTACATGCAAAACATTGTGATATACCAAAAACATGGAGAGACCTTTGAATGTTTATTAGGGGTACAGAAAGTCCATAATAACATGAAACACCATATTTGTTGAATTGGGAAAAACAGAGATACCATTTTGTACTCCACCTTAAACCCAAAAAGTTACCTTAAACCAGATTTGAAGGTATTAGATTCAGTCTGAGGCACTAAGATTTTTTCCCTCGCAAATTCCTCCTCTCAAGTGAGGACATGTGTACCAAAAAATCGTTGCGAGCTCGATTTTAGGTGGCCACCATAACTTTTAAAAGTCCCAAAATGTACTGTTTTTCTCAATTTAACGAATATGGTGTTATGAATGAATAGTCCATAAGTAGTTAAAGACGTAGTTATTACACAACCGAGAATGAGAAACCATTTGCAAATCAAAGAAAACGTGTTTCAAAGATTGAAAAGAAAAAAATGATCTAATTCAAGTTGAGTGAGTTATTTGAAGTTAATGCGTGAATAACAATGTTAAACAATTTGGGAAAAAAAAAGCAATTTTGAAACATTTGGGTTTCATGTCACTGAAAGAGTATTTAAGAGTATTTATTAAAAACTGTTTCTAGGACATAAAACCCAAAAGCCTCAAAATTGCGTTTTTTTTTTCCAAATTACTTCATTTTGAGTTTTGAGCTTCAGAGACCCAATTTGGCTACGTTGGTCCCTTCTGAACCGACCATCAAAAGAAAAAAAATCAGCGTTCCAAGATTACAAAAGAGTACCACTTGATCAACTGAAAAGGATGCATTACATGGAAAAAGCACGTACTCCAAAATCAATTTGGGTTTGATGATGAACAAACCAGTCTGCAACATGCCATTTTGTGTAAAATATTCTAAGTTAAACACAGCATATCACTGATGCAATCTGGGATTGATGTTATAACAATAACGTCTTCTTACATAAGATTTCTCCTGTTTCAACCTTCCTAATTTGCGTACAAATTCAGGCTTTTCTATCTAATGAAATCTTAACTAATGGAACTTTAGCATGTGCGTATGAAACATGTGAGCTCGCTTAAAAGGTTGGAATTAGGGGGCTTCAAACTTTAACGCGTTAGATTTTGAGAGTTGTTTATATAATTTTAAGTTTTTGAATGAATTACATTTGAACAACCCAAGCATCTATACCGCTTCAAAGTTAAAACCTCTTGATTGTTTCATTACGTATATTAAGCAATTACATGAACTTCAATTACATTTTCTTAAATTTATTTTTGGACAATTGTAGTCAATTTTTTTGGTAATCAATCCATCACAAGGTCTTTTTCGTTGAGGTTTATGAGGTAGGGATTGAGGTTTTGCTGGAGTTAATTGTGGTTAGGTAGAAGGCAAACATTGTGAGCAAGTGGGTTCAAAGTAGTTTACTTGAGTGGATAACACGGGTAGAAGAAGAAAAACCTAAACCAAAGAAATCAAATACACCAAGTATTGAGTATTTATTTGGCTACTTAGACATCCGTATAAACAACTTTTGTGAGGTATTTATTTCCTAAACCATACAAGTGCTTGCATGATGTGATCCAAGTGTTTGTATCAAAGAGTGTACATATCCATAATAAATACAAAAATGTCCAATTTTGAAACCTTATACATTGAACTGCATTAAGGCGATAAGATTTACGGAACCCAATAGAAGTGGGGGCATCCAACTTAAAATGAGATTTTATTTTATTTTTTGTGCCATTGAATAAAGGTTCTTTTTGTAAATTGCAGGAAAGAAGAAGCAACATAAAGTACAAGGTATTATAGCAAGAGTAGGAAACACCAAACAAAGAGTATACATTAAAGCACGAGCTGTAATTGTAGCGGCAGGGTCTATTATGACACCTCCGCTCTTACTCAATAGCGGATTGCACAATCCCAACATTGGAAAGGGCTTGCATTTGCACCCAGTTGTATTTGTTTGGGGGTATTTTCCACAAGATTGTGGGTTACCGGGAGCTTGCTATAAGGGCGCCATCATGACAGCATTTTCACGCATCTATACTAAAAGCTCAACAAGCGTGCCTGTAGGACTTCTAGAATGTTCATCCACGCATCCCGGTAGCTTTGCTACTTTTCAACCATGGACGTCTGGTAAGCCATCTAATCATTAGTCTTTGTATGACAATGCATTCTAGAGTTAAAATAGTATTGACAATCTTCATCTCTTCCATTGTAGTATTACACTACAAAATATTCTTGTTGTCTCAATTAAACAAGTAAATTTCTAATATTACATAGAAACTAGAACAAGTCAACATGTAATGTTATCTTAGAACAAAGCATTTTATAATGAACTACTATTTATCACGTAGAAGAATTGTTATAATGCATAGAGATATTTAATTTTGTCCAAAATAATTTCATTTTGACTTGTACAAGTTCTCTTTAATTCTCTTTTGCCCATTTAAATCTTCCACTCTATTGTTCTCTCCATTGTTCTTATAGTATCTCATCAACCTACCCTTCTAAATCATTCATTGCTGTCTGATTTGTCTTTGCATTGATTCAAAAATGTCATAAAAATTTGAAAGTAAATATGCCACAAGTATGAAGTGGATTAAAAAAATATTAATAGAAAGCACTCAATCATATTTTGTTATGAGTGGTTGTTGATTGACCTTAGTATATCAAGCAAATATACATTGTCAAACAACACCATCAAAATGCTAAATTTTTTTAGAAACCAACGCTAAGGATTTACCACAACTTTCAAATTTAGGCGTTACTATAGAATATTAGTCAATAATATTTTTGAATAGTTGCTTACACGTGATTTCTAATTTATAGATTAACTTTATAACATCCATGTCTAGTTGTTCAATAGAGAGAGTCTCAAGGGTCACAAACATTAAAAAGTTGCTAATGTTGTAATCAAAAAGCGACAATATACTAAATTCACAAGTCCATGCTCTCTCCAATAAAAAAAGGAATTAATATATGCACACTTGGGGTTTGTATATGTACACCGAGGGGATAAATTTTAGTCATTCACTATCAATAAGTTGAATATGGAAAATTTGAATTCACATTTGAGTTTAGAGACCTTGATTTAATATAGAACCACAAAGAAGAATAAAATTGAACAATGCCCATTAATGGAAAAGCTTAGCTAGAAGGCAAATTATTACTTTTACCCTTGTTTGTAAAAAATACTAAGCTTGTTCATTGGGTGTTGTTCAATTGTATCCTCCTTTGTGGTTCTAGACTAAATTAGGATTTCTAAATCCAAATCTGCTTTCAAAGTTTCTAAATTCAATTTGCTGATGGTAAATATCTAAATTTTAACCTCCAATGTACATATAACAAACCCCAAGTGTGCATATATCAATTCCCTTATAAAAAAATCATATAGAAGTTTTGAGTCAAATTAAAAATCAAGCACACTCATCTAGTAACCATAAAGGAGAAATCTCAAATACTTCTATAAATGACGTTACATAATACTAAGCTCCAATTGGCTCAAGTTAAAATCACTTGGTATTTACAAACGATGCACTTCCAAATCTAGTTTAGATGAGTTACAATGGCATTGTGATGGCAGCTTCTGGTTTCAAAGAAAGAATGATAAGATTCTCTCGCACTGTCACATTATGTGTTGTCACTCGTGACAAGAGCACCGGCCAAGTTAGCGTGGACACCAACGGCATGCCTGAAATCACATACACCTTGAGCTCAACAGATGAAACTACAGCACTTGAAGGCATTGAGAAAGGCTTACGAGTGCTCATTGCTGCTGGTGCTATTGAAGTTGGAACACACCAGCAAGATGGAGAACGCTTCTCTTTGCAAGGTAGTTGCACACCCTACTCAACACTTTCCCTTGATTGTTGCCATGTCTTATCATTCTGTGTCTACTTCTCATTCATGAATTCATTAATTGCCTACAATTCGTTGGATGGGACTAATCATGAAGTAAATTCACATTTTTCAATAGCAAAAAATATTTCACGTTTGTATGATGGATATCAAATTACGATGACAACTCATTATATTTGTCACTTTTGTCCCTTAGTGATCATATAGATCATGACACTTATGACCAACAACTATTACTACAAGAAGAAATATTAAAGCACAACATACATGTCTACACAATTCATACATGTCTACACAATCCACCAACCAAAAAGGACATAACTCAAACTTCATTGCGATGGTCTCAAATTTTTTAATGTTTTTTTTCACAAAGAAATAAAATGATTGCTCACATTTGGGAGTTGTTGGTTATAAGTGTCATGTACCGTATTAGAAGCCACTTCCACTATTCTCATAAGTGGATAGCACTTGCCGTGGGGCACACTTGCACTCGTCAATGGTAATGGCCAATATCAATCTTCATGGTTGAAACTCACCCTTGCACTTGTGATTGGAGATCCATCTCCATGATTCCTCCTTCAAGGTCTCAAGATTCCCAAAAGTTTTGCACCTTTCTGATAATTTTCTCATTCTCATTCCAATGTTGGAAGTCTGAAAGTTAAGCATTAGTGGTAATCACACCTTCTCCACCCCCATTTTCACAATCTTTGGAGAATTTACCCCATTTTCAATCTTAGGAGAGTTCACCTCATTTTCAATCTTCAAAGAATGGGGTTGTAGCAAACTCTCCTTAATTTTTGGAAACCCCCATTCTCCAAAGATTGAGAAGTTTTTCTCTTCACCTTCAAAGGAGAAGAATGGGGTGAAGAAAAGTTTGCACACAAAGATTTCACCTTGAAATGTCTCTTTTTCACCCTCACATGTTTCTATTTACCCATTGCTTTTCCGTTTTTAGCAACCAATCCTCCTACTTTCATGGTTACTCTATCTGTTTTATCCCTTCTCCACCACCCAAAAGAGGAGTCACACCTTCTTCATGAAGAACTGCTCCCATTGACTCCTATTTCCTCTCCCAAACTTCTCTTTCTTCACAAAAGTTTCAACCTTTGAGAAAGTGTGACTACCACTATTGTTTGGCTTGTGCATGTACAACTTCTTCATGAAAAACTACTCCCATTGACTCCTATTTCCTCTCCCAAACTTCTCATTCTTCAAAAAGGTTTCAATCTCGGAGAAAGTGTGGCTATCCCTATTGTTTTGCTTGTGCATGTGGTTGCAGGTGCAAACCCTAGCGACACCGAGGCGTACATCAGAAGAGTGAAAGCGAGAGGCGTGAAGAAAAACCGGATTCCAATAGGCTCCGGCCACCAAATGAGCACCTGCAGGATGGGCAGCAATCCCAAGCATTCCGTCGTGGACGGCGATGGCGAGTCGTGGGAGGTGGAAGGGCTTTACGTGAGCGATGCCAGCGTCTTCCCGAACGCAGTCGGCGTGAATCCCATGGTCACCATCCAGACCCTCGCCTACTGCACCGCCCTCTCCGTTCTGCAATCCCTTGGAACTCAATCCAATTCCTCTGAGGCCAAACTATAACCAACCATCCACCCAATTCGTCTCTCAGGAACTGCCAATTAGGGTTTGCTAATTAGGGTTTGAAGGCCCTAACAGTTCACTTCGTTGAACTTGGTTCCCTCAGGGATCACATGTATTGCATATGAGAGCTTCATGACAATCTCAATACTAAGACAGGGAAACATTTGCAAAGCTTGTTTGCGTCGTATCTCAAATAACACATGTTTCAGAGAGCATTAAGAATCCTTTTCATCCAATTCCCTATCGCCAAACTATAACCAACCATCCAACCAATTCGTATCTCAGGAATTGCCATTTAGGATTTGCCAATTAGGATTTGCCAATTAGGGTTTGACGACCCGAACAGCTCAGTTCGTTGAACTTGGTTCCCTCAGGGATCACATGTATGGCATACAACAGCTTCATGACAAGTTTAATACTAAGGCAGGGAAACATTTGCAAAACTTGTTTGAATCGTATCCCAAATCCCTTGGAACTCAATCCAAATCCTCGATCGCCAAACTATAACCAACCATCCAACCAATTCGTATCTCAAGAACTGTCAATTAGGGCTTGCTAATTAGGGTTTGAAGGCTCCAGTTCGTTGAACTTGGTTCCCTCAGGGATCACATGTAACGTAGGAACACCCCTCTCCATGAGTGTTGCATCCCCAATACCTACTTGTGTTTGTGATGTCAATGATTGACAATTAAAAGCATAATTGGTTATGGGTGTCAAAGTGATAATTTTGGGTGATAAAATGGTGGTTTTGGGTGACTAGCATGATGGTTTTGAGTGCCCCATCTCACTATTTAAAAACTCTTCAAATTACTATTCTGAGCGTATGAGCACATTAAAGACATCTCCTACACACAACTATACATTTTCAGTGATTTAGGACTTTGAAAAATCTTTGTGAACAAATACTTGCAATTGTAACTTTCAAATTGATGCCAATATTTTTTATTTCCTCTTCCTAAACATTATTTTTTTCAGAGTTCATCAACTGATTTTCCTACCCCAAAACCCTTAGTGTCACGCTTATGGGTGCTCCTACCTTATTGCATACAAGAGCTTCATAAAAAGTTCAATACTAAGGCAGGGAAACATTTGCAAAACTTATTTGTATCGTATCCCAAATAATACATGTTTCGAAGAGCATTTAGAATCCTATCAAAAGGAAAATTACATGAGTATTTCCTATCTTACAAATTGGTGATTTGAAAACCCTGGAATGGCTACCGTTTTTGGAGTTGCGCCTGTGCTCGCGCGACGCACGATTCGGTGACATGGCTACCGGGCAACAGCAACAGAGGGTCGTCGGTCTCAGGAACTGCCAATTAGGGTTTGCCAATTAGGGTTTGCTAATTGGGATTTGAAGAGCCTACTAGCTCAGTGCGTTGAACCCTTGGTTTCCTCGGGGATCACATGTATTGCATACAAGAGCTTCATGACGAGTTCAATACTAAGGCAAGAAAACATTTGCAAAACTTGTTTGCATCGTATCCGATATAACACATGTTTCTTAGAACCCTTTCAAATGGAGAATTTCATGAGTAGTTCATATCTTACAAAATTGGTGATCTGAAAACCCTGGAATGGCTACCGTTTTTGGAGATGCGCCTGCGCTCGAGCGACGCACGATTCGGTGACATGGCTACCGGGCAAGAGCAAGAGAGGGTCGTCGGTCCCGAGCTCTCGACGACAAGCGGATTGGAGCGTCGCCCACTGCGTGGCGTCGCCGAGGTACTTCTCGCTCAAGTCCCAGAGCGTGTCGCCGTCCTCGACCCTGCCCCAGTGCTCCTTCTTCTGGATCCGAATGGCGTCTCTGTCCTCGGCGCCCACTGCTGCCACTGCCTCCTTCACCGCGCCGGCCGTGTCTTTCACCGCTCCGGTTGCAGCTCCCGTTGCGCCCTGCACTGCTTCCACCACGGATGGCTTTTCCGAGCTCGTGCTCGCCTGCTGCCCCATGGCTGATTCGGAGAGGGACGCTAAGGTAGGCACACCCATACCCGACCATTTAAGGTTTTGGGGGCACCTCATGGTCTCGGAAAATTCCGGAAAAAAATCAGTAGGGTTAGCCTTCAACGTAATTTTTGTGGAAAAAAGTATTGTAGAATGTTTTATATTAAATGGCAAAATTGCAATTCAAAGGATTTTATAGGTAACTCTAAACTACCCTTGGAAGTGCATGAGTGTGTTCCTGTAAATGCACAGGATGGTCCCAGTCCCAACCGCCTCAAAGCAATTTAGCAACTGATATGTGGCAAGATTTGCTTGTGTAAGTGGCATTTTGTGCTCTACTTTAGGTTCAACAATGGATGGAAAACAGTCAAAAACTAGAGTGCGGTATTGGGAGGTGGTCGCTAATGGGTGTGCCTACCTTAAGAACGGAATTCAATTTACTTCTGAAATACTGAGCTGGTTTGCAAAGCTAAGGTAGGACCACCCATTCCCAACCATGGATCCAAACCCAACCTCTAGGGTGTGCTATTTCCAACCTTAGCCTAAGGTAGAAACACCCAAATGCAACATTTACCTTAGATGTGGTAATTGGGAGGGTCTTTAGAGAATCTTCTTTTGGCATGGGCTTGTTAGGAAATGAGTATAGATGCAAGGAAATTTATTTTTGGATTATTCTGAGAACATATGAATAAACTATGAATTGTTGAAGACAACTCCCTAGACTTACCTATTGTAAACACTAGACCCCCAAAAAAGTGACAACAAAAGACCATGTCATGACAACAAAAAGACCATGTCACACCCAATCACAAACCACCACCTACACAATTTTTGTTCTCTTATGTTTACTTGAGTGTCTAGTTTGGGTGCATGCGTTTCTTGTTTGGGTGCAGGAGTGTCTACTTTAGGTTCACTTTTAGATGTTGCTAAACGGCTAGTGTTGCATTTTGGTGCTCCTACCTTATTTCCAAGCCTTGGAATGCGTATTTTTTCCCTTCTCAAGATTAAGACGAATGAAGTCATGACATGTGTCCCAAAAGAAAGTAGGAAGTAGTGAGCAAGAAGTATTTTGGTTGTGATCAGGATTAGGAGAGTCTAGTGATTGTGTATGGGTTCAAATCACTGTACACACTTCAAAATTTGTATATGACTCATTTTTGCATGAAAAAATTTGAAAAAATTTGTGTCGCAATATTTTGTATGAAGCCACTAAAGAAAAATTTGTGCCACATTGTTGCTCTAAAGTGCTATTGTGCAAGAGCTTAAATAATCAAAAATGGGTGGTCCTATCTTAAGCTTGTATTTCAACAATGGTGGGTTTCATGACCCCATTCACATTGGCCCATGAATAGCTAAGGTTAGATGGCATGCTGTTATGTAGGGCCAAGGTAGAAAATTCCAACTTTTTCACCTAGTAGAAATGTGAATGTTAAGTTATTTACCATTTGGAGATTGATTTTGGCAATTTTGAAGTCAGATTTGGAATCAAAGACCTTGGTTTAGTCTATTACCTTGGAGGAGGGGACCATTGAGCAATACAACAATTGGTTGCATGTGATGGATTGTCTAAGTTTAAATTGCATTGACCTTGTTTAACCCTTGAACGACCAAGCTACTACAATACATACAATGTATGTTGCTATATAACTGACATTTGCTACCAACAAAAAGTTTTAATTTGAAATCTTGATTACCTCACTAGAATAGCATTGATCTATATTTTAACTTCTCTATTAATCTCAAATACAATAATGATGTGGATGCACTCCAAATATAAGAAAAATACTCTGTATTGTACTAGCCGCAAAGGGTTGCTTGGTCGTTCAAGAGTTTGGCGTCATTTAGTTCTGAAGTGGTACGTCACTCTACGAATGGAGGGAGAATGAAAATATGGTTACTTTGCAACGGATGTATATATTAATGTTAGGCATGTGGAAAAAACCCCTCTTGCGGGAAAAAACAAGGCACGACCCTAGACGCCTAATGTTAGGCATGTGGAAGTGGGAGTTTGTTGTTTGGAATTAGAGTATTTAAAGAAATCACAATGTATCTTGACAGTTTAAATTCTCAATTTAATAAATTATCTCAAATATTTTAACACTTTTTGTTTCTAAATTTAGACTCATCATTAAATTGAGAATCCACTTTCTCTCAATTTATTGAATATGGCCTTATGTGCAAGCTCATACTCTTACTTTGCACAGTCAAAAGAGATTCAAATTTTGCTATCCCTTTTAAACCCTGAGCACCCAGCAATAGGAACCTGTCGTTAAGGATTTCAGATGCCCATTTGAGGAACCAAATTTACTTTTTTGATCTTGTTATATATTACAATTATGAAGGTATTCAAGTTATTCATGTCAATGGAGTAATGGTAAGGAAAGTCAAATGTTGTACAAGTGCTACAAGAGATTTGATTGAGTGAAACACCATACAAGGCATGGTGGCAAGCAACATTTTACAAACTGCAATTGGTCAATATCCCTTGCAAGCTTCCTTGTGTAAGCTTTGTGATAGCAAGAAAGTTGTTGGCAAGGGTCTAAGCATGTTCTAGACCCTATTTATGGTAACCGTCACTGACTGCCTCCGTCATTGCTTTTCATATAATAGCAATTTGAAGCCCTAAAATTTGACACAAAAAGAAGTGCAATCTTCCATAATTTACAAGTGTGTGCATTCACATTTAATCTTGCTACTCACAAAATTTAAGATGAATCAAGGGCTTACAAAATTTTGTAAAAATCATCAAATAGCAACTACCTACCAAAAAATGAGATTTTGCCATCACATGTTGTTTGGTCCAATGTTATAATCTCCCATCTCCCACGGTCAATTGTTCACAAAATTTGCAAGCCATTTTCTAAATAGGTGCTCTACTAATTTCAATGGTCACTTTTTGTGGATCATTTGATTGACTAAAATACAATGCGTCAAAGTTGTCAATCACCAAAAATCTTGATTTTGGTGAAATCGACCTAGGCACTTAGGGGTTAACCCCTAAAGGCCCAGGCCATTTTTCCAGTGAAAAACAATGAAAACTGCCACTTTTGGAGGAATGAGAGGAATGGTATTTTTTTTTTTTCTTTTGAAATATAACCGTAGGATCTTGCTCTAGACAGCATGAGGTACTTGGGAAAAAAAATTGAGCTTATTCCGAATGACAAGGAGTGAAATTTTTACAAATGGAGTGAAGAAAAAAGTCTTTTTTCATATTACCCAAAAATTTTAGATGCCGTTGACTACTCCTATATCAAAAAAATTGCTCTACACAAAGTCGAGGTTTGTTTTTCCCCATGTAGTAGACCAAGTTAGGTATGAGTGGGAGAATTTTCAAATCAATTGGAACCATACAACACTTGGGAAAATTAGTAAGTAAAAAGAAGTAGAGAATGGGTCAAAACACTAAATTGTTAAGAATTTAATTATTGAAATGAAAAATGCAAATCCCAACGGTTATAATGTTGTAATAAACAATCTACTTCCTTTGGTTTAGTTTTTTTTCCAAAATACTGAAAATTGAGTAAAATAAAAGGCTTCAAAGTTTATTTTAGAGTAGAGAATCCATAATTACCTGCAAACAAAAACTCCTTATAACTTTCATGTCATTCATTGAAATTGAATGATTCAAAGCTTCTCATGTATGAAAAAATCTAAAGAACAAGTTTCAAAATTTTATTTTAAAAATATATCATTTTTAAAGAAGTTTTTGGGCTGCCCAAGCGGGCAGCCCTCCCCAAAATTTCAGAAAAGCATGCACAACTTCTTGAATAAATGTCAAAATGAAGAATTTTTTTGATGTCCATGTAAATCTTTGAATTCCCCATCTCCTATAAAAGTTTCAAAAAATTACATACAGTAGTTTACTCATAGATACATGACCAAAACCCAAACGGTCCCTGAAAGGACAAGTGGACTTTAAGGGTTAAATGGACAAATTTCAATTGAAGGGCGCTTAGTGATTGGAGGGTAGCAGGAGATGCCCTTAGTTCACCCCGGCTAGAAAAGATAGAATCATTGACCAGTTTTGTCGTCAAACCGACGAGACTTCACGGCCAAATCGAAGAAAGCACGACAAGGCGGGAGGGTATGGCGTGAATCAAGGCGACGGGTCCCAATAGTTTTGTGGCCCTTGCACCTGCTCTCGGTGGGCAGCTCGTAGGCGTTGATATTTCCAAGATTTTAAATTTCAAACTGCCAAGTGGCAGGATGGAAACCTGTATGAGTTGGAACCAGTATGTTTGACATTCAGGCCCGATTGAGACTTCCAGAAGGACGCAATAGCAAAACTCGCACCTCTGCCGGTGGTTGGTCTGACAGAAACTTTTCTGTGAAGTCTTGCGTCATCCAAGAGTGTGCCCTTCCCAGACAAGTTTGGTATCACCCTTGGAGTAGGCCCCAAATCTCTACCATCTTGATTGCCGCTGTGGCTATAAAGGTGATCCTGAGGCTCGTGATCCGGAGGCTAGTGAAGTTAGATGTAAAGGTACCGGACAAACTCGCAGTCTGAACCTACCCACGGAGAAAAACCAAATTTCGACCAATAAATTTTCAACCGGCCGCTAGTCTGAACCGGGCCTGAGTGACGCTGCTTTTGTCCACAGCCCGGGTACCTCCAAAAATTTCTGGATCCAAAGGTGGTTTTGATACATTTGAAAACTCAGGCATGTACATCCCTTCTGGCCAGATATTTTCTTGTAAGCAGGACGTACAAGTGTCATTTTTCAAAATGCTGTCGAAATGTACTTAACAGAACGCTCTTGTCGAAGTTGATTGTATTTTTTAACTTACTGCACATCGAATACAAGATTTCTCCTCATATTGAAAAATGCGACGCACTGCCGGATCATCTGCACTGAAGGAGTTGTTATTCAGCGGTGGCTAGTTGAAGTAAGGCCAGCTACCCACCGAAAGCTTCTCTTAGCTGAAATTTTTCAATCAGAGGAACATTGTTCAAAATTTCTGGATTAAAATTCGCAACGATCCCGCTTGATAGTTTTTTCTAGTTGCACTACGTCGAAGAAATTTTGCTGTTCTGTATACTATCGTTCAGAATGTACCAAGGTAGTTGACATGTGTAGTATATTTCACAAATTCAAATTAGTCTTCTACTGGAAATTTTGAAGAGCATTTTCGAAATAGAGGAGCTATGACATGAATATTTATATGACGAGTATTTGATAAAAGAAAAAAATTCGATAAAAATCGTTATTTGTCCTAGTATATTTGGGGTTTCTATATTACACAAGTTCTCTTCGAAGCAAAGATGATTCGACATTTTAACTAGCACTGACAAACGGAGATATAGAAAAATAAATAGGCTTGCTCTTCTTGAATAAGAACAAGCTTCTACACTCACATTAACTCATACAGCACGTAATCATTGTGCTGCAAAACTCATCACGTTGCGCAACATGTCGACAACGCTACATCGCCTCGTGGAAAGGGGAATTCCTCACCAATTATAAATTACACTACCTAAACTACTACCACTACGAAAGAAGTTGCACCGCTTTGCGTTAACAACACTACCTCTTCTATATACAAAACCTTTTCCCTTGGCAATTCATAGCTTTGGGCTGGTTACGGATACACAATTGGTACACTGCTGATAAAACAGCACACTTCTCACCTTTCTGAATCATTCGCAGAAATCTCTTTTACTTCGTCTTTAGAGATGAGTACTTCAGCATCCTCGCCATCGATGATCTCTAATCTCTGTTGCGATTTCTCATTTGCGAAAACAGAGAGAATGGTGACCCAGAGGATCTCCACACAGTCAACCCATAGTAAACGTTGTTCTAAAGGCACTAACCCGTATGTGACAAGATGTGCAAATGGCCACAGCTTCCACCCAGCCTGCAAATGCAAAAAGTATTATATAAATATCATGAGCCATCACAAGAGTAACTTCGACAAATACGACTTTCCAATAAGATGTAACTAGCATGTATTAAGCTGCGAGCATCAAGTCCCTCATCACATCTCAGTCACATGAAAATAAAGATATATATCTTACCGTCAGAAGAGGCACAAAAGTAGCTTTCAAATCTTTGAAAATTCTCATCGGCGACTCAAATCGAAGTAGCCCGAGCGCTATGAAATAAATACTATTCCAAATAGCCGACCATATAGTCTGATCGAACAGTACTTTTAATGGGACGACCCACCATCCTTTAAAAGGGAATAAAAACTGCACAAACAGAAAAAGTCTAAGCATAAGAATACAATCTGCAGAACTTCCACATCATGATATCCACGAGAGTAAAAGTAACAAAATGGGATACTAACAGCAACTATACATCAAGATATAACAAAATAGAGAAAAAAGTAGACATACCTCACAAACGTAGTAATAGTGATGCGAGAGGGAGCCATGCAAGCAGAATCCGACTAAACCAGATCTCAATAGCCGCACTCTGCTGAACTCGAGAACAGCCTTTCCCTCTACACACTGATGAAAAAAGACATATGTAAGGCGAAAATCCAATGGTAAGTCCTCTTAAACAATAACAGCTCATTTAGCTTAGATTTAGTTCCAACGTTGCATAATAAGTCCAAGAGGCTGCCATATTTATTACCTGTCCAATCCAGTCTCCAATCGAATAAACAATTCCACTGATCATCATCTTCGCCAACACTGGATTACTCTTCAGCACTTCTT
This sequence comes from Ulota crispa, assembly GCA_963920765.1. Classification (NCBI taxonomy): domain Eukaryota; kingdom Viridiplantae; phylum Streptophyta; class Bryopsida; order Orthotrichales; family Orthotrichaceae; genus Ulota; species Ulota crispa. The sequence continues at coordinate 17,388,854 of OY987246.1, read as the reverse complement.
CATAAGCAAGCCAATTATGCAGAGGAGCGTACTTCAGGACCTCAAGTGTAGTCCACCCGTGCCAGACATCTTGATCCACAGTCACAATCTTGGTAAACGCATACGAAATGGCCGCACCAGCCAACAGAGCATTCACCGATATGTCAATAAATCTGTTCTCTTCGGCTTCAGAAGTCGTAAACCAAAGCAACTTCGGTCTATACATTGCCGCAGTAATTGTTGGAGTATCGTTCCCTCCCAACGCACCTTCCAGCGCACCTTCCAAGATACTCAACGGATTCACCGAATCAAAGCCAGCGCCAACAATTGGATGCGGTCTGTCACTATCAAGCAACTCCGCACTCATCTCAGATTCGCCATTCGAACCGCCTTCGCCATCTTCAGCAAACGCTTGCACAACAGAAACGTTCCGTGCACCGTTCTCCACACCAGACACCACTACATCTTCTTCAATCCAACGCAAATTCTTAGAGCTCGTTCCTAAGTTCTTAGAACTTCCCGCCGCGGCGCCATCGCCAGGGACACTCGAACAACGAGTTGAATATCCATTTTTAGTAGAAATAACGAAATCCGAGACAGAAGAATAATTACTTCTCTTCGACAGGAACACTTTCCCCTTCCCTGACGACGAAGAAAACCTGCCAGACGAAATCCGCTCGGGCAGGCCACAGCTGCTTATTCCCCTCACATCTTTCAACGACCGCTCCACACACGAAGCTCCGAAACGAACAGATCCCGAGTTCACAGCTGCCATGGCCGGAGCAAATTTTAAAAAAAAAGGCTCAGATCACTACAAACAGCACGACTGCGCTCCCGCTCCTGCTTCAATCTCTCTTAAAACAATCAACAACACCACAACCGCCGCAATTCTCACACAAACCCTGAGTTAACTTACAAACAAATAAAAAAGAACCTCGGAATGAGCAAAAGATATTTTAAACGACGGATTTCGCAACACAAAGCAATGGTTGCTAACAACCATAGCCGAGATCGCGAAACAGAAACACACGCTGCAGTGCAAAAGCTTGAAGAAACGTGTACAGCAGGTGCCTTAAGAACCTGTCATAGGCAATCTGAGCCCTGAATGCCTCGCCACATGAAGAGATCCAGATTTAGGCACTAACCCCTTGTTAGCGGTGAATTAGTGGCACAAAAGTGGCATCTCACCCTAATTTTGCGCCTAATCAATTGATTCCCGAGTCGGCAGAGACGACCGGACGGAGTGCGCGTCGTTGGATATGGCGGTCAGAGAGTGGCCGTCGATGCAAGCGGCTCGAAGCACAGGTCGACGATGGGACACATAGCGCGGTGTGAGTGGGGCATGTGATTCCCGGCCAATCGGGTGGTGCCGGGTCATGCAGGTTGCCAGGTGGCGACTTTTGTGGTTTGTTGGCAGTCCAAGTGGCCGGTTTATGAGGTCTGAAAGCGGGTGAGTTGGAAAGGTGCAAGCTGTGTGTGCTCTGTTGGCCGAGTCCTCGCTTCCTAGTGGCTTCGCATTTGTAGGGTTCTGGTGTTTGAACTGCATGTTCGGTTGACAGGTTGCAGAGTTTTGACTTTAAATAGTACATTTACTGTAGGTTGCATCACACTCATTTCTTGATGATGGGCATTGATATGTGTACCACACTCTTTGGACTACTGTACCACACCCGGGGTAAATTTTACATTTCTATCATCAAAAAGCTGAATTTGAGGATTTGGAATTCAGATTTGGACTCAGAGACCATGATTTATAGTGGAACCATAGAAAAAGTTGTAATTCAACAACACCCAATGAAAAAGTTTATCATTTTTTACAAACAAAAACAAAAGTATCAATTTTCTCCCTAGCTAAATTTTTTCATTGGGTGTTGTTGAATTGCAACTTTTTTTATAGTTATAGACTAAATCACAATCTCTAAGTCCAAATTTGAATTCCAAATTCTCAAATTCAACTTTTTGATGGTAGAAGTCTAAAATTTACCCCAGGGGTGTGGTACAGTAGTTCAAAGGGTGTGGAACACATATCAATTCCCTTTCTTGATATATTACAATATAAAAATAGGGAGTTGCTAAAATCACACCCAAAATTGCTAACGCCACACCCAAATTGTGTTTTAGACATGAAATATGAGAAATTGATGTTGATTTTGATTTGGATCAAAAGATTTTTTTTCACCTCTGTCATTCTAAGGCTATATTAAATAAATTGGAGACACTTGAATTTGAAATTAAAAATATAGGACTTTTGAATTACTTAAAGCAAAAACAAATCAAAAAAACAATAATGGTGCAATAAAAGTTCAACAAAAATTTGTGTTTGTATTATTTTTTTGAGGAGGTGGTAATGCCATGATTGAATGAATGATGGACCACTTGAATATTAAAAAATAGCATTAAATTTTCAAATTACATGCTCACAAGGGTGTGGCGTTAGCAATTTTGGGTGTGGCGTTAGCAATTTTGGGTGTGGATCTAGCAATTTTGGGTGTGGATTTAGCAATTTTGGGTGTGGATTTAGCAATTTTGGGTGTGGATTTAGCAATTTTGGGTGTGGATTTATCAATTTTGGGTGTGGCTTTAGCAATTCCCTAAAAATACATGTATACATTTATATTTATTGATATTATAATAGTTTCATCAAAAATGTTGTAGGAATTTTTTTTTATAATAACAAGGACTTAACAACTACAACAATGTAAATAAACAAATTAGCTCCGTCAAGGCCATAGTTCATGTGAAATCCTAGTATTTAAAATGTTACATGTGCTTCCAAGTGGTCAAGGGATGAATCATGAGGTATCTTTTTAGGGTAAAGCAATTAAATTGTTAAGGTAACCTAAATGCACTATTTAGTGTAACTTTTGTGCATTGTTATTATGAGCGTTTATTTGGACAACAATATTGTAAGAGCATGCAAACCCTTCTTTGCAAATTTTGACTTGCTAAGAGTTTAGGTCTATTTTTTAAGAATCCTCAAATTTCTTGTCTCCCACCCTTGCATTTTAAATGTGCCTTGTAAAATAATCAATTGATCAATCATCAAGTGGAATATACTCCCTCTGTCCCATTATAAAGCTCCAAAAACTTCTCCACGAGGGATTAATTGTATTTTTAGTCACTAGGCTAGTGGCAAATGTATTCTAGAATTAACATACTACCTACCAAATATCTGCAAAATCTAAAGTTTTTACGTTGTCACTTAGACATCCAAATTCCTTGCAAAATGTACCATATTTGTGCATAGTTTGTGAAGGCTACCGGTTCCTCACTATTTTAGTCTTTGTACTAATGACACATGTGTTCTAAAATCAATATACCATCTACCAAATGAGTGCAAAATCTCTAGCTTTGATGTTGTTGTTTGGGCACCTAAATTCCATACAAAAAGTACCATATTTGTACATGTTGCTAGCTCCTCATTATTGATGATTTAAAGATTAGTAGCAACAATCGTACCTCATATGGACAAAGGCCAAGCTTGTTAAGAGAGGAATGCTCTCTGATTGCTTAACTTGCCCCCATGATATCATTGGACATGACAAAAACACTTTCTCAACAATTAAAATTAGTAAAAGGGAACTTTTTAGTGGGACAAGAACTATGCCTAATTTGGAGCTTTATATTGGGACAGAGGTAGTAGGATAAAGCTCACTAAACTTTGGATGGACAACTCTATTTTGTGAGCGTAAAATAGTGATCCCGTAAGTGGTGACCTAAGATTTTGTGAGCTAGAACCAATTTTGAGCTCAAAATCAATGAAAAACTTTAAAACAAAGTTTTTCAAGGAATAAATGTTTATAATGCACAATTATAAGGCCCTATGTACACATTTATAGGTGAAATTTAATATTTTGACAAAAAAACTAGGCTCACAGCTCATGGCTTATGAATCTCCACTCACAAATTAGCATTCCCCCATGGCACCTTCTCATCTCTAGCATGCCCAAAATACAAAATCCTTCTATAAGTACTACATCACTAATTATTCCCTTTGCCAAACCTCCACAATATATGCAATTTACACCACCAACCAAAAGGCATATCACTTTGCTAGCATCAATATTCTAAAAATTGGCTGAAAGCAAGCCAAAGCAAGATGGTGTAGAAGTCTTGGAAACAAGATAACAAAAGGCAACTCATGCTAGAGGCAAAGAGCGAAAAGTGCAACGACATAGAGCAAGGCAAAGCTCTCATCAACTTTGGATTGTTACTATTTCTTACTAGTACACAATGGAAGGTTTCATTTTTCACACATTGATTTATTCATTTTTGTCAATTCACTAGTAGAAAATAGGGCCCAAATCAAGTGGTCCTAAGCAACACAAATACATCCTAATTAACACTATTATGTTCAAAATGTCTTAATCAAGATATTCAAATCAACACAATATTTTTGATTTGGGTCCTATTTTCTAGTAGTGGTTGGTACCTTTTTTTTATCATCTTCTTTTAATATCTCTAAAGCACATGTATTTTTTGATGGAAATGAAATTAAAAGAGATTTTCATATCTTTAATATGTTTGCTAATCAAAGAATGACATCCTTTGCTTTTTACCCTAAATACCTAAGGCAACCAATTTGGATGTTTAAGAAACTTTGAGACCTTGTTGAAGGTTGAGATTTTGATTTTTTTTTTTTTTTTAATTGGAGAAGTTGTAGTCTAAAATTAGCTTTAGTGGCCAGTTTGAATTCCCTCCTAACCACATTCCAATTGTTTTTGGTGGAAGCTAAACTACAAGCATGTTTCTTGCGCATCAAAAAGTGTGATGAATAATGTCACCAAAGAGCCTATAACAAGCTCCCACATTGGAAAGACAAGCAACAAGTTGAGAATAAAGTGAAGATTTCCATTGGGCACTCTCTAGGGCAATAAGTGCCCTTTTGTTGAAATTTCATCACTTGACAAAATCTAAATGTGTTTTTGTGCTAATTTCACTTGAAATGTCTTTGTTATACAAATTAGAATTCATTAACCGTTGAAAACTCTTTCATTCAAAATGATTTTTGCTCAATAATTGGAGCTAAACATTTTTCATGTATTAGGTGGTAGCTCTTTGACAGTTCCACTATAGGCTTGTTTGTGGAATTGTGATCATGGATTTGGAAGGGGAGTCATTAGTTTTGAAGTGGCAACAACAAATACTAACTCATCATAAGTGGTGGTTTTCCAATTTTGTCTTCAAAAGTTGCTAATTTCTATAACAAATTTTGGACGGCTCCAAAAAAAACATCAAATTTTGTACTCATCCACATTCAATCACAAATATCTTAACATCCACATTGTCTTTTTTTTCTTAACCCTTCAAGGACCACGCAACCATATTTTGGTCGCTGGGAGTGGATTTTGGCCTGTAGGTTGAAATTGCTCAATAATTTGGAATTTGGTTTTGGAGTACGCATGTGATTACAAGAATTTTGCATCCATCTAAAAAAATAACAATGCAATCAAGTATGTGAGTTGAAAAATAATGATGTTTATACGGTATGGCTTCAAAATATGTATTCATTTTTTGTCAAAGATGGATCAAAGCAACAACACAATTCATCAAACATCCAAGAAGAATGTCAAGTTTCAATTGCATAATTCTAAAAAAAATCAAATTGCTTAAAAATTTGCTTGTATTGTTTTCCTATACAGTAGTAGTATAATTGTAGTATTTGAAAATCTACTAAAATGGTGTTGTCATTTTGGCTTTAAAATATGTCATCCTACATTTAAGGCCAATTCTTGATTGCTTTCACCGATTGGATTTTCCATAACAATTATCAAAGATCTTATAGAATTGTTTTAGGATAGCAAAGAAAATGGGATTTTTTACCCTTTTTGTCCACTTAGCTACACCTTGTGATTGCTATTTTTGTCCATTTTGTGTGAAACTAGTCTTGTTGGAAAGGTGGGAAACCCTGCTTTCTAGAAATGTAAGGCTTTTTTCAATTGAAACCTGCATGAAGCAGTAACATTCAAAATCACACAAGCATGAAATACTAAAGATTTTCCGCATATGGCTTGCTCAATCATTATAATGTTTCACCTCCAACGGTAGATCTAGCAAAATTTTTGGTGCTTTATATTAAACAAGGTGTACTTCCCATTTGTACAGTTGGATTACTGAAAATGATCCATATTTGAGTCAATTGCACATCTAAGCTTACACAACTTGTTAATTTTTAGTGGATTTTGTGAAAATGGGTGTGGTCCTTAAAGGGTTAATTGACAACACCATCTAAAATCTTGAAGTTCAAGATCCTATGGTTACAATTTTGCTATCAATACAATTTTGCTATCAATGTTTAATAATGACCTCACAACTACAATTCCAAAAATTCCAAAATGCCTTCCCAAACTAAGAAAAGTACCCACATGCATTTAGGAGTTGAACTTAACATGTTAGAAACTCTTCACTCTCCATGCTCTAAAATTTATGTTTCGAATGAGAAAACGTGTTTCAATGTAATTGCTTGTCCGTAAATTTTTTCATTCATCCCAAGTATTAATATTGAATTTTTAAAGCATCCTTTGTTTCTATTCATTTTATGAAAATTGAAGTAACATAATTGAGCAAAGATTTGAGCAAAAATAACAGAAAAAACTTAGAAAAGGATTTGGGCATTGAAGAGTTAAAGGTTGGAAGGCCCTTTATAACTACGTATTTCTATTTGTATTTCTACGTACAATATTCTACTACATACAACGTCATATCTAAGCACATCTTTGTTTTACAATTTGAAGCATAATTTCATTTTCTAATGTACAAGGGAAAGTCTAATGAATGAAATTATGGTGCAATGCATCTGTATACAATGTCCTGTATTACTAATCAAACTTTAAATGTGTAATTGGACACTTAATATTATACTTTTTCATTGATAAAATAATACCTAATCTGTGTCATTAACTATAATCTTGAAGTCAAAGTAGAAGCAAATGAAGAGTTGTTTCATCAATGTGTTAGCTAGAGGAACCTTGAAAATTTTATGCATACATCCTCTTACATTTGACTTCAAGAATCAAAAAAGATGTCTTGTACATTAATCAATTCTATAGCTTCTGCATACATCCTCTTACATTTGACTTCAAGAATCAGAAAAGAAGTCTTGTACATTAATCAATTCTATAGCTTGTAGATAAAAATTTACATCAACATTAATAAACAACTTCAAATACAACTACAATTATTGAATCCAAGTTGTGTCATATTTATTTGATATTGTCAAATGAATAGTGAAATGTTTGTATCTATGGTTGGCTTTAAAATGTTGGGATTTTGATACAACACCATATGAAAGATGAAGCATTGGGGATCTAGTATGTGGTTGGTCAAGATAGATCTTTGTATTGGAATTTGCAACCATTGATGTAGATGGCACATTTAATTAAATTTGAACCATTCATGTAATTTTAGATTTTGTGTGCAAAATATAAGGAGATCTTCCAATGTTGAGGGACATAGATTTTTGAATGTTTTGCATACATATCATGATGTTTTCCATCCATCTCTCAATGTATAACTAGCATCTTTCAATGTCTTGCACAAGTTTCTCATGATGTTTTGCATTTTCATTATCACTTTGAGGCTTTGCTAACCCAAATTTAGTTAAATGTGACATGTGAGCGATAAGCTTTTAATGCAAAAAATTAAACTTACTTTCTTGAGGATGTAATGTTTACTAGCTTCAATAGCTATATTTCTTTCCATTATTTTCATTCTTGTAGGCATTTTCCATAAATAGCAATAAAAAGACAAGAAAAAACAATAGTTTGTCTCTTTTAATAATTTCAGGCTAAAAGGCAAGAAAATTGAAAGAAAAGCATGTTTTTGCTATTGTTGCAAAATATACATGTGCTTTCTAGATTCTAATTTAAAAGTATGACACATAATTGAGCATATTCTATGATCTTTTATCTCAAAGTCTGTTATTTATGATTGGTTGTTGTTTCATTAGTATGCAATTTACTAATACTGCATATGATTGAGAGTAACATATGCGATAAAAAAAAGTCAAGGCTAATAAGCATTGAAATTTTGTGTACTTGGTTTTACTTTTTTGTTAGTAAGTTTATTAAAAATAAGCTCATTAATAACTTATAAATCGACATAAAGTAGCAATTAGTAAGTGAAAATTTGTGAATATTAATCCTTTAACGACCGTGGTTGCTTTCAGGGGGGGCAAGTTCATTTTTGGGCAGTTGGGGGGAACTGTTATAACTTGTGAATGGAAGTTTGTATTGTATGTTTGATCGTATGGATTGAGTTGTCATGCTTGAAATACGTTTCAACAAAAAAAATTGAGGGTCCAAGGTTGCTTGAAGTTGTTTTTTATAGCAAATCCTTCAAACCGTATGCATTGTGGTACATACGGGGCCTATGGTCCTGCCCGTATTTCCTTACCGCTCCTTCTTTCCCTGGTTTCACGCTTCTACGTCAGCATTCTTTTGGATCCCAACCACGCTTCCATGGAACAATGCGGCTTGTCGAGAACGCCACAATGGGTTTCCCCATGGAGCCTTCCCCTTGCATGCAAAAGATAGCTAGACAGTTTAGCTAAAGCTACGTCGGTTTCCGCTAGGCAAAACGGCGTCCACACCGAGTAATGAGGGGATGGGTTGATTCATGCTAGGGTTTAGTTTTGCTGGTTTATGGTGTGTCTTGTAACGCATGGAAAAAAGAGCCCTTCCTTGCAGGTCAGTATGCCGCTACATACAATTGGGTCAAGGTTTACAATGCCGTAGATTGATTGACCCTACATCCCAAAATGGCGACTTCGCAAGACAACGTTGCGGACGAGAGTGAAACGACCCTTCTAGGAAAAAATCGGGAGAAAGACGTCCAGCAAATAGAACTCCTACAAGCCGTAGCTAAAAAACAAAAAGGGGCCATCAAATGCCCACATGGTGCATGGCTGCATGCTCTACTTGGACTAGTGAAGACGGCAAAATAAAGAAACGCAGTCAGATGTGCATAAACGCACACCACCGCACTGCTCATAGACAGAGATAGTTCTACGTTTATAAATGCAGCAAACTCAACATTAGTCGATTTTCTTCAAAATGTGGATAGCGCCGGATAGGAGAACCACCGTTGGAACCTTAGGAATAGCAATAACAGCACGTTTAGCATCGGTACGGTAAAGCCGCCCCATGAGGCCATAAGCTACCTAGAGTTGGAACTCTTTGTGAGATAAAGGTATTTCATGCAATGATTTAGAAATCTCCTTATGAATGGTGTAGGCATTGGCCAAAGACGAGTCAAGGCAAAAAAAGTAGACACGATGCCACCATTTTTTGGTTCCCAACTGTGTGCTGTAATAAGATCTATTCTGATCAGCAACATCAACTCTGCCCATCATTTGTGAGTATAGGATTTGGATGGGGGATGTGGGGACTTCGGCTACACATTGCCCAGATACTCTGTTGGTGATCACACCACCGGGCACCATTGGATCAGCAGCCGTTGCTAAGAAACATACTCCCTTTGTATCTTGTTAGAGGATTGCAGCCATCTTCCTATCTCTGTGCACCCGAATGTAAAGTGTCCTGCGCAATTGCTCATGCGTGATTTTCAAGCTGGTTAGGAAGCCCTTCCTCTGCCTGCGCGCTGTGCCAACAGCATAGAAACCTCGTGAAAGCAAATCATGAAACAAGTAGGGAGATGTGAAGAAATTGTCACAAATTACAGTGAACCAATACTCCTCAAGCCCGGCAGTCAATTGAGTCACAACTTGTTGTGCCATCCTAAGATGTCGAGTACCAGTCTCCTCCACATGTCTGTTGTCCTTGCCAATATAAATCTCTAGCTTGTATACATAGCTGGAAATAGAGCACGCTAATGCCCAAATCTTGATGCCGTGCGTAATAGGCTTGGCGGGGAGGTACTGCTTGAATGAGCAGAAGCGCCCATTGTAGGCCACCATGCACTCATCGACGGTCACAGATGGGGATAAATTCCAGTAATGCTGAAATCTACCTTCCACATGCTGCAAAATCCAGCGGCACTTCCCAATTCGGTTATATTGTGGGCTCTTCTTGTCAGTGACATAGCGAGACCTTGATGTCATATGCAGGCAGCGCAAAATATACTCAAACCAAAACTTGGGCATGGTTTGCACCACATTTGCAGAGAAAAGAGCTCCATTCTCCCTTTGCCAATAATCTCGGATACAAGACTGCTTCCAAACACCCATGAGGCAGCAAATACCAGTGAATTGTCGGAACTCTTCAAGTGTAATTGCATGTGCTGCAGGTACCCCACCCTTCCGCTTCCTGGTTTTAGGATCCATAAAATTAGCGTAATCATTACTTTCTCGGAGAATCTCACGTTGCAGTGTTTCATCCCAAAATAGTAGAAAAATATCTGTGGGCGCTAAAACAATGTCACTTGCAAGATGCTCACTTGGGCCTGCTGGTTTCCCAGTGAATGGCTGACGGCTCTGGAGGGACCAAGATCGTGCATGCCAATTCAAGTCAGCGTACTTCTCTGTCATGTTACAAGCTTCAGAACTGGGCCATCTGGGTACACTCTAAGTTCTCCAAGAAGCACCATGGGGTCGTCCTTGCAGATGTCAACGGAACTATCGCCGCTTGAGAGCTCTCCATGTTCACTCCCAATGTCTGATAGGGCCGGATCCCAGTTGTGGTCCGAATTGCTGTTTGGCAATTCCCAGCCCAGCAAAGGAGCATCCGGCCCGAGCTGGTGGTCCGAGGTCTGTTCCACACACAAAAAATGATCATAAACCCTAAAATCGGAATTCATTCCTTCAGGTGTTCCACACTATACTCAATCATTTCAAATCTTGAAATATGTTACCATGTTCTTGTTCACTTCATGCCCTGAGGTTGAATTAGCCTAATGCATCATTCTCGAGAAATCCTCCTATTATCGCAAACCTACAATACATGCTAGAATTGACATGAAATGGACTATACATAATTCAACGACAGCAGAAGGGGAACCGTGAATACCAGCTCTAGAGACTCAAAGCCTCAACGTATCCTAAAACCAAGGCCCTTGAGTTAAATTGAGGTATAATGAAAGCAAGAGAGAAGGGGGGATGACATACCTCAACAACTAAAGCAAGCACCGGTGGTTCATGATCAGCTCTACTTTCTGTCATGAGAAGTGGCTGCATATCCAAGCAGATCAATGCAGGCAAACTCTGAATACCCAAGTAAGGGTCAAAATCCACCTATCAATGATTGGTGCCATCCGGTCTGAATTCTTTGGCCAATACCGTGCCAACCGCAAATGGACAAAGAACCGCAATAATTTCTTCGCCTTAGTAGAGATCCCGCAGTAGGATCTGAACAAGTGTAAGTTCTCCCGCTCCAACTCTTGTAATCAATTGTTGTTATTGCCTATTTCAATCATTAGACACGACAATGCAGCCCTTCCCCGATCCCTTCCAGGTACTTGACGTCGGCCTTAGCCTGACAACCCTGCTATATTAATGACATGGCCACATTGAGAGATGACCTCATTTCCATGAAAAACTAAACCACCTCCATCCTTGACTACTGCAACACCGGTTGATATCAATGTGGGCCGTTTCCGTCTTGTATATTTCTGCTTCTGCCTTGGTAGATTCAGAACTCTAACACTAGCTCTTGTTTGTGCAACCTCCTTTACAGAGTATTTTTTACGCACATACTTTCATTTTGGTTTCAATGCTAAATCGTTGATGGTAGACGAAAGCAAAACATTCCCCTCACCGAATATTGCAAATTCTGTAGAAAAGGACCTTACCAAGTTGGGATATCCGTGATGCAAAGGGCATAGTGATTTCATTTGAAGACCTCACATGCAACCCGTCTGCTATGCCACTGTTGTCGGGTTGAGAGGAACGCACCTTGGGAACACGCAATGTGTCTCGCTGCGATTGTGCATTGCTGACTAAAATCATCTTCGATCTTAATTTTCAGTTTTTAGTCTTCAGTCTTCTGTTGGCCTATCTTGTGGCTGGTTCTAGGGATTTAAGGGTCAAGGTAGGGATAAGAGCCCATTGGATATAAGACGGATAGATTGAGACAGCAGACACGAGCTGCTGTCTGTATGACAGGACCCTAAATTCAAATTCACGATCTGCTGGTCAAAACTCCAGATCGTGAGAACAGAGTAAGTCTCAACCATATGGGTGATCAATCTTTTGTCACCACAACAATAAATGGGGTAAAGTTTGATTTAATCCAAACTACCCGTAACAAAATTTACAAAACAAAATGGAAATGAATTGACAAACGAGCCTCCAAAATCGATTAGAAATAACAAAGTCACATCCCACACATACATAAAAAATAAACCAAAAAAATTCTTCTTGAAGTCTTTATATCTTTAGATCTTCAAATCTTCATGTCTTCAAGTCTTCATATTTTAATAAAAACAATGGGAAAAATCACAAGTAACAAGTCCTAGAAAGACTACAACCTTCTATCTAGTACCACAGATGGCTCAAGGATCCAAATGTTAAGTGTAATAGCAATTTGAAAAGTTCTTCTAACCTTTTAACATTCCTTCAAATTTCAATTCAATCTAAGCTACTATCCAAAAATTATACGGGTTCAAAATAAAGGCTTTTCTTCCTCCTAGCAAACTAAACACTGCCTCTATAAACCTCTATAACTTTTGTTCTACCCATTGCCCATAAAAATATAATATCAATTTGAAAAGACGATACTAGTGGCTAAAATTTGTAAAAGTTTCACTTCAAAATAAAACTCAATCCAAAAGTTCTAGTCAATCAAAGTGTGGGTCTCAATATTTTAGAGAGCACCCAAATCCTCAATTTCTGCACACTATAACTTCTTCAATAAGACTCCAAATGAAATGATTGAAGATAATTTAAAAAGTTACAATAACAAACTATTATTCTTAAAACTTTCAAAAGAAATTTTCATACTGTACGAAAGTTGTAACTCTTCAAAGTTTTGCCCTTCTCATAACAAAAAGGCAACCACCTCCAATTCTTCACACCTCTATAATTTTTTTCTCCAAGCTTCAAATCTCAAATATAAAGATTTTTTAAAGAGCTAAAACTAAGATGAACACTCCCTCCAAGTCTTGTTGCAAAACAATATACAAATCATAAACTATGGCTTGTTAAAGTCTTAGCCTTTCTTCATAGTTTGGCTTTTTGACTCCAAAATTCAAACATTCATAACTTTTGCACCAAAATTCCAAATCAAACTTGCAAATTTATTTTAGAAAGGTAATCACACAACGAACAATCTCTTTAAATTTCAATTCAAAATCAGATATACACAAAAAGTTTTTTCACATCAAAGTTTCAGGATTTCTTCCTTCTTTCCACCAACACTCATATACTAACTTCCAATAACTAAGGAATTTCTTCTATTTAATTTCAATCCTATCTAAGGTAGGTAAGTGGGGCACATCAGCCCATGCTCCTCTCTATCCTAACCCCACCATAGATGCCAAACATTTTTTCCATTTGCCTATTTCCCATTCACTTCTAAATCTTTAGTATTTTTTATTCAAACAAAGGCAAAATATATGAGTTTTCCAAAATATCTAAATAAACATATAAAAATAATTAAATTACAAAATAACACCACCGTAAAGTGGTCACGTATCCTTGCGGGCATGTAATAGCGTCAAACGTTTGTCTTCAGTCACCAAGTTGTGGACTTGGTTAGCTGGAGAAGCGATCGTCTCTAGCTGCTCGCCGGTCTAGCTTTGAATTTCATCAGACTCGTCGAGCAATGATGGCGGTTTGCGGCTTGGTAGCAAGTGAGGTAGGAAATTGACCCAGCCAATCTGCAACCTACCCTTTCGAGCTATGCATGTGACAAGACGGCGCAGTGTACTGGAATCTATAGCCGCTGCGCTGTCACCAAACCGTAGTCCTCACCACGACCACTCCTTTTGCCACAACTGTTAATTTATTAAAATGAAACACAAATATAAATAAATAACAAGTATCTACATGATGGAGAGATCTCTATCAGGACATCGTAAAAGGCCTTCTCGACTGGTCCACCTTCGACAGATACAAATCCTAGAACTTGCCTGTCACGGAAACACAATTTGTCGTAATTTGACGTGGAGCTTAATTAGGAATCCATCAGGACTCTTTTATTTGCGGCGAGAACACCAATCCAACAACTTGATGGTGTGCATGTAAAAAAGATATTGCAACTGGGACCTGGACAAATTATCCAAGTCCTCGTATCCGACTGCACCAACAAGAATGGAATGCTGGAGGAGGTAGGTTCGATCAAGCAACCGAACAAAGATTGCTTGTTTTTCAATCGGAAAATGTTGGTGAGCAGTCTAATTGGCCAAAATCGCAATAGTGTGTGCAAAATGCTAAGGAGATGGTGGAGGCCGCGCTTAAACAAAACCATGGTGTAGCCGCCTTTGTAACCTACCATTGCTTATGATCGATCGCCTCTCCTTTACGGACGCAAGAATCGTAAACTTTGAAGCCGGCTTAATGAAGACAGAGGAAATTCATAGACGGCTGTCAGCAGCTTCCTCTATATGCTGGCTACGTTTGCTCCTGTGCACAGAGGTAGTTGAAAGAGATGCCAAATCGCCGGCACCACTAAAACAAATTTCCGTCGTTATTGCGAGTAAAGCACAGCAACCTTGAACGGAAACCTTCATCTCTTAATCCTAAATCCAGCCTTCCATTCTTTTAGTTTGTACCCTAAACCCTAATCAATTGAGAAAGTAAAGCATTAAGCGCCACTGCCAACCGCCCGAGAATTCACACTCTTCAAAACCAAGCTCAATTCACACAATAACTTGCAGCCATGCCGTGCACAGAAACCAGCGGGAATAGCTTCAGTCTGACGCCAAACAAGCATCAAGTCCGTCCCTCCCGCGCAAGCTAAGAATAAAAGACTGACGCGCTGGCACCTCTCCAAGGAAACGTGGACGTTCTTGAAGGAAGTTCCCAGACCCACAAACGGCACACGTGAGCACTGCAGAACCCTTGATTGGGAGTGTAATATCTTATTTATCGGTTGAACCCATCTTTCAACCCAAATTGTTGTGTTCTCAACCACTACGGTTTTAGTTTTATAACACCTCTGGCCACCCTAAATCTCGGATTTGTCTGATTTTTGGCACAAACTCTTCAGATTCCTATCTCTCATCCAAGTCCCCTTTTAATTATTCCCTAATTCCAAACCATTCTCTGCATACATGCCAAAAAGGGGCCGGATCGACCACAAAGTGGTCAATCGGTCCTTAATGGGTTAAGAAGCAATGAAAGTAAGATTAGTAATTACTTATTTGCTTTGGTCTTTCTAATTTTATAATAATTAAGTTCAAACTTCGGATACACAATCTTTGCGTGAGCATACTTCTATTCCATCATGTGCTCAAAACTAAGTGGTACAAATTGCAAATACATAGAGTATGAACAAAATATGGTATTAAATGCTAACAGGATTCAAATAGAAAAGGTAATTTCTTCATTATCGAGAAATTGTTGGTAAGTAGTGTTAGAGATACTCTATCACAAACACTTTTTTAACATGTTTCAATTTTGACAATAATTGGATGTTTTGACAACTTGCTTCCTATTAAGAAGAGCCTTTTTCTTTGCTAAAAGTATTACATATGGAAAATTGCACTACCCAAGATTATCTAAGGGTTTCAAAATTGAGTTACATTTGTCAATCAAAAAAGTAAAAAATGAAACATGCGACATTCAACCCAGGGTCTGGGAAGAACCAATGGCTAGTTCAAAGCTAGTTGATTGAAATGAGAAAAAACTATTTGCAATTTATAAACATCAATTGAAGGACCGGTTATAAATCTTAGTAAAGAATTATTTATAGTTTGAAATAGAGAAAATGACCAAAATAGTTCTTTGATAAAACAATTCAATACAAGAAATGGAGAAATCAACCCAAAAAACTTGAATATTTCCTACACCCTAGTTTGGCCTCTCTCTAATCTTATATCTTATTTGTTCTTCCAAAACCACCCAATTTAGAATGCAATTTTAGTAAAATCCCTTCACTTTTAGAAATATTTATGAACCTCTCTATTGGATTTGAACTAGGGCAATTTTACTCGCTTCGGTGATGAGGGGTTAATAAATAGTTTTGTTGTATATAAACAACAAATATTTCTAGTATCTACATACAAAGAAAAATTTGGTATATGTATAGGGAATTGCTAACAAGACCCTAAATTGCTAACAAGACACCCCTTGTTGTGAGCATGAAATTTCATAATTTAGTGTTATTTTTAATTTATTCAAGTGGTTCATCATTCATTCAATCAATCACAGCATTACCACTTCCTTGAAAGAGAACATTACAAATAAATTTTTTTGTTGAAAGATTATTGCATCAATACTATTTTTTGATGTATATTTGATTTAAGTAACTCAAAAATCCTATATTTTTAGTATCAAGTTTTAGCACACCTATTTTTTTTGAGTATAGCCTTAGAATGCTAAAGGCAAAACAAATATTTTGATCCAAATTGAAAGATCATCGTTAAAAATCACATTTCATGGTCACAAAGGTGTCTTGTAAGCAATTTAGGGTGTCGCAAGGTGTCACATTAGCAATTCCCTTATGCATATAGATAGGGAATTGCTAAATCCACCACTGTTTTTATTAAACTCACCACAGTCACCACATTGCACCATGTTTAGGAGTTCTAGAAAGAAAAGAAGAGCAAATTTCATATTTGTTGGGTGGTCATTTAATGATGATGGCAAACATACTTATTCTAGGATTATGTATATTTTTATTATGAAAATTAAATCACGTAAAAGAAAGATGAAAGGGAAGAGTGAACAAAGAAAAAGGAAAAAAGAAAAGAGATTGTGGAATATGTCTGCCAAGTGCCAACAATTCCCTATAGATATGAAATAGGAATCTACAGTACTATTATAACTTCAACACAAGTATATCACTGATCTGCTTTTATAGAATCTTTCAAAATATATCGACAACTCTAAATCCAACACCACAGTATATGACCTCGGTAAGCTCCACTAGACAATTTGCGTTTAACGACGCGAAGAGTACTAATTACAGCAGCATTTGTTGGACCATGTATGCTCCATTTTCGTGATTCCTTTTTCTTTTCAAGATCTTCTGATAGGTTGCTTTACAGAACAGCATTTTACAAGCACAGAGAAACTCTGCTAGGCAGACACGACGTACACAAACGATTAACCTATGAAAGAAATGCAAACTAGGAAGTCTCTAAGCTAATACATTAGCTCACAGAACGCACATATCCAAACAGCCAAAGAGGATTGAAAAATAAACAAAACTCCAGTACCAACTTTCACTAAATGATATTTACGCTCATATCCCATTCATCTGATCAATTCATGAGGCAGGAAGAGAAACTGTATGTATACTACTTTGCACCGATATTCTCTGCCATCGTGTTATATGATCAAAATCCAAACCAGCCGTGCCTGGCAGATCCGCATTCCTAAACCTCTGCAAATAAAGGACTTTCTACCACTGAGAATCTGAGTTGTATGGACGTTGGAGAACCAGTGCATTACCAGGTGATAGAGTTTTCCAACGACGCCAGGCTTGAGTAAACCAAAATGCTTGCTGAAGAGACGACTAAATGAGCTACCGGCACAACGGAATCGGCTCTGGTTCAGCATTAGTGGGCTACACTACCCTGAGACAACGCAGGGAAAGCCTTTGGATTCTTAATAAGCACAGCCACACCTCGTGAATCTGAAAAAAAGCCTTAAAGAGTGGTTCCTGTTACACAGCTTCATATTTACGAAAACGATGTAGAAGCTCACCCAGATAGTCAACTCACTATCTTACAATTTTCAGCAAAATCCACATAACTTTAATATCCCCTGCATATGTCTTGGATAACTGAAAAGACGATTCTTGAGTCACTTGAAAAATGAACCAATACTGGGATAAGGTCACCTCCTCTGACGTTTCGACTCCGGCTGCACAACGAAGTACAAAGATACGAAAGACATCAAAAACCATTACGTAGAAATCTACCAACTCCAGCGTGTTCAAATCATACTACTAAAATCACAGTGACCGCTGTAATATCACATCTTAAGTCTCTGTGATAGTATCACATAGATACAACTTGAATACTTCCTGAAATTTTTACTTTGCATTCTAACATATGAAAATCTTAATAAAATTTGAATGATGAATGCGTAGCGGAGCAAGCGCCAATCGCTAGTGTACATTTAAAAACTCATAGAAGAAGGCAAGAAGCGAAAGCCATATCCTTCAACCTTCGACCGACACTATTCCTTTTCATTATATCACCAAAAAGAACCTTGCAAAAGACAGTCGCCTTCCGAGCTCAGGTTGACATCATTTTGATATACAAGGCACTTTAGCGTAGTTTAAAAAACAACGTCTGGAAATAGAACGTCAAGCTACCTTAGTATCTGATGACTTGTGCGGTGGCCCATTGCTGCTTTTCTTCGCAGATTCTGGAGCACACGTAGGACAGATGTACCGATCCAAGTGTTCAACCTGCTCTGCGCTCAAGCCCACACAATGTCGGTGGAACCTGCAGCCGTTCATCCAACATTCCCAAAAAGTGAGCCAAGTAAGTACAAAACTCTCTCATTGACTGCGATTCTAATCCAAACTGAGGCTGCTCCTGATCAATTAGAAGTATAATTCAGCTCGATTTCTATCAATAATTGCAACCTTATTTCCCAACCCTGAATTTCGGGTTCCAAGTGCTCAACCTCTCTCATCGTGTCCTTGACTCCTACTAAGGTAGGAGGTTCTAAAATGGTGCATGCTCTAAAACAGTGCACCCCCTCAAATGTACTCACTTTGTACAATGTTATTTTTCACAGCCCTTCAACAATGTACAGGTGATGTACATTTGAGGAGGTGCACCACTTTAAAGACCTATGCCCTTTCCACTTGAAAAGTTCATAACTAATTTCACAAAGCTCCAAAAAACATGAAACATCTTGGGTTAGATGCCAATTCCTCTTGTCTTTCAAGAAAAAATTACTGAAAAACATTTCAAGAAGTTTCACCCCCCCCCCCCCCAATTTAGTTTCAGCCCTTAAACGCTCTGTTTTAGAACCTCCTACTTTAGAAATTATTGATAAATAGAGGACGAATGGTAGAATAAGCTCCAAAAGCATGTCCGACTCCTTACCTACAGTGTCTCATACAAAGCAGAACCCTTCACTGACTACTCAAGTTAGAAATGAAAAAGAAGACTCACCAATCTTTGCAACTTGCGCATTCAAGCATCACATGATCCGGGTTGTAGGGCATCTCACACTTGCAATATCTGAAAAGATCAAAATTGAATATATCCACATTCAGATTTGTTGTTACACCACGTCACATATATTCAAGGGAAAATTTCATGGTTACCCCTGAAGTTTGCAATATTTGCATAGATACCCCTGCTTTTTCAGAAATTACACAAACACCCTTGGACCATAATTGTCAGGCATTTGTTTTGTTGTGCATGCCACTTCCCTTCTTCCTTTGCGCGCACGTTGCTTCTTTTTTGTTTCATTACATTCCCGTCTTCAACATTGGTCATGAAGAAATTACAAGCACAACAAAACGAACGCCTGAAAATTTTGGTCCACCGGTATTTGTGAAATTTCTAAAAGAAACAGGGGGTATCTATGAAATTATTGCAAACTTCAGGGGTATCCATGAAAGTATCCCTATATTCAAATTTTGAATTACCGAAAAGATGGCGCCTTGGAAGGGGGGACGACTCAACAAGCACTCACGTCAGATACCTATTCCAAGTGGTATGGAAAACTTACACAGCAACACGATCAGGAGTGAAGCCACCTGTCGTAGCTTTATACTCAAAGCGACAGAAATAGTCATCGTTAGCCACGGTTTCCAGCTTGGTGTAGTTTTTGAAAGAATGCACAGTACACTGCCCTTCTATTGTGTCGGCACTCTGGACGTCATAATGATCGGACAGAAACACCTCCTTCAGTCCATGAAACTGCTTGCGCCCGCTCATGGATTCTTCCGGCCGGTAGTACCACCGCACACGAACTCGCACATTGCCTCGGCTATCGGCCTCAATTTTCTCTATCTTCGCAATGTAAGGCGGTTTCTCGGGATCTTCACTTCGCATGAGAACGGTGTCTCCAACTGTCAACCAATCCAATTATCACCGTTTAAAGCACACTCTCGTATTTTCAACTCTAAGAAGGCAATGACACTAGACGATCAGCTTGTCAGCAGCAAGCTCACACAAATCAACCAGCTCGGACACCGCGAACGTTCAACCTAATAAAAAAAATTGAACATTAATAAACAGATTCCAATACCTCAAATACTAACCTTTCACGATTTTCCGAGTCCCCTTGATCACGCACGAGTCTAGAGTCTTCTTCCCAGTCTTAGGCTTCACCATTTCCTAGAACTCTCTTCAACACCGAATAATAAAAATAACAAAGAAGAACACGGAACCACTTCAAAAACAAGAACGAAAAATCACCTCCAAATACACTCTTACCCTAGCCTCTCACCATCACCACTCCTCATAGAAATCGACATTTCACCACTCCACTACCAATCACCACTCTCCATCCACCACAAACTCCCGAAAATTCCGCCTCAACGTCCGCCTCCACGCTCAACAATAATCGATCAGCCCTCATCACCTCACGGATACCAAACTAAAAAAACCTCCCGAAACTAACGAAACTAACTCTAAAAACTCCTAAAAACTTCTAAAGACTCCTAAAAAACCTTAGAAGATACAAAGACTGCCTCCACGACCTAAAAGAGATCGATAGCAACCTCTCAATAACAAACCCTACCCCGACCGAACTGTAGAGCTCCAATCGGTTTGAGCACAAATGGCGAATTGATCTTCGCACAAAGTGTCAAAATTCAGAGCTGTAGGGAAGAGGAAGTCTAGTAAAAGAGAGAGGCGATTGAAGGGAGCGCTCGGGGGAGTGGAAAGGCGGAAGAGAGAAAGGACAGGTGCTGCACGGAGACGGGAATGGGAGAGAGAGTGGCTATGGCGATTCAAACTGGCTATGGCGGGGACGGGGACGAGAGAGAGACGAGAGAGACGAGGCCTTGCGAGCAGCTGTCCATTCGCAAATGTTACGGGGAGTGAGCGCGGGAACAGCTCGGTCAGAGTGGCTCAGCTGAGAACACTCAGGTTGTTCGACTGTCCCTCCAGTCCACGTGGCAGCTGAGTAGTCGTTCTTGGAATTATTTTAGTTTTAAATCTGCTGGAGTGGTCATATACTATAGTAGTAACCTCCAGGCCTCTTCCACTCTACACAAGTTTGGATTATTGCTAGATTTTGAATAGTGCAATACCCCCTTTATATTAACTTGGTATATTTTATTTACTTAGAGCATCTCCTGCAACCCTTCAAATGCCCAAGTCCCTCCAATTTCTCTCTATTTGTTTTAGAGGGAATGGTCACTTGTATCTCTAACAATGCAACCCACTACGTACAGTGCCAACCAATTACAAGTCAAAGAACTTTCAAAAGCAATTAAGTAAGTTATGATCATCATAAATGATAACTTGTAGAGGTTTTAGAGGCTTTCTTCAAATATGGCTTATTTTAAGAGGGAAGGTAAATGTAGAGGCCAACATTGCTAGAATTGGTTGCTTTTCATCCGGATTTGAGTGGGGCCTAAACATTTGGCGGGTTGCAAGAGATGCTCTTAGGCTCAGTTCACACTTGTGATCGGACTAAATTATCTCAAATGTCATTGGTTGAAATATCAATTTTGTTCATGGAAGGGTTCACATTTAGGGTTTGTTTGGTACTTCAACTTGTCATGTCACCAACCAATGTGTTCATGTCAACTAACAAGACACTTTGGGGCTTGTTCTAAGGGTTATTCCAAACTTGTCTTCTAGACAAACACTCTTGAACGGCACACCAAACGACTGGATGACGTGGAAGTGGTATCCTAGCAAATGAAACATTGGACGAGGTGCCAATTTTTGTGTGTCATTTGGTCGCTAGTTTGAATTGGGTTTTAGTACGGAAAAGTGGCATGTTTTTCATCACTTGTTCCATAAAGAGGGTTTTGGTCATAACCTTTCATTATTTCTGAAGTGACAACTTAGTGGCGGAGCTTTTGTAATGCATCACCTTTCACCCACTCTTTAGTTTACCCACGTGTTTGCAATGTCTTCTTGAAATTTCAGCCACTTGAGTCACACTATTTGAGAAAGTGTTTATATACCATGGCTCATAGTATATTGAATTAACCTAAGTTGCTATGAATTTCTTTGTCAAGGCCCCTCACAAATTCACTTGTTTCTTGAATTAGTGCAAGTTAGCATTATTAGTGTAGGCCCTCAATATTTGAAACAAGCTGTGTAATAGTTACTGTAACAAATGGTACGATTTATATGTTGAAATACTTGGGACAAATCTAAAAGGTTTGAAATGTAGATGAAGTGATTGTTTGTCAATTACTTAATTAGCTTAGTTTGTATTGTTGTTCAACATTTTTGTTCAATATTGAACTTGAACTTACACAATTAATAAGTATTTGTTGTGATAAAACAATGTGGATTATGACAATTATATCTTTGAAGTCAAAAATTTTTTGGTCATAATTGGAAAAATGAAGTCTTCCTCTATCTTGATTTTCTTGTTTGTTATAAAAATTGTGTCAGTGAAATTTTTTGATGGATAAATTTGATCTCAACCATGAACATACCCTCGAGCATATCCTATACCTTCTCCTCTCTCATATTAATGAAATTGCAAAATCTACATGCAGCCGGTTTGTGCAAGCAAGGTTTGCAAAAAAAAATCATTGTATATATGTAAAGACAAACATATTTTTTGTATCTGTTACAAAGTCCTTTAGATGTCCACGACATTGGTATACAAAATAATATACTTTCAAATCTCTTTCTTTGTTTCTTATTAGAAAAGACAAATTGTAACTGATGCAATCAAATCATAACCATCTTTTCCTTAATAAAATCGTTTGGTTATGTCTACACTTATTTTCCTATATTTGTCATGAAAATTGTGAGAAACTATGAAAATTATGTGATTGGTTGCTTTGATCCCGACCATAGGCACTCCATACCTCCTTGCTTCTCTTGCAAACCCCATGTATAAGGTAAGAATACCTTAAACTGTTTACCTCCTGTCCCTAATGGTAGAGTAGGGTAGACTATTTGGAAACCAATAAAAGTTGGTTTTGAAAAAGATTTTGAAAAGATATGATTTTCTCACATTTGATTGGTTCACTTTTATTTTGGAACAAGGTTCTAGAGTTAGCCATTTTAGGTGAACTTATAAATCATGAGTGGGTCCAAATGAAGAATCTACATTAATATTGCATAAAATATTCATCATTGAATCATTATTATTATTCTTGCATTCTTCTTTATCCTTATTTTTGCACATATAGAGCTCAGTTTCTCAAAAAATTCCCATAATTCCCATATCTTATAGGCTGAGTGGTTCACTTTAATGGTTTATGATATTTCTACCTTAAGTGGTTGCAAATTCTACATTTAGGATTTCTACAAACGGTTTTGAAATTTTTCTCCTTATTCTATCATGACAAGTGATTTTTTTTTTGCTATTTTTTGCTAAAATTTTATTAATATGAACTAATGTGTACCTTTTTTGCTTCAAAATTTACGTTTGTATGAGCACTGTCAAAATTTGCAAGTGTCTTAATTAAGAGTACAATTAATGAATGGAAATTGGGATAGAATTATATTGAATCAAATAACACAACCAAAAATTTCATTTGTAGTGACACGAGATTTGTAATACTATTAGTTTTGTGCTTTTATTCAGAAATGGCTCTTGAATTTGTTGAGAAATACTGAGATTTACTCTTTCCTTTCAACCATTTGTGGATTATGCATTAGAATATGATTATAGTCTTCAACTTTATAAAATACTCAAAATTTACAACCTTTATGTATATCAATAATGACAATATATTTTGGGAATTACTAAATTGACACCCTAAATTACTAACGGGACACCTCCTTTGAACATGTAATTTCATAATTTAGTGTTATTTTTAATTTATTAAGTGGTCCATCATTCATTCAATCACAATGTTATCACCTTCTTGAAAGACAACATGACAAATAAATAAATAAATTGAAATATTATTGCACCAATACTATTTTTTGATAAATTTTTGCTTTAAATAACTCAAAAAGTCCTATATTTTTAATTTGAAATTTAAACACACCTAATTTTTATTTAGTATAGCCTTAGAATGAGAAAGGTGAAACAAATCTTTTGATTCAAATAAATAAATTAGCAAAATCAACATTAAAAATCACAATTTCATGCTCAAAGGGGGTGTCCCGTTAGCAATTTAGGGTGTCCTTGTAGTAATTCCCTATATTTTATTTTTTTGTAAGGTGCAATTAATTTGTTACTTAACAAAAATCTTGAAATTTTTAACAAAATTCCATTAAAGTTAGGTGCATGAACATAGACAATTTATTTAGCACTTTAATTTGTTTTAAGCGCTGAACAATTTGACAGTTTAGTGTAAAAGCAGTATTCTACAATGTTTGGTTTCAATACTTTGTAGATTTAGTTTACTTTTGTCGTAATATCAAACTAACATATCTCAATTCAATGTTGGAAAATCAGTTTCAAAAGAACCATTCAAAAGAATTTTACTTTGAATGATCTGACAATCCACAATTCCACATAGCTTATGATCAAATTTAATCTTTAAATGGTCAATTAATTTCAATTTACATAGTATAATAAACAATTGCGCAGTTCGAAAACAATTTATTACTTATAACTTATACACGAAACCATGGAAAACTTAAGCCATTACCGTTTCAAAAAAATTGCAGTAAAAACTTGCAATAAAGGTATTCAGAGATCTTCTGGTTAGCTTTTAAATAGATTAATTCAGATTTAGTCGAGTCAATTTAGTATATTTTAATTGTAGTTTGCTGTCAGTGACAAGTGACAACACTCTCTGATTCAAATTTTAGTATTTCTCATTATTATATATTGGTTTGAAAAGACAAGTGTACTCAGTCAATAATTATACGACAAATTCTCTACAGACTTTAAGATATCATTTTCTTAGGAGGGCTCTACACGAGCTAGGAGCCAGGGTTTTTTCGAAAATCGGAACTTTTGTCACTCCCAATGCTTTTTTGAAAACAATTATAAGGCTTTTATATCAGATTCAAGGTCAAACATTCAAAATGTATTTTAATATGTGAAAAAGACAAGGTCTATCACAGCTTGAATTCCAAAAATCAGGTTCTCAAAAAACAAGAGAATAATTCTTGGCCCCAAATGGTTGTCAGGTCTTACTAAAACAAAAATGTATTCTTGCAAAGTAGTCAACATCAAAGAATGGAGTAAAAATCTCAATTAATTTAGTTGATTCTTTTCTTTATCCTTTATGAAATTTCATGGTTTCCACTAATGGCGTTAACCCCTCAACGCCCAAGGGGCTCAAACTCCTCTCCTCTGATTTTTATTTACGGATACACAAAGTTTCTTCAATACTTTTTTAGTGGTTATTGTTATATCTAAATTTTTATTGAAGTCTAGTTTTAGCATCAAGAGTTTGATCTTGAAAATGAATTAACATGATTTGTCTACTGTATTCAAGATTTTGTGCAAGGGTGTCCATTGCAAATCTTCACTTTCTAGTGTTGAAGGCTATTGGAAATGAGCCTCAAGTACACTAGAACTTGGAGAAAAAATCACATTAAAAATTCAATTAAAAAAATTGTAGAATAGATTTTGAGAAGTCGTAAATTGATTGGGGTTAAGCATGTTATACTTTACATACTCATATTTTTTTGGTAACCTCAATTTTAGGTTTGAGATGCAAAAAGAGGATTGAAAGACTTCAAATCACTTTTGCAATTTTAACACCCTCATGATCAAACATTATAATCTTTAAATCCATAAATGATATTGTTGTGATTTCTTTTCCTATGTGATATAGTACACAATATGTACAGTGCTGTATAATTGGCATTTGCTACCAAAAAAAGTTTTCATTTGGGATCTTGACTAGCTCTCTAGAACCGCATTGATGTACTTTCTAACTTCTTTGTTGATCTCAAATGTAGTTAAGGTGTGGATGCGTTCCAAATACAAGAAAAATATATCATATTATACTATGTACTATGGTTGGTCAGTTGTTTAAGGGTTAATGTAGAAAACCGCATTAGAATCTACGTTTTCATGTAGTGTAGTTTTTGTTGAGTTCCTTGTTTCCAACGCATATTCTACGTTGGAAACAAGGAACTCAACAAAAACTACACTACATGAAAACATAGATTCTAATGCGGTTTTCTACTAGAGCTTGTTCCCAGTATCTTAACCCCTAAAGGACCATTGGCCCTTTTTGGGGACAAACGGGATTTTGGGCATGTACCTATGGCTAAACTACTTAGTGTGATTTTTTTGAAACTTTTATGGATAATGGGGAATCCAAAGATTTACATGGGCATCTAATTTTTTCTTCATTCTGACATTTATTGAAGAAGTTAAAAATGAATTTATGGAAAATAGGCAAGATTATGCGGCCCAAATAATTTTTAAATAATTGCATTTAAAAAATTAAAAATATGAAATAGGTTCCTTAGACTTATACAAAGGTGGAGAGCTTTGAATCATTCAATTTTGATAAATGGGATGAAAGTTATGAGAAATTTTTGTGTGCAAGTAGGTGTAGTTTTGAAAGAAACCATACTTACCTACAAACAAAAACTTCTCGTAACTTTCATCTCATCAATCAAATTGAATGATTCAAAGCTCTCTACTTATATATAAATCTAAAGAACCTATTTCACATTTTTATTTATTTTAAAATTTAAATTTAAAGAAATTTTTGGGCTGCCCGATCTTGCTCGTTTTCCATAAATTTATTTTTAACTTCTTCAATAAATGTCAAAATGAAGAAAAAATTAGATGCCCATGTAAATCTTTGGATTCATCATCATCCGTAAAAGTTTCAAAAATCACACTAAATAGTTTAGCCATGGGTACATGCTCAAAATCCCATTTGTCACCCAAAAGGACAACGGTCCTTTAGGGGTTAAGGTCGCTTCATACTATGGCTGACCAAGTCAAGAGATTATCAGATTGATGCTAGGGCCACACAGGCCCAAAATTGGCGGTTTGGAAAGGATAAGAAACAAATGAGAAGTAACTTGTATTTTTGGAAATCTAGGAGACAATCACTTTTCCAAGTTTTCATCTATTGTTCACCTAAAGATAACCTCTCCACCATTCTTGGGCAAGAGGTTTGAGACGCTGGTTTGTGAATTTTCAAAACTAGATGTTTTGAATAGACCAAAAAATAGGCCCTATGAAAAATCAATGAATCTGCTTTTACGCAACTAGTAACTCACGTCCCTATTTTTCAGAAATTGCCGGTTCCAAACGCCTGTTCTGGCCTGTGTGGCCCGGCCTTGACTGGTCAAACTTTGTTGAGGGGCCAAGAAAATTTGTTGAAATTAGCTAGGCAATAAATGTTAAAATTGACAACCTCTTGACCATTATTTGGGTCTTTGATTTTTGCCGGACCCAAACTTCCCTTTTAGAGGCAATCATTTTGGATGATAAAGTGCCGTCATGTGGTAGTTTGGTGAATGATAGACTTTGAACTTTGGCCTCTAATGTGAAGGTCGAGAGGCCAAACTCTTGGTTTCTTGTGATTGATGAAAATGGATAGCCCCTTGACCTTTGACCATAAGGTAGTTTGCTCATAAATTGTCTAGGCATTAAAACCGCTCACCTTCTCAAATGTTTCTTTGCTGTACATGCTTTTTTTCACAGGTTTTCAAAACATACAAGGAGTATACATTTGAAGAGGTGGGCGGTTTTAGAGACCTATGACCTTTTCACTTCAAAATTTCTTACCTAATCCCACAAAGCTCCAAAAAATATGAAATAATTTGGGTTAGATGTCAATTCTTCTTATCTTTTAAGGGAAATTTAAGTCTCACCTCCCAAAATTCAGTTTCAGCCCTTATATGGACGGTTTGTGAGCACACTCCCTTAGTGTAAAGTGGTCCTTGTACGTGAGATTGCCCATGCATGAGGGCCTTACCCTACACATTTTCTCTCATTTGATTGATTTGATTGATTTGATTGAAAGAACCATGAACATGATATTGAAAGGACATTGATATCAAAGAGGCTGAATCGCACACCGTCGTCCCAAGTCAAGTTCACCACGTGTCAAAATATCGATGAGCTATTCAGCTCAAAAACCTAATGTTTTTGAAGAAAAAATACTTCACATAGGCTCTTCAAAATTTTCGTTAGAAAGTTTTCAAACTGTGAATCAATTGCTGCGGGATGCGTTGCAGCAGAAACCTACACTGAATATTGCATTTAGGTTGTCTTGACGATTAGGTTGCCTTGACGATTAGGTTGCCTTGACAATTAGGTTGCCTTGACGATTAGGTTGCCTTGATGATTAGATTGCCTTACCATGATAAGTTACTTCATGACCCATCATTTGGTCACTTGGAGGCACATGTAACTCTCTAAATATTTGAATTTTACATGATTTGTGACTTGGAAGTCGTTAGTTTGTCTTTTTACAGCTTTATTGTTGTTGACAAGCCCTCTAAAAACTGTTTATTGCAGTAATCTTTGATGAAAATTATTGTAGCTGCAATAAATATTTATATAGTGCAAAATGTCAAGAAATTCGTGTGAGGCAACCTAAACGCAGTATTCAGTGTAGTAGTCCAATACTGTGATATGGTGAACGTTCTTCAGATTCCTGCATTCATGTTCTAAAGTTTCTGCAAACGATTGCGGATCAGAATTGCGTCACAATTTTTGCATTTGCCGGAGAACTCTCTGAAGAATCAAGCATTTTGCACTAGATATTCTTTCCGCATCGTTCGCAGATTTGGGAAGAATTCTGTGTCTAATTGTTCGGGCTTTGCGAGATCGTCAGCACCTTAGAGCATCCGCACCCTTCCAAGCAACTTGGAGCTCTCAAAAAGGAGGAACACCATATTCATTAAATTGGGAATTTTGTAACATTTTGGGTTTAAGTTGATCAACTCAAACCGATCATGAGGGTACAATTTGGGAATCTGGTTTTCCCAATTTAATGAATATGGTGTTGAGGTGTCTAGGGTGCATCCACAATCACTAGCTCGCTCAAATATTAGATGCTTCATTCTTGTCCTCAAGCATGTATAAGGTAGACACCCATACTTGACCCTTTAAGGGTTTGGGATACCTCAAGGTCTTGGAAGATTTAGGTTTTTTTTTGTTTTTTTTGTTTTTTTGTTTTTTGTTGTAGGGTTAGCCTTTCAACAAGCTATCATGGAATGTATTTTTTTTGGAAAAAAATATTGTAGAATGTTTTGTATTAATCCCAAAAGGCCCAAGCCCCCTTTTTGGGGACAAATGGGATTTCAGGCACGTACCTATGGCTAAACTACTTTGCGTGATTTTTTGAAACTTTTATGGGTGATGGGGAATTCAAAGATCTGTGTGGGCATCTAATTTTTTCCTCATTCCAACATTTATTGAAGAAGTTAAAAATGAATTTATGAGAATTTTAATTTGGCGGGCAACCCAAAAACTTCTTTAAAATTTGCATTATTTAAAAATAAAAACTCAAGGTTAGTTTGTTAGACTTATGTATATATGAGAAGCTTTGAACCATTCAATTCTAATTGATGAGATGAAAGTTATGAGAAGTTTTAGTTTGTGTGTAGGCATTGTTTTAAGATTCTCCACACCTACCCGCAAACTAAAACTTCTCATAACTTTTATCTCATCAACTAGAATTGAATGATTAAAAGCTTCCCACTTATAAGTAAGTCTAAAGAATTAACCTCAACTTTTTATTTTTAAATAATGCAAATTTTAAAGAAGTTTTTGGATTGCCCACTGAACTAAAATTCTCATAAATTCATTTTTAACTTCTTCAATAAATGTTGGAATGAGGAAAAAATTAGATGCCCACACAGATCTTTGAATTTCCCATCTTCCATAAAAGTTTCAAAAAATTACACAAAGTAGTTTAGCCATAAGTAGATGCCCAAAATCCCGAAAGTCCCCCGAGGGGACTTTGGTCCTTTAGAGGTTAAAGGGCAAAGTTGCAGCTCATAAGGTCTTTATCAATGACTCTAGACTAGCTTTAAAACTGCTTGGATATGTTCCCATAGTGGCACTAGATGGTCCCAATCCCAACCATTCACCCCCAAGTAGCTTAGCAACTTACATGTGACAGAATTTGCTTGTGCAAGTGGCATCCATGCCACTGTTGCACTATGGATTTAACACTATGTGGTGAAAACCTCAAATCTAGGCTGCAAGATTGGGAAGGGGGTTGGGACTTGGGAATGGGTGTGTCTACCTTAAGCAAGCACTGAGAGCGCATTTCAAAGGATATGTGTTGATGTTGAGTTTCAATTGTGGGCCTCTTGCTTCGAGCAATCAACAGGTTTTGATTGTAGTGAATTTGGATTCATTAAATCCTAAACGTTGCAATGTATGATGATATAATTGTATGATGATATAAAATAGGCGCACCCATAAGCATGGAAATAAGGGTTTTGGAGTAGGTAAAAGAATTGACCAACTTTGAAAAAAATACTGTATGTTAGGAAATGTAAATAAAAAATATTGGCATTAATTTCAAGGTTTGAAGTGCAAGCGTTTGTTCACAAAGATTTTTCAAAGTCGAAAATCACTGAAATTGTAGGAACCATGTGTAAGAGATGCTAATCACAAGGCTTGTTGGTTCTTAAACAGTGACATGGGTGTTCCAAACCTCATGCTAGTCAGCCACAACCATCACTTCATCACCCATAACCATCACTCAATCACCTACAACCATTTTTATTTTTTATTGATTAGCCTTGCCACTGTCAAGTGACGTGCATGGGGACGCAACGCTTATAGATGCTGCTACCTTAATTGTATGATGATATAATTGAGCAAGTCATGACTTGCATACGGTGTTGGCGCATTTGCAATAAGGTGCGCCAAGGAGCGACCACACCAAGCGTTACTGAGGGCCTATTTTGCTTACAAGGATGCGGATGCTCTTGATTGATAGGCTTAGAAAATCTGGGTAGCTTGTGGGATTGCAAGGTTTGGAGAGTACAGTGAGATGATCAAGAATTGTGGTATCTTGGAGGCACAAAGTCTAGGCACTACAGGGAAATCATGGTTGAATTGACAAAAAAATGTGACCTAATCTACAGTAACTATAGATTAGGTCACATTTTTTTGTCAATTCAACCATGGTTTCCCCGTAGTGGGGTGAGCGTTCTTGTGGAGCAATATTTATGGTGGACATGGCCAATTTGGACGCCGGGCTCCTCATTTCGGACTGGCTGTCATCGATTATGAGCTATGGCTAGTGCGCGTTTGAGGGAATCAACAAGCAGCAGTAGCAACCCAAGAGGGTGTGCAATAGGGGTAGTCATAATAGTGGTAGTCACGGTTGGTGTGAGATTGAGATTTTTGTGAAGATTGAGAAATGGCTGAGCAATTGTAGGAGCTAGTGGAAGCACTTCTTCATGGAAGGAGGTGTGACACCCCTTTTGTGGGTGATGGAGGATGAAGAATGAAAGAATAGAGAATGTTTTACTTAGAGAAAGGCAACACGCCCACCAATTGGAGGAGCAGAAAAAGCAAGGGTCAAAAGTAGTTCACAAGCAAATAAATGGTAAGAGTTCTCACAAAAAAAAAATTCTCAGGCCATTTCTCCACGCTTGGGAGACGAGAATTTTTTTCTCAATCTTCACGGAATGGGCCTTGCGCTAGTCGCGAACAGCACAGCATGTAGGTTTTCCGTGAAGATTGAGAAAACAGAAACTCAACCGTGACTACCACTAGTTGGTGTGAGATTGAATTTTCTGCGAAGATTGAGAAATGGTTGAGCGATTGTAGAAGCCAATGGGAGCACCTCTCCATGGAAGGATGTGTGACACTCCTTTTGTGGGTGATGGAGAATGAAGAATGAAGAATGGTGAATGTTTTATTTAGAGGAATGCAACATGGGCACTGATTGGAGGAGCAAAAAAAGCAAGGGTGAAAGCATTTCATGAGCCAGTAAATAGTTTGACCATGGTAAGAATTCTCATGCAAATAATTTTCTCAGGCCATTTTCTCCACCTGTGGGGGACGAGAATTTTTTTCTCAATCTTCACAAAATTGGCCTCGCGCCACTCGCGGACAGCACGGCATGTCAGATTTCCGTGAAGATTGAGAATGGCAAAAACAAACTATGACTACTCCTAAGGTAGGAGGCTCAAATAGCGTTAATTTAAGAGCTAATTACATTTGGGAAGAAGTTAAACTCCTTGAAACAATTTTTAATAAATTTTGGTAGGAAGAACAATGAAATTGGCATGTAACCCAATTTGTTTCATATTTTTTGAACTTTTGTGGAATTAGTTATGAATTTTTCAAGTTGAAACCTAGTGGTCACTAAAAGCGACCCCCTCCCGGAATGTACATCTTAGGTCCATTGGAAAAAACAAAATATACCTTTGTTTTAGAGGTCACTTTTAAAACCGGGTCGCTTTTAGAGCACCCTACCTTAATGTGGAGAGTGGGGTTTCTGGCACGCGCGGTGGTCGTGGATGTCCTTGCAACGTCTGGACGGAAGAGAAGCCTGCTGCAAATGTGTGGCAGAGTGTTCGCTGGCATCACCGATGGGCAAGACATCTGCCCTAAAGCTCTCTCAGTCCACTTACTTTCTCAGCGGTGCTTAGGTTCCGTTTCCTTCGTTGAACATGCATTTCTCTTGCACTATGTCACATTTACATTTGGATTTCTTTGTTAGCCCGTGCAAGTTAATCCCTCCGTCCCAAAATGATCTTCCTATTGGTCTTTTTGTGTCCCAAAATGATTTTCTTGTTGTAGGAGGAAGGAAGCGTTAACTACACTTGCACATAGTCCAAAAGCATGAGCATGCTAACCAGTCCCGTATCATCAAGTGAGTGGTCACCGGTGCTCTTCAAAAGTGTCTCAAAAATTTAATTTTCAAGCATTTTGAAACCACACTTTGAAAATTAATATGAAACTTAAAATTTCAAAACAATAGTCAATTTTTTTTTAAGTGGTTCTTTTCAAGCTTAATCTATAACATTTTGTGTAATAGGAAGATCATTTTGGGACGGAGGGAGTATATTGTACTGGAACTGGCGATCTTAAAACCATGAATCCTCGGTCCTGTAGGGATTTTGTGATGATGCCAGGAGTACTCCTACTTGGTTTAGATGTAGATCTCAACTTGCCGCTGCAGAAGCAGTCCCGGCAGCGAGATTTCTTTAATTGCATGAGGGTACTTGGTTTTGCTGAGCCCTCTTGAGAAGGTAGATCACCTTCTTTCCTTGCTTTGGTACATTCTTATTAATATTTATTATTGCGATTGTGCAGACTTCAGGCCCACTTCAACAATGCAAGTTCCACACCGGATTTTCAAAAGTGTCAATAGTTTGTATCTTATCATACAGGGACAAAGAATTGCGAATTCAACGTTAAACATTATGTTGATAAGTTGGTTACTATTCTGTGCAATTTGTAGATCTAAGCGCATGGGTACAATCTAAACCCCAAAATCTATACCTCTCACCCTTCTTCAGACGTCACCTCCATATATATCACGGACTCGGTGTTACACTTGTCAAGGAATCCTTTCAGATTTTGAAAACGCAGAGACTTTGTGACTAGGCTAATTTCGACTTTACAGGCAAGCTCCGGCATTGTTAACCGCATGGCATGCTATTTCAATCAAGCTCACATTTTGAAAAGCTGAGAACGTGCATATCAATTAACTCATGAAATGAAACGCGTAACCTATACCTGTGCAATATGACTGCCATGTTGTGCCCAGTTGCCACTGGCAAAGGGGTCTCCATTGTCCACTCTCCACATAAGTTGAAATTTCCCGCGAGGTCAAAGACAACATTAATATTATGGGGCATCACATGCCGAACAGTGTCGAATACAAGCTCGCACCTAAAAGTTGATACAGTGCACTGGAAACGTGTAGTAATCGGCGAGGTCAACTATAGGCTAGCCACTCTATTTCTGGCTCACCAACTAGGCATACAAGAACAGCAGCTATGCCAGATCTCAGATCTCAGAATGGCACTGCATGCGCCATAGTTGACGAAGGCAAGTGGCGAATGTCAGACACTGCATTCCACCGGTGTGTGTCACCATGGCATCCGCTCTCATCTCGCTTGTCGTTGTGCTTGTGATCAGCGCTGCAACAACCAACGTTGGTAAGCTTTAATTTCACTCCTGGGTCTCAAGTCGTTGTGTCTCCAGCTTTTCTCATGCATGTCTGCTCGGTGAGAATAAACTAAAGTCCCGGCAGCTAGAACGGTTCTCTCAAGTTTGGATACCGGGGGATAGTGCAAAGCAGTCGGTAAGTAAACGTTCGAGGAGAGCAACATAGATCTGCATTCATTCAGAATGTGATGACCGGAGATTGCTGCAAGTTGATCATATCATGATCTAGACTTCATTCCCCGGCTTCATTCTTGATGTCGAGGAATTGCATCAGAGCCTCAGTAGGCCGTTATCGAAACACAAATTGGAACATTGAAATCAGTGTGCCACTGCCTTGCCTTTTGCACTAACGAGGGAAGAGGCGCGTTGTCGAGAGCGCCCAATCCGGCGTGTGTGTGGTTGTACTGATGTGGGCTGAATGTGTGTGTGCAACTGTGGCACAGATGCATCGAAGTGTTCGCCGGGATGGGCGACGTGCAACAATGGCCGCACATGTAGGACAAATGTGTGGAACGACCCCAACAACTGCGGCCAATGTGGATCGAAGTGCGCGCGACCGCAGGCCACGAGCAAGTGCAAGATGGGCAGGTGCACTTTTGAGTGTGACGAGAAGCATGGGTGGTGCGACTGCAATGGCAAGCACCTCAACGGCTGCGAGGTCAACAGCCAAACTGACAAGAACAACTGCGGAGCGTGCGGGCTTGTTTGCCCGGCCCCTGCCAACTTTGTAGCTTCTTGTGTGAAAGGTGTTTGTAAGAAGGAGTGCAAATACGGGTACAAGCAATGCAACAACTCGTGCGTGAAGGTGACAACTGATGTGAACAACTGCGGTGGGTGTGGAATTGTTTGCCATGGAGGGGGAAACGGCACGGCATTTTGCGATGGTGGCCAGTGTGATGTGCAATGCCAAACAAGCTACGTGAACTGCAACGGGGAATGTTCCAAGCTGAGGAGCGATGTTTTGAACTGTGGAGGGTGTGGGACCGAGTGCCTTGGCGGAGCAAGTGGCACGGCTGAGTGTGTTGGTGGCTCTTGTGACTTGGATTGCGCATCTGGCTGCACCAAATGCAATATCAAGTGTGTTGATTTGAATGCGGATGTCATGAATTGCAGAAGCTGCGGGAAAGAGTGTTCCGGAGGAGAGAACGGCACGGCTGTGTGTGTTAGTGGCGAATGTGAAATTGTTTGTAATTCTAGCTACACCAATTGCAGTGGCAAGTGCGTGATAGTGGACACCGATCTCTTGAATTGCGGAGACTGTGGATTTGGTTGCTATCAATTTCAGCAGTGTCAAGTCGGGACTTGCAAGTGCGTGCCGATGATGACTTTATGCAATGGAACTTTAGTTGATATACAAGGAGACTCATTCAATTGTGGTAGCTGTGGGTTTTCCTGCAAACGTGCCGACAATCCCTGCGAGTGTGGACAGTGCACTCAACCATCATGCTTCCCAGGTTCATTCTTGATTTTAACTTGCCTTTCTTATGTTCAGGAAAAAAATGCATCATAGCTCAAGTGTAAGAAAATTCCAGTCAATCCCATCACTGAATCTGGTTTCAATATGTGTCACAATCTATGCTTTTCCGACCCATATTCAGCTTGTTCTGATTCTTTTTTATTTTTGTAATTGCCTAGAATGCAGGCGATGCCATAGTCACTCTCGCAAACGGTGCAATGAAGCGGATGCTTGATTTGATGTTGGGTGACCAGGTCAGTACTTCTCCCCTGAGTGTCTATGAATCCGCTAGCAAGTTTTGACCTTGTTCAAATCTCTACAACCTCTAAACATCCAAGGGCAGTTCAGACTACGTCCCATGTTGCATGTAGATTGAAGTGCCTACTTTCATTAGAATACAGCTCCAAAATGGAACAAGGAAAGCGGGGTGTAGAGCCCAAATTCTAAACAACCTTTACATACAGTACCTAAGCCCACTATACTTGATACAAAACCATAACCGTGGACTAGTCTATACAGAGTCATCCTATTTGGAATGCACTTGGTCACGCATGTGGCGTAGAAATGGCTATTTAGGAGAAGTTGTGATGAACAGTGTTTCGAACAATCTATATGCAGGTAGCTGTGAGGGGCCGCAATGGAAACCTTACATACGAGGACGTGTATGCCTTCGGATACCAAGATGCCTCCGCTTCTGCAAGCTCTGTTCAGTTCACATTGAAACCAATTGATGGTGACGTGTCAGACCGTGCCGCCAAGAGCAGGACGTTGGAGCTCACAGCTTTTCACTTCGTTCCTGTCTCCACAGGTATGCTCACAACTCTCTACCCACCACCTGTGTAATGCTAGGAGGTTTTAAAGGTGTCCAGGCTCTAAAATGGTCCACCTTCTCAAATGGATTGTGTTTGTACATGTTATTTTTCATATTAACCCTTAAACGACCATAGGGAACCGTATCTAAGTTGATGTATAATTGTTAGTTGTCACCAATAAAAAATTATAATTTGGGATCTCAAGTAGCTCACTAGAATTGCATTGATTTATTCTTCAACTTCTTTGTTGGTCTTAAATGTAGTAGAGGTGTGGATCCATTCCAAATACAAGGAAAATACCTTGTTTTGTACTGGTTGCAAAGGGCCTTTTGGTCATTTAAGGGTTAAGCTTCAACAATGTACAGAAATTGTACATTTGAGGAGGTGGACCATTTCAGAAAGCCCTACGCCATTTCAACTTAAAAACTTCATAACTAATTTCACAAAGTTCCAAAAATATGAACAACTTAGGTTAGATGCCAATTCTTCTTGTCTTTCAAGGAAAACTTGCTGAAAAACATTTCAAGAAGATTCACCTCCCCCAAATTCAGTTTCAGACTTTCAGCCTTAGATGGTTGATCCATTCTTGAGCCTCCTACCTTCCCCAATTTCTGTGGGAACTCCATTCTCTCTTAAAATGAAACAGTGGCAGCGGGTGAACCGAAATTGCTCTTATAATATTTGTTTATACTTTGCGAGGAACACATGAGTTTCAAAGCGAATTAAATCTTAACAAAAAGCAGCTCATGTATTCCGAAGGCGACATCTGAAGAGTCGAGCTTTCTGCTCAATTTTCTGCTCACCTTCAAATCAGATTTTCCTTGTATATTTTTCTAGGAGATCTTCCCGGTATTTTGATTCCGATTCCGCTATTTGAAAACAATATCCTCCTGATCCGTGCCTTGC
The DNA here is from genome assembly GCA_963920765.1 of Ulota crispa. NCBI lineage: Eukaryota > Viridiplantae > Streptophyta > Bryopsida > Orthotrichales > Orthotrichaceae > Ulota > Ulota crispa. Next base: position 17,351,476 of record OY987246.1, on the reverse strand, counting down.
TGCCGTTTCTCCTTGGAAGGAGGTGTGTCTCCTGTTAAGTGAAAACGGCAATGCTCACCACTTGGATATGCGTTTAACACCATATTCGTTAAATTGGGAAAAAGAGTACATTTTGGGACTTTGAGGCGATCACCTCAAACTAAGCTTGCAGCTTTTTTTGGTACACATGCTCTCACTTAAGAGGAGGAATTTGTGAGGGAACAAATCTTAATGGCTCAGACTGAATCTGATACCTTTGAATTGAAAGTAACTTTTTGGATTTAAGGTGGAGTACAAAATGGTACCTCCATTTTTCCCAATTTAACGAATATGGTGTTGTTTGCTTGGGTTGCAGGAGTGGCAAGTATGCTCACTTACAAGCGTGCTCGGGATGTGATCGTGGGTGACAGAACATGGGCCGACGGATCAATGGTGGTGGAGGTGACCGGCATTTCCCAAGTGCAGAAGCAAGGGCTCTACAAACTCTTCACTCTAGGAGGCACCATCATTGTCAACGGCGTGGTGGCGTCCACACACAGCGAGTGGTTTTTGGACGGTGTGTTCGAGGCGCTGGGAGTGGTGCAGTGGCTGCCATGGGCTTATCAAGCGCTTCTGTTGCCATTGCGGATGATATACTACGTTCTTGGGAAGGACGCCTACATCGCCCTGTACCGGTGGCTGGATGCAGCGGTGGACATGGCCGCGTTTGATGGCAAGCACGGCAGCAGCATCGCCATGGCTTTGGCAGCTGTGGCCTTGTTCGTCATGGCCGAGGCATCACGGAGGGTGTGAAGTTGTGTTTGCTTGGAAATGGAGCTCCAATACTAGCTCACGCATGCATGCATTTTTTGATTGGATTCCTTAAGGTAGGCGCACCCATAAGCGTGGAAATAAGGGTTTTGGAGTAGGTAAAACAATTGACTAACTTTAAAAAAAATAATGTAAGTTAGGAAATGGAAACCAAAAATATTGGCATCAATTTCAAGGTTCCAACTACTAGCATTTGTTCATAAAGAATTTTCAAAGTCCAAAATCACTGAAATTGTAAGAACCATGTGTAAGAGATGCTAATCACAAGGCTTGTTGGTTCTTAAACAGTGACATGGGTACTCCAAACCTCATGCTAGTCACCCACAACCTCGCCCACAACCATCACTTCATTACCCATAACCATCACTCAATCACCCACAACCATTTGTTTTTTTATTAATTAGCCTTGCCACTGTTAGGTGACGGGCATGGGGACGCAACACTTATGGATGCTGCTATCTTAAATGGTATTGCGTTTTCAGATCTTCTGAATACTTGTGCCAGGGCGCAAGTTAGTGCGACAACAAGTTTTTTTTTCTCAAAATGACTTGTTGAAAAGCAATGCTTGTGAGAATGAAAATGTTTGGGGATGCAAAGGCCGGGTAAGGTGTTTGCTTTAATTGCAACATGACAGATAAAGAGTCCCATAGCTAATTCAAGAATGGATATGAAGTGGTCCTTGAATGGACCCCTTTAAATCATAAAAGAAAATGTGTATTTTATTGCAAGAGTCAATCATATTCCTTGATTTCACCTCATCTCTTTTCAAGTTGCAAGGATGGTGTATGGAAGACCTAAAGTCACAAAAAGATGTCGACTGTAGAAATTTTGAAAAGTCATCAACAATTTAATAATGCTTTAAAAAATATGAAAAAAATTGTGTTACATTTAGAGTCCATTTTTCATTATCTAAAATTTAGACAAAAAATCTTCTTGTCTTGAAAAGTCCATGAAAATGCAGACCAACCCTTAAAATGACGTTTAGATCATGTAGATTTTGGTGAGTACGTTCTTTGGCATCTTCCTCACATTCTATAGCTCTTACTTATATTCTTCAATTGCTTTTTGGATGTTTTTTAGTCAAATGTTTGTGAAAAAAACATATGATATGTGCAAATGCCACAAGCAACTTGCTAGAAAATTCAATACAGAAGTACTACAAATACGCACTGTGGGCAATGACCTGCAGCACTTACGGATGTTGATGTCACGATGCCATGAACAAGTCTATGGAAGTGTTGGAATTGCTTCAACAAAGGTAGTTAGTTATATGGCACTATTTTCCAATACCACTCATGAAAAGGCCATAGTTTACTTTCACAGCTGCATCGTACACAAGGAGCCTAATCCATATGTGTAATATAAAGTTTGGTAGGTCATGAAATTATGCCACATACTAACTTTAGGTTTTCATAGATTTAATGTCCCTTCCTTGTATGCATAAGGTAGCAGCACCCATAACTGTGAGTTAAGGAGTTTAGGATATTATGCCCGATCAAATAAGCTTGAAAATAATATTCCTAGGTTATCAAGAGGGAATCAAAAATATTGGCATCAATTTGAAAGTCCCAATTTTAAACATTTGTTCATAAAGATTTTTCAAAGTCCTAAATCATTGATAATTGTGTAGTGTGTAGGAGATGCATTTAGTGTGCTCATATGCTCATAATACTAAATTGAAGAGTATCTTAAATAGTGAGATGGGGCACTCAAAATTGTCATGCCAATTACCCATTACCATCACTTTGTCACTCATAACTAATTTTTTTTCACTTGTCAGTGATTGACATCACAAAGACTAATAGGTGTCGGGATAGGAATAGTAACAATAAGGGGTGCTACTACCTTAGTGCAAAACACCATAAACCAACAAATTATTGATCAAAAATGTCAAAAAAATTGCTGAATTTGAATACTAATTTTTTTTTGGGCACTTCCAATTTGATTTTGTAACTTTTATCCTAAACCTTCTTGCTTATAGTTACAAAGAGCTTCAGTTTATTGCAAGTTGCTGTGAAGATCTCATATGCTTGTTACTAGGTCTTTGTTGGTTTAGCTGTCTTGCACCGTAGTACATCCCTTCAACTCCATCAAAATGAAGCCTATATATAATGCAAAGAAGATGTTTAGAGCCAATGGAGCCTCACAAACTGCTAGCAGATGCCGTATTTCACAGAGGCCAAACAGGACAAAAGGCATCTTGATATCAGTACATACTGCTGCATGTTGAACACCACCCCTCCAAAGTAAACAAGCAAGTAAAAGGAATTTCCTTTCAGATCTCACCGTGATTGAAACGAGTCACTAGTACGCAGTCAATGGATAATATTGAAGCCTTGAGCATCATTTGCAGCCCAAAGCAGATTTTTGTGTGATTGGTTTTACAAGTACCCTGGATAGGTGATTGCATTTTGTAGCAGCCTTGATCTAACCGATCTAACATAGCTAGAATGCGCACCTTGATGCAGTTATGGAAACCAGTACAAGAAAGAATTTCCGACTTGACAAGTAAAGGACCTCAAAAATCATCACATTTTCATCATCACATTTCAAACCCATTTCAACAAGTCTCACTCCGGAACTCGAAAATGTCAACAGTTTTGATCTGACCAAACGCAAAGAATGAATCAAGAGTTTGATGCTGAACATTTTACTGAGAAGTTTGTGAAAATATTACCTGCAGTAGATAGATCGAAGCGCATGGGTATGATCTAAATCCCAGAGTCTACACCTCATCCTTCTTCTTCAGACGTAACCTCCATAAATATCACGAACTCGGCGTTACGCTTTTAACGGAATCCTTCCAACTTTTCAGATCGGAGACACCTCGTGGCCAGACAGATTCAAATTTGACAAGCACGTTCCAACACTGTATACCGCATGGCATGCTATTTCAATCAAATTTGCATTTTGAAAAGCTGAGAGCGTGCAGTCAATCAATTTGTGAAAGAAACGCGTAACACTAAGTATGTGCAAAATGATAGATAAGTCGTGCCCAGTTGCAGCTGGCAAGGGGTCTCCATTGTCCACTCTCCACACAAGTTGATTTTCCCTCAAACTCAGATGGCGCATCACATGCCGAACAGTGCCGGAATCAAGCTTGCGCCTAAAAACTCAAACAGTGCATTGGCAAGGTGTAGTAATTGGCGAGGTCAACCGTAGCCAGCCACCCCATTTCTGGCTTACCCATCAGGCATACAAGAACTGCAACAATGTCAGATCTCAGAACGGAAGTGCAAGCGCCATTGTTGCTGAGGACGAGTAGCGAAGATCAGACACTACATTGCACCGGCATCTGTTATCATGGCGTCTCGTCTCATCTTGCTTTTTGTTCTGCTAGCAATCAGTGCGGTAACATCTCACGTTGGTAAGCTTTTTTGCACCCGCTCTTGGATCTTAAACTGGTGAATGTCGAGCTGTTGCCATGCATGTCTGACCGGTCCGAACGAGTGTCCCAGCACCTTGAACAATGCTCCGACGTTTGAATGGATGTCAGGCGTTCGTGCAAAGCTTTCGGTAGGGGGGAGAGCGACCTAGATCTGCACTCAGAATGTGATGAACGGCCGTTGCTGCAAGTTGATGAGACATCATTCATAGAGTCGTTGAGTTGGACAGAGCCTCAGTAGGCCGTTGTCGACACGAAATGGAACGATCTCAATGTGCCACTCGGTTGCGTTTTGCAGTATTGGGGGAAGAAACGAGTCTTGAAAGCACCTCATCCGGCGTGTGTGTATGGTTGCACTGATGTGGGCTGAATGCATGTGCAACTGTGGCAGATGCGTCGAAGTGTTCGCCGGGATGGGCGACGTGCAACAATGGCCGCACATGTAGGACGAATGTGTGGAGCTACCCGAACAACTGCGGCCAGTGCGGATCGAAGTGCGCAAGCAGACCGCATGCCACGAGCAAGTGCAAGATGGGCAAGTGCTCTTTTGAGTGTGACGAGAAGCACGGGTGTTGCGACTGCGATGGCAAGCACCTCAACTGCTGCGAGGTCAACAGCCAAACTGACAAGAACAACTGCGGAGCGTGCGGGCTTGTTTGCCCGGCCCGTGCCAACTTCGTAGCTTCTTGTGTGAAAGGTGTTTGTAAGAAGGAGTGCAAGTACGGGTACAAGCAATGCAACAACTCGTGCGTGAAGGTGACAACTGATGTGAACAACTGATGTGAACAACTGCGGTGGGTGTGGAATTGTTTGCCATGGGGGGCAAACGGCACGGCTTTGTGCGTTGGTGGCAAGTGTGACGTGCAATGCCAAGCAGGCTCCACCAAGTGTGACAGCATATGCGTTAATGTGGATACCGATGTTTTGAATTGCGGACGCTGTGGGACTCTGTGCTCTGGGGTGAACGGCACGACTTCGTGCGTTGGTGGCGAGTGTGGCTTGGATTGCGCATCTGGCTACACCAAATGCAATGGCAAGTGCATTGATTTGAAGACAGATGTTATGAATTGCGGACATTGTAAGACTGAATGCCTTGGGGGGGCAAATAGCACAGCTTTGTGGGTTGGTGGTACTTGTGGTCTAGATTGCTCATTGGGCTTCACCAAGTGTCAAGGCAAGTGCGTGAACATGGCGGTCGATGTCTTGCACTGCGGAGGCTGCGGGACTGTTTGCCCTGGAGAGAACGGCACGCCCTTGTGCACTGGCAGCACTTGTGACGTGGATTGCACGCCCGGCTACACAAAATGCAATGGCAAGTGCGTTGATGTGAATACGGATGTTATAAATTGCGGATATTGTAAGACTGAATGCCTAGGTGGGGCAAACAGCACAGCTTTGTGCGTTGGTGGCACTTGTGATCTAGATTGCACATTGGGCTTCACCAAGTGTCAAGGCAAGTGCGTGAATATGACAAACGACATCTTGCACTGCGAAGATTGCGGGACCATTTGCCCTGGAGAGAACGGCACACCCTTGTGCACTGGTGGCACTTGTGACGTGGATTGCATGCCCGGGTACACAAAATGCAATGGCAATTGCGTTGATGTGAATACGGATGTTCTGAACTGCGGCCTTCGTGGGACTACATGCCCCGATGATGCAAACGGCATGGCTTTGTGCGATGGTGGCAGGTGTGAACTGGGTTGTGGTCCCGGCTACACCGAGTGCTATGGTATGTGTGTTAATTTCGATACGAATTTCCAGTATTGCGGAAGCTGCGGAGTTTACTGCGGTGGATTGACCTCAAATGAGTGTATTGGTGGGGAGTGTATTTGCGTACCAGAGATAGTGTTGTGCAATGGAACTTTGGTTGATTTGAATTCGGATGTATCCAACTGTGGATCCTGCGGGGGAATGTGCGAGCCCTCTCATTGCCCGTGTGGAGTTTGCACATGCTTCTCAGGTTTGTTCCTAATTCTGTCTTGCTTTTCACATGTCCACCACTACATCCATCATCCGAATCATGGAAAATATTTCAAGTCAATACCATCACCATAAATCAGATTTCAATATGTGTTGCTGCCAATACCCTTTTAACACCTTCTCAACTTGTTCTGATTCTTTCTTACTGAAAATATCCTCGGAAATGCAGGTGATGCTACAGTCAATCTTGCTGGCGGTGGAACAAAGCGGATGCTCGATCTGGTGTTGGGTGACACGGTCAGTGCTTCTCTCTGTCTATGAATCTGGTAGCGTGTTTTTGAACGTGTTCGAATCTCTACAGCTTCTGAACATACTTGGGCAGTGCAAATTGTGGCTTACGTCGCATGTCCAGGGTGTGAGGGTGCCCCTTCCTTCTCTTCTCAATAGAGAGCTGAAGACAAATCAAGAAAAGCGGGTCCTAGAGCCCAAATGAACACCAAGCTTTGCGTATCAAAGCCCACTATATATGATCTCAAACCAAATCCCTAGACTCCTCTACTATACAGAGGTGTCTGATATGGAATGAACTTCGAACATGTGCCATCAAAATGGCTAGCTGAGAGAAGTCTGTTGAGCAATGATCCAAACAATCAATGTGCAGGTAGCTGTAAGGGGTGGTGATGGGGGTGTTGCATACGAGGACGTGTATGCCTTCGGACACCGAGATACCTCAGCATTTGCAAGCTTCATTCAACTCACACTGAAGCCAGTTGACGGCGACGTGCTTGACTCGGCCGCCAAGAGCAGGACGCTCGAGCTCACAGCTTTTCACTTCGTTCCCGTCTCGGCAGGTTTTCTGACAGCTTTCTGCCCAACGTCTCTGTAACAGTAACTCCATAATATCCGTGGGAACTCGTTTGCATCGTAGAAATGAAATAATGTTGACGTAATCTGAAGTTATTCTTGATGCCGTCACTAGAGTTTTGGGAGGTTCCACGTGTGTAACAAAGTGACCCAAATCTCCGCAAAAAGCAGCTCCTATTGTGAACTCAACTTCTCAAGAGTTAACCCTTTTGCCCATTGTTTTCTCACCCTGCAATCAGATTCTTCCTTGACGATTTCCTCGGAGGTCTGCCAATTGTTTAGATCGTGAATCCTCTATTTTAGAAAACATAACACCATAGTAGGCAAATTGGGAAAAAGAGTACTTTTTGGGACTTTTGGAGGTTTTAAGGGATCACCTAAAACCAAGCTCAGTTTTTGTTTGGGTACACGTGTCGTCACCTGAGAGGAAGAATTTGCAGGGAAAATTTTTTAGTAGCTCATACTGAATTTGATACCTTCAAATTTGGTTTAAGGTGACTCCTTTGAATCCAAGTGACGACAAATTGGGACCCCCGTTTTCCCAATTTACTTAAAATGGTGTTACATGATCCACCTCATCCGCACCTTGTTGCCATTTCTCCTCCTTCGGAAGAGTGTGCAAAGAGCTCCGGTAAAGTGAAAATGGCAATGCTCACCACTTGGACATGCGTTTGCTTGGGTTGCAGGTGTGGCGGGTACGCTCCCTTACAAGCACGCTCGGGACGTGATTGTGGGCGACAGAATGTGGTCTGATGCATCAGCGGTGGTGGAGGTGACTGGCATTTCGCAAGTGCACAAGCAAGGGCTTTACAAACCATTCACTATGGGAGGCACCATCATTGTGAACGGCGTGGTGGCGTCCACGCACAGCGGATGGTTTCTAGACAACGTGTTCGAGGCGCTGGGCTTGGTGCAGTGGCTGCCATGGGCTTATCAAGCGCTTCTGCTGCCAGTGCAGATGATGTACTACGTTCTTGGGAAGGATGCGTACATCGCCATGTACCGGTGGCTGGATGCAGCGGTGGACATGGCCGCGTTTGATGGCAAGCACGGCAGTAGCATCGCCATGGCTTCGGCAGCTGTGGCCTTGTTCGTCATGGCCAAGGCATCACGGAGGGTGTGAAATGGTTTGTTTGCTTAGAAAATGCATCTCCAGGCACCATGTTCATATAATTGGGTAAAAGGATACATTTTGGGATTTGTAAATTTTCCATTTTTGAGAGCATTTTGGTGATTCAGAGTGAATTAAATGATAGTTTCTACAAGATTTTGCATCAATGATGTAGGATCCCGAAGGATTTATCACAGAACTCACTTTGAATAGCCAAAATACTCTCATCAATGCAAAATTTAGAAGTCCCAAGATGCATTCTTTCTCCCAATTTAACAAATATCGGGTGTTTCCAGTAGTATCCTCACATGTGTATTAGTTTTTGGTCGAGGTTCTTACATGGTCCGGCATCTTCAGACCTCCTTGATCAGTGTGGCTGGGTGCAAGTTAGTGCGACTACGAGTTCTTTCTTCTCAAAATGACTCATGGAAAAGCACTGCAGCTTGTGCAAATGAGAATGTTTGGGTATGCAAAGGCGAGGGCCAAGAGTTTGGGTCTTCTGAGTTAGCTCTGCAGAACATGTAGAGTTTGGTGATTGTGCACTAAGGTAGGAGGCTCATAAACCGACCATCTAAGGGTTGAATCTGAATTTTGGGGAGGTGAAATTTCTTGAAATATGTTTTGATAAATTTTCCTTGAAAATCAAGAGAAATTGGCATTTCACTCAAGTTGTTTCATGTTCTTTAGAGCTTTATGGAATTAGTTATGAAATTTTGAAGTTGAAGTGGTATAGGGCTCTAAAACCATCAACCTCCTCAAATACACACTTCTTGTACATTGCTGAAACCTATGAAAAACAACATGTACAATAGAAATAGATTTGAGAAAGTGGACGGTTTTAGAGCCTGGGTGGTTTATGAGCCTCCTACCTTATATAATCCACATGAAATGTTTAAATCACGAGGTACAGCTTGCTTGCAATGTCAGGCTGAGTTGACTGAAAATTTTGATGCCAACCTCAAGCTCAATATTGAGGAACATTTTGCTACTCTTTTGAGCTTGAATGTGTAAGGTGGTCCTACATTCTTAAGTGGGTAAGAGTCAGTGTGTCGGGTTTGTGAAAGATTTCAGCATAACTTGATATTCAAAAAGATTTTTTTTTGCTTGGAGAGATTGTTTGGTTAATATTCTAAAGTAGCATTCCCTTGCCTCTTTATGAAAGTCTAAGTTATAATGTATTTATTGTGGGCTTTCTATGTGCTTCTTCTTCACATTATATAACTTTTACTCATACTCTCCAAGTGCTTCTCAACTGTTTTTTAACAATGACGTTTGTGATAATGTCATGTAGTGTGTAAACGATGTCACAAGTGACTTGTTGGCAAATTCAATACAATATTTCACAAGTACGCACTAATTACAATGTTCTCTAGTACTTGTGCATATTGTTGTCACAATGCCATGAGCAAGTCCATGGAATTGATGAAATTGTCTTTGTACATTTAATTTCATAGCATTGTTTACCAACACTATTCATGACAAAGGTTGATGTTCATAACATTGTTCACTCTCATTTATTGTTCATATAAGTTTACTTTTAACATTAAAAAAACCAATCTATTGAAACTTTTCCATTGATGTAGTATGAAGTTCGGTAGACTCTATAAAGAAATAAATGATAATTACTTTCATAAAAACAGTGTTCTTTCTATAAATGTAGTATGTCGCTTTAACCCCTGAAGGGCCCTTGAGCTTTAGAGATACAATACCAAATACGGTGGTAACTAATATTCAAAAGTTTGAATCAATTGGAAATTAAGTATTACAACCGTATATATTGAAGGGTTGTATGATGGTGGGTGCATAATTTTTTTTGAAAAGCCCTCAAAGTAGCTCAAATACGTATGTACATAGGACAATACATATGGCCGCAAAGGGTTTCAACGATGCTAACTAAAAGTCTGAGCAGGGAGCAATGAGCGTTGAGAGTTGAGCAATGAGCAGTTGGATTTGAGCAGAGAAAATTCCCAATTAACCAAAAAATGTACATTTTAAAGCAAGAAAAAGTGAAGTTATGCAAAAAAATAGCAATGAAAAAACTAATAAAATTGACAAATTACTAAGTAAACTTGAAGGAAATGAGCTTTTATAAATTCATTTAATGTCCAAATAATGTTTACAAAGGCAAAAATGGTAGAAATTCTATTTTATGCACATGAAGAGAACTTTGAATTGGATGAAAATTGAATTTCAGTCATTCATGATCAAAATACATTCATTCAATCATCCATCCAAATATCATCCAACAAATGAGATTATGACATGGGTTTTGAATACATAATGAATAAGCGTGCATAAATATGAAATTAAGAGAATTTCCTTGGATTTTGAGGAGGCTTCAAGTTATGATATATTAACATTTACCAATTCACTTGCACACTACAAACCCCTTCTCCGGAACCAAATAGGTCTTACATAACTTGCCATGTGAATTGTCAAAAGTTATACAAGTACACATACATGCATAATTTTGACTTTTAGATTGCCTCCTTGGATTTCATTACAAGGGATTTGGACCCAGGAAAGGGCTGTGAGTTTGGATGTTCCCAATGCCAGTGCTGGTTGTCAAAAATATAATAATAAAAAATTAAAATTAAAAAATTAAAAAAGTAAAAAAAAAAGTTTAATTTTTTTTTTCCAAAAATAATAATTAAATAATAATGTCGGATGTGGTCGCACTAATGCCATGTCATATTGTTGCAAATTGCTTATGTGGAAGTGTTGTGGAAGTGTTCCCAAAGTTCCCATAGTTTTGGGGGAAGGGGCCCATTTTTGGGTCCAAATTCTTGGTAATGTGAGGAAGCTGCAGACTATATTAAGCTCATATTGACAAATTTGTTGGCACATACTAAACCCCCTCCTTGGAACCAAAGAAGTTTCAAAGGAGTTGCCACAAAATCTGTCAAAGACTAAAAATCTAAATTAATGGACATAAATATGATATATTAACAACCTCCTCAAACTCCAAGGAGGCTCCAACCATAGGAAATTCATGCTTACACATTCATTGGTACAAAAAGGTTCTCCCCTTTTAAATTATAATAAGTCACAAAATGACAAAGTTGCAACTTGTAAATGATAAATAAGCTAAACCAACAACCTTAGGAACAATACATGTTAAGGTTCCTTAGAATCCAAAGAGCCTTGACTTTACAAGACTAGTTTGTTTGACTTAAAATATGGTCAATTGATTATGCAAAATGTGCTCTTGGTATACCTTGACAAAAACAATAAGATAGAGCAGTAAATGTTACTACTTATGCCACATAAAAAAATAGAACAATTTACACAACATAATTGATTTGCTACAATCAGCACTTTTTTGTACTTTTTTAATGGCTGTTCTTGATTTATGGTCATAATTGTGTAGTCAATACTCATTTGAAACCTAAAATGAGAAATTTAACATGGAGAAATTTGTTTTTGTCTCTTATTGCAATCCAAAACAATTTAATACCATCCATAATGCTAAATCAACCCTATATACAAATATGACCAATAAACCCATTGAATAATAACCTTTAATTATCAATTTGTTAAGTTTTTTGAAATTGTGCATGTACAAGGACAATTTCACACCATAGAAAATGGGATTCATTTAAAAAGCTCTCTATAATGTATTTGGCAGTTCTATATGAGCGGTTTGAAATGCTCAGTTGGAATTTGAGCTTGCTAATTTATGTGGCTTTCACAACTCTTCTCCATCCAAAAGAATTTGTATTGGAACTCTACTACATTTTAGATTAAATCCTTGTCCTACCACCCTAATTTTTCATGTGCTAAAAAATTCACAGAATAAAGGCACTTGGAACTTAGACATAGTTCTAACTCTTGTTTGCTTATGATGTTACTTTCTACAAAACTCTAAGTTACCAATGTCCATCTAAATTTCTCCAAATTCAATAAATGCCAAAAAGGCCATCATTGACTTTAATAGTAATTATTTCAAGAGGATTTAATTTTAGCAATTATGATTTTGACAATTACATGTTAAGAGGGTTTGCGTAGAATCTTAAATATTGTTGGTTTCATATGCTTTTGCAACACAAATCTTTTTTACATTGGGCACATTAAGAACAACATTTTTTGTTGTGCAAAATAGAGTAGTGGCCTTTTAGGACGTACTTGGAACCTAGGTGGGATATATGAGGGTTCAACTAATTTGTGTTTTGAACAAAATCTCATTTTCATTGGCTGTAGAAGAAAATTAATTTCTTGTTTTTGTTATTTTTTGTACCCAAATTCTTTTTTTTTCTTTTTACAAATTTGGTTTTAGTGTCATAGGACTCCTCTTGGAATCCAAGAGGTCTACTTTTGCTCATTACATGTTTTGTAAAGAACCCTCTTGGAATCTAAGAGGGCTTTTTTATTATTATTATTATTATTACTACTATTATTTAGTTGTTTTTGATATTTTTCCCTTTTTTGTTTTTGTTTTTTTATTATGGATTTTGTATTTTGTGTTTAAAGACCCTTTTTGGAACCTAAGAGGCCAACTTGTGGTGGTTATGGATTTTGTAAAGAAATCATAAAATTTGTTGACTATAGAGCTTATTGTAATGATTGCATTTACTAGGCAAAAAATAGATTAAGTTGACAATTGTCTCTCTAAAAAGGTCATTATAGCTAATTTCTAGTAACAACAACTAAATTACTAATTCAATACCCAAAATTTCATTGAGCGTTCATGAATTCTGCAGTTAACAAATTTTATGACTTCTTTATGAAATCCATAACATGCACTTGTGCACGTTCCATGGAACACTTCACTGTTTTGTCTCAAACACCTTCAAAATTGGTAGTACTAGGTAGTACTATGATCTTTTGAAATAATTTTTTTTAAATAGAAATAAATATGGAAAATTTGTTAAGCACTTAAAAAAGCATACTCATGAAAAATTTGACCTAGAATTTTTTTATTGTAAAAGTTATGCACAAAAATAGAGGGACAGAAATTACCAATAAAAAGACAATTTCCTTTTTCCTTTTTAGAAAATTGTAAAAAAATTCAAAAAAACAAAAAACAAAAAATGTCCATTTTTGACCTCTTTGAGTAGCTTCACATGATGCAAGTGACTTTTGGAGGAATTTTTTTATTTCACCAATGCAAGGAGAATTGATGCCCACTTTGGGAGCATGTGGAAGGCACAGAATCCACAATTTCCTAGACCCCTTCTATATATCCATGTAATGCCCTATGATAAACAACGTCCTTGATTTGTGGCATGAGATTTGAATTTTTTGACCCAAATTAGTACTAAAAACCTCCAAAACAGCCGAGGTAGACACCTATTCAAGGGCTATTTAAAAACAATAAAGAAATTAAAAAAAACAAAAAAATCAAAGAACGTTTGTAACTTTGAAGTGAATATTACTCTGAAATTCTAGGGCAAAATGACTTGGTACGCAAAAGATAATAGCCAAAAACCACCCATATGTTGTGAACGAGATAAAAAAAGTACGTGTTTCTTGGAATCACCCACAAGCAGGCCTCCTAGGTTCCAAAAAGGGTTCTCAATCAAAAAAACAAAATCCATGAAAAATAATAATAATATATAAGCAACAAAATTTGAACAAAAAAAATTTGCTATTTTTAAAAGTGCTCTTCGGGTTCCAAGGAGCCCTTTACAAAATCCATAACCACTACAAGTAGGCCTTCTGGGTTCTGAAAAGGGTCCCTAAACACACAAGAAAATACTCCTCAGAATACAAGGAGCCATTTATAGAATCCATAATTAGTACAAGTAGGCCTCCTGGGTTCCAAAAATGGTCTTAAAACACAAAAATGAAATGCTCCTCGGAATCCAAGGAGCCCTTTACAGAATCCATAACCACCACAAGTTGGCCTTTTGGGTTCCAAAAAGGGTCTTTAAACACAAAATACAAAATCCATAATAAAAAAACAAAAACAAAAAAGGGAAAAATATCAAAAACAACTAAATAATAGTAGTAATAATGATAATAATAACAATAAAAAATCCCTCTTAGATTCCAAGAGGGTTCTTTACAAAACATGTAATGAGCAAAAGTAGACTTCTTGGATTCCAAGAGGAGTCCTATGACACTAAAACCAAATTTGTAAAAAGAAAAAAAAAGAATTTGGGTACAAAAAATAACAAAAACAAGAAATTAATTTTCTTCTACAGCCAATGAAAATGAGATTTTGTTCAAAACACAAATTAGTTGAACCCTCATATATCCCACCTAGGTTCCAAGTACGTCCTAAAAGGCCACTACTCTATTTTGCACAACAAAAAATGTTGTTCTTAATGTGCCCAATGTAAAAAAGATTTGTGTTGCAAAAGCATATGAAACCAACAATATTTAAGATTCTACGCAAACCCTCTTAACATGTAATTGTCAAAATCATAATTGCTAAAATTAAATCCTCTTGAAATAATTACTATTAAAGTCAAGGATATAATTTGGAGAGGCTTTGGTACCAATTGTTTTCACTTTTTTCATTCTTAATTTTTTGATTGTCTTTGTATAATACTTGGTCTCATTTCTAAAAAAATTATAACATTTTGATTTGAGAAACACATACTAAAAACTTAGAATGAAAAGCTAGCTTCAAGAAAGTTCTCATATAAAGTTGTTATTTCATTAATTTTTAGCTTCCACATACAAAAACATTTCCAAAATGTGAATAGTGGAGCTTTAGATTTTAGCTAGCTTTAGAGAAGGGGATAGAAAGGGGAAAATTGGCCAAATAATGTGGTTTTGACAATCTTGATTAATATAAGGCCACTTTTTACAAATATGAAGTAAGTGGCAATACGCAATAGTACATTGGCAATATATGGTATAACATCATGAACTCCTTAAGGTATTTGGTTCACAACTTTAGCTCACTTTTCATGTACTCATACTATGGCCATGCCAAATGCCCCCCTTAGGTTTTAAAAATGCCTCCAAGTGCTTGCAAAGTTTTTGTAAACTTTTATTTATTTTTGCTTTTATTGACATTTTCAATTTCTATAATCATTCACAATGAAAAGTCAATTTAAATTTCTTTGCATTTTTCTTATTTAATAAAGAGTGAGAAGATGCTTTAGTACTTTTAACGTGATAGATTATCAAATGAATAAAATCATAGTCAATCTTATGTTTTTAATCATTTTACAAGGTTCTTAGGATTTGAAGCTATTCACCTCGAATAGTTTCTTGATCAAATATTTGTTCAAAAATTATTTGAATTTTTTTTCAATATGTTTAAAAAAAACATTATATTAATACTCAAAAGTGTTAAAGTGGAAATTCAAACTGTACTTTAATTTTGGAATTTAAGATATAAACTTAATTCTCCTTTTATAGGGCTTATAACATTATTTCATTGCTATCATTGTAAACTTGTATTTTTAAAATTTGAACGTGCTCAAAATTTCAAATTTCAAATTACTTTGAGTGCATTTGAATTGAGAGTATAACAAAAATATAGCAATGATATATAAAATTTTTTTTTATTGAAAAAACGAGTATCTATGAAATTTTATATTCTCTATTTTTAAGTATGCTATATTGATATATTTTTGTGATTTCTAAACGGGTTTGCATCATATTTGTTGTCCTCATTTCATTTACATTCATCCATTTTAAGTTTCATTCATCCAACTTGGTTTTCATTTGTTTGTTTCAGTAGATGAATTTCAAACATCATCCAATTATTTTATTCATATAGTGATCACTTTTGTCTACTTACAATCATATGAAACTCCTTAAAATTTGATTTCCAATTTTCAAAATTTCATGAAAAATTTGCGCATTGCTCAACGTTCAACGCTCATTGCTCAACGCTCAACGCTCATTGCTCCCTGCTCAGACTTTAGCAACCCTACCTTAAACTACACTAACAATTGCACATACAATTAGAAATTAAAAAGGTTATGCTTTATTGATTGATTGCTCATCTCATCTTGGGAAAGCTCACCTTAAACCACCCCCTTGCATTCATTTGAAAACAACTCTAGATATAGTTTGCTATGGCCAGCATTCTTAATCACCTTTCAAAGCTCAAGAGGGAATGCTATTTCACGAGTGGAGATCTGTGAGCCATGAGCCGGATTTTTTGTCAAAATAATAAATTCACCTATAACTATGTGCATAGGGTCCTATAATTGTGCATTCTTAACTATAATCTCTTGCAAAATTTGTTATTTTTTTTAGTTATTCCATTGATTTTGGAATTGAGAATCTGTTCTTGCTCACAAAATCTAGAAATCCCGCTCATGGCTCACTGTTTAATGCTCAACCAAAAAGCTTTTTCCATTTTAAATGTGTTTTCTACTCAAAGAATGAGCAACATGTTCCTTCAAATATTTATTATTATCATTGATGAGTCACGTAAGCTTAAATGGTTGGTTTATGGACCTCCGACCTTGTGGTTGGTTTATGGACCTCCGACCTTGTGATAAAATTCATATAGCTCCTCTAAACTATCTATTCAGATTCCTCTTTTCACCAAATGCAATGTATTTTTATGGTGGAGTTTTAAATTACTTGTGCACAAACAAACTTCGGATTTTAATACAGGTCTTGACGTGCTAGTTAAGGCATTTGTTGTTCTAGGATAGAACACCAAGTGTGAGGACTAGATGCCGTAAAGGGCTTGATCCTTGAAGAGAAAACAAATAAAATAAAATAGAACACAAGGTAAAAAGTGAAAGATTTTCACCAAGACACTGAATTAAAAATACAATACTCGAACTTTTACCTAGTCCGGTGGTTTCTAAGAAAACTGAAATCTCGCATATTTGTTACTTCCCCTTTGAAAGTAAAGAGAGAGAGAGTCTGAAATCTCACTTTACCAAGACATCATCTTCTCTTTTAATAAAAGAAAATTAACCTTTTTTGATTGTGTCAAGAGAAAGATAAAAAGATGCTACCCTCTCAGCATTTGATCAAACCAGTCATATACCTGTTTTTCACAAATGTGGCTAAATTTGGCAATGCCTTAACCACTTCTTAACCAAAATTAAACTATTACTACAAAAAAAATGAAAACCACATTGTAATATATGAATGTTTTAGCTCATAAAGCAATGTTATAGCCATTTGAACTAAAGGAAAAGTTGATGGGTATTTGTCAAATTTGGAATATATATACATATGCCTTTGGTTTTTCAGAAATTGCACAAATATCCTTAGACCATAGTCTGAAAGTGTTTGTTCTATTGTGCACACTGCTCCCTTCTCCTTTTGTACACACGTTGCTTCTTTCCTATTCTATTGCATTCTTGGCTTCAACATTTGTCATGTCACATCCCACCCAAGCAAGGCAAGCATATCAAACCTTTGTGCTTAGCTTGCTCTTACAATAATAATTTACAAACTGGCTAGTGCTTTTTTTCAATGTTAACACCATATTAGGTAAATTGGGAAAAATAGAGGTACCATTTTGTACTCCACCTCAATCCAAAATAGTTAGCTCAAACCAAATTCAAAAGTATCAAATCCAGTATGAGCCACTAAGATTTTTTCCCTCTCAAATTCCTCCTCTAAGGTGAGGGCATGTGTACCCAAAAAAAAAACGTTGGAGCTCGGTTTGGGGTGATCACCCCAAACCTTCAAAAGTCCCCAATTAACACTTTGACCCAAATTATTTAATATGGCGATTGCAAGAGCTTCATTATCAGCATGTTATGAAGATGTCAACTACAATTGGGAGTGTAATAAAATGGCAATGAAGCAACATATGCACAAAGAGAAAAATAAGTAGCGTGCACAACGTAGCAAACACTTAAAAACAATGATCTCAAAATATGTGCATAATTTCTGAAAAACTAAGGGCATCTATTCCAATAGTGTAAAACTTTAAGGTTATTCATTGAAATTTCCCTTGAACTATGGTAGGTATACTCAATATTGACCATGTACCCAACAGCATCACTATGTACATAGGGTGATCATTTGAGAACTCAAATCTAGGTACGTTATAAACAGCTTATATTTTGTGTGAAGGGGTTTGTACTATTGCCGCCTCTTTTACTAAAATTTCCTTATTTATACTTGATTTGGAGAAGCCTCTAAGTTTTTTGGAAGTTAGCTAACATTTGATGTGATATATCTAAATCATGCAATTTCCAAACCAAAATTATATGAAGCTTTTGGAATAAAAATTTTCATGCCCTTCAAATCATATAGTTTTGATATGATGAACTATTTGCTATTGATAGATCAAGCTTGGTATAAATGGCCTTTATACTGGGTGGATTGAGGGTGTCCTTACAAAATATATTGTAATATCATTTCTAGTAAAGTCCATTTTTGAAACATTGCACATACCATGGCTTGCAAGCAAATCCATTGAAGTAGTAAACATTCAAAAATATCATTGCTAAAGACCTAAATTTGTTTCATAAATTGCTTCCAATGGTAGCAGCTATGTTACACAGCTTCCTTGCACCTTTTGCTTGGATGAATCTATCTATATAACAAAATACAATTTACCCATTTGGCGATCCTTTTACTGTAATATTTTTATGTTGGGAAAATAAACTTGCATGGATCAAAACTTGGTTGGGTAAGAGATTTGCATTTATTTATACAATAGAATACAATTTACCCATTTGGCGATCCCATTATTGCAATATTTTTACCACATGGGTAAATAAACCTGCATGGATAAAAATTTGGTTGGATAAGAAACTTATAAGTAGAAATTTGCGTAGGTAAGCATTTGCATGAGAAGAAATTGTATGGGTAAAAAATTGTGCGGATAAATAATTATAAATGTTACAAAATTGTGAAGGTAAAAAACAAAAATATATTAAAAAAATTCTTGAATAATTATTATGTGGGTAAAAAAGTTGTGTTGGTAGGAAAAAAAAAGTGCTTGAAAATTTGTGACATTCCTTTTATTGTGTGGGTAAAAAACTCTATGGGTATTGAACAAAAAATGTTTTGCTATAAGGGAACGTTTTGTAAACAAAGACAAATGTTTTATGCATGCGTAAAATTTGAAATTGGAGTGTGTTCACAGAAAGCAATAATTATTTTCTTGCAAAAGAAATGTTTTGCGTAGTTAGGCTTGATCTTATTTGCGTCCGTCGGATTGACAAGTGCCTATAGTAGTTGCATATGTTAATCTTGGAACATTCAACAAGAGATCATTGTGCTTCTACCTAATCCTAAAACCTAGACAAAGTCCAATTAGATTCAACGTTTTTGTCTTTCATGGTGAAAGGATGATTGTTGGCTCAGAGGAATGTGCACATGGGAATTGTATGCTGCAATTTTTTGTAAGACATAGAAAGCAAGGTTGTTACTTGGGCAAGATTTGGTTGTTGGACAGCACAAATGAATGTGTTTGTCCTCTCTTGTTTTTTTAGGGCACTTTTAGGAATTTTGAATTAAAAAAAGAAAAATCAAATTTTTATTTTTCATTTTTATTGGGAATGACTAGGGGACACCCCTAGTTGCTACGTGAACACCCCCTATAGCCCAACCTATTAAAATTTGAGATTATTATTGCATTCAAATATGAAATAAAATCAAAACAATATTTTAGCTTACATTTGCATTTACAAGCATTGCAAACATACAACAAATATAATGTCTCATTTGTGACATGGTCAAGAGTCAAACCAGTTGCTCCCTTCATTTATAAGTCTCTTGACCATGTCACAAATGAGAAATATTTGTTATATTTTTGCAACACTTGTAGATGCAAATGTGCACTAAAATATTGTTTTGATTTTATTTCACATTTCAACACAATAATAATCTCAAGTTAATAGGTTGAGCTATAGGGTGTGTCCACATAGCAACTAGGGACTGTCCCCTTAGTCATTCTCTCTTTATTACGTGATATGGATTTAATTCTATGTTTTGACTTCATGTTGACAACAATGAGTGTTATATATTAGCATGTACAAAGTAAATATTTTTCATCATTTTTTGTCATTTTTTGAAGTCAACCGTGAGCTGATTATATTGAACAGACCATGAGCTCAATTGGACACTTAAGGTGCACGGGCAAGCAGATGGATGAAGGTCCAATGTGACAACCATGATAGGAAGTACAACTTTTTGCAAACTGACACAAGCATTACTTACATTTTGTTACTTGTAGTATGAATAAAGCATAAGGGTGTTCCGTGTTGGTAGACCTTGTTTGTTTCAAAAAATCATTTAGTAAAGAACCTCTAAGCTTTAATTGCCAAAAAAAAATCAAATGTTTAATGTTTTTTACCTTTCGTTCCTAAAGCAGATTCCAGAACCTCCGGCAGAGGCACAGAGCAACTAATCGTCAAATTTTCACGTGAAAATGCCTTTCGCTGGAATAAATATTATTGATAGAAGGATTCCAAACTGCGTGGAAGAATTCGGCCTTGTAAAATATTCCCTTGTGGATGGAACAGAAACCGATCGCTCGGAAAAAGAGGTTTTACAATCTCAGCTGTATAATTCCATGTTGTGAAATACTCCCTCTGTACCTCTAAAAACGTCCAAAAAGTTTTCTTGTGAAGGATTAACTGAGTTTTTAGTCTTTGTGCTAGTGACACATGCATTCTAGAATCAACACATCATTTCCTACATATATACAAAACTTCCAATTTTGATGCTGTCATTTAGGCACCCAACTTCCATGCAAAAAGTATCATATTTATACATAGGTTGTGAATGCTACCACCTCCTCATTACTTTAGTCCTTGTGCTAGTGACACATGCATTCAAGAATGAATATATCATCCCCCAATGTATGCAAAATCTCTAACTTTGATGTTGCCATTTGGACACCCAAATTCCATACAAAAAGTACCATGTTTGTGCATGATGTTAGCTCCTCCTTATTGATGATTTTAAAAATTAGTAGCAACAATGATACCTCATATGGGCAAGGCCAACATTGCTTGGAGAGGAATGCTCTCTAATCACTTAACTTGCGCCCGTGAGATCATTGAACATGGCAAATGCTTTCTGAGCGTTTGCAATCAGCAAAAGGGAGTTTTTTTAGTGGTACAAGAAATGTGTCTAATCTGGAGCTTTTAAAAGGGACAGAGGGAATACAAGGGAGTGAAGGGACCCGCACAATGCAGCAGCAAATGTGTCGCGCTTTCACAACCCAAGCGACCTGCTTGCCTCACCCTCATGTCATGAATTTGACTCTGCAAAGATGAGGTTATTACATTACCAAAATATAGAACCGATTGTCTTCTCGTACTAGTTACAGGAACGTGTTATTCATTAATTTGGGAAACAATGGGTACCATTTTGTATCTCATCTTAATTCAAATTGCCACCTTAATTCAAATTGAGGAGGTCACCTGAAACCAGAAGTTAATGAATTTTCTGTCCAAAAAGAGCATATTTTTGAATGATATGTATCTCCTTTCATTGGAAAACAATCAATGAACTCCCAATTCAATGAATATGGCGTTCTCTCTCGAAAAAAAAAACCAGAAATTCCACTTTGTACGCTTTTTCCCAAATTAACGAATAACGCATTCTGGACAGAAATTTCACACAACAAAATTATGGAGACTACGAGTGCGCAAGAGCAGCGGCATTCAGTTACAATAATCTTCAGCGGAACAACACACTGTAAGTGATCAGATTTACAAACCATACGTGCAACAATTAGTAGTATTGAATGTCATTTTCTAGGTTTCAGTTTACTTACAATATCTTCTTGTGCAACCTGTCAAAATCTCCAGGCACCTCAGTCCTCAGCATGAGATTACTCGCAAGCCGCACCTTAAAATGAAGACGTTTCAGGTGGATTCTGAGGAACCTACTAACTAAATTCGACATGTTCTGCAGAGCCTTGCAACAGCCCATCTACCCGGCCTTTGTATCCCCAAACATTTTCATTCGCACGAGCACTGCTCGTCAATGAGTATTTTCATGAAGAAAATACTGTCTCGTTGTCGCACTTGCACCCTGGCACACTTATTCAAGAGATCTGAAAACGCAATACCATATAAGACTTCTGACCAAAAATGCATGCATGCGTGAGCTAGTATTGGAGCTCCATTTCCAAGCAAACACACAACTTCACGTCCTCCGTGATGCCTTGGCCAGGACAAACAAGCCCACAGGCGCCGAAGCTGTGGCGATGCAACCGCCGTGCTTGCCGCCAAAAGCTACCAAGTCCACCACTGCATGCAGCCAGCGGTACAGCGCGATGTAGGCGTCCTTCCCTACAACGCAGTACAGCGTCCGCACCGGTAGCAGAAGCGCTTGATAAGCCCACGGCAGCCACTGCACCAAGCCCAGCGCCTCAAATACGCCATCCAGAAACCACTCGCTGTGTGTGGACGCCAAAACGCCGTTCACAATAATGGTGCCTCCCAGAGTGAAGGGTTTGTAGAGCCCTTGCTTGTGCACTTCCGAAATGCCAGTCACCTCCACCATTGCTGATCCGTCGGCCCACATTCTGTCGCCCACGATCACGTCCCGAGCGCGCTTGTAAATGAGCGTACCTGCCAGACCTGCAACCCAAGCAAATCCATGTTCAAGTACTAGTCTGTGGTGAGCAATGCTATTTTCAGTTAACAAGAGCTGTGTGAACACTCCTAGTAACGAGGAGAAACGGCAGCAAGGAACAGGTAAAGCGGATCATAATTTCAAAAGTAGCGGTTCCACTATCTAAACATCAGACAGATCTTTGAGAAAAACGACAAGGAAAACCTAATCCAAGGGTGACTATGCAGAAAAGTGAGCTGAAGTAAAACAGTGAGAAGAAGGATCAACTCTTGAGATGTTGAGTTCCTAATATTGGGTGCATTCCGCTAAGATTTATGTTGCTTTGCAACACATGTGGGACCTCACAAGATTCGAGAATATTCTCAATTCACGTTGCCATTATATCATTTGTGCAAAACAACTAAGTTCCCACAGATATTATGGATTTAGCGTTACAGGAGTGGTGGGTAGAAGTCTATTAGCAAACCTGTCGAGACAGGAACGAAGTGAAGGGCTGTGACCTCAAGCGTCCTGCTTTCGGTGGCACGGTCAGACAAGTTGCGGTCAATAGGCTTAACTGTGAGTTGAACAAAGCTCGTAGAAGCCAATGCATCTCGGTGTCCAAAGGCATACACGTCCTCGTATGCAACGCCTCCATTGCGGCCCCTCACAGCTACCTGCACATTGATTGACATTGGGATCATTGCTCACCACAGACAGAAGAAGCATCCCGGACATGCAACATGGGACACAATTTGAAGTGCGCCCTGATGTTCAACTTTTGCGGAGATTGATTAAGAGATTAAAATGCCATATTCATGAAATTGGGAAAATCAGATTCCCAAGTTGTACTTGGCCTTAAACTTGGAACTCAGTTTATGGTGGTCACCTTAAGGCTTAAACCTAGTTGATGCCCAAAATGTTCACAAATTCCCAATTTAATGAATATAGCATTCTAATTGAATGCGGTAAAAAAATGGTATAGATTCATAGACAGGGACTTAGGGAGAAGCACTGACCTGATCACCCAACATCAGATCAAGCATCCGCTTCAGTCCCCCGCTTGCAAGAGTGATTGTGGCATCGCCTGCATTTCTAGCGGACATGGTCATCAAGAAAGAACTGGAACAAGCTGAAAAGGTGTCAATAGAGCATCGGTTGTGCCATATTATGAAACTATATTTGCGGTAATGGAATTATGTCGACCTCTTCTTACACTTTTCTGCAATTGGTTTGTTACTGGATATGTGGAAAGCAAGCCAAAGTTAGAAACAAACCTGGGAAGCATCCATGATCCAAGCATTCTCCACAAAAGCATCGTGGTTGTGTACCAAAGCATTCATTCCCGCATGATCCACAGTTGAATTCATCATAGTTCAAATCGACAGAGTATTCGTTGCAGACCTCAAAATCACTTGCGCAATAATGGTAGCAACTGTTTGATCCACAGTAGTACACCCCCTTGTTGCAAGTGTGTCCAACCGTGGAAAAAATATCCAAACGAACGCACTGGCCATGGCATTTGATATAGTTGTCGTTGCAACGCAGGATACAATGGCCACCAACACATGTAGGCAAGCCGTTCTCTCCCCCATCGCACTCCGTCCCACAGCTTCCGCAGTTCATGATATCCGTATTCACATTAACGCACTTGCCATTGCACTTGGTGGAGTCGGAGTTACAATCAAGTCTACACTCGCCACCAATGCACATAGGCGTGCCGTTCTCTCCATCGCACTCCATCCCACAGCTACCGCAGTTCATGATATCTGTATCCACGTCAACGCACTTGCCATTGCACTTGGTGGAGCCTGCGTTACAATCTAGGTCACAATGACCATCAACGCACACAGCCATGCCATTCTCACCCTCTAGACACTCCGTCTTGCAGCTCCCACAGTTCATAACATCCGTAATCACATCAACGCACGTGCCATTGCATTTGGTGTAGCTGGACATGCAATCTAAGTCACAAGTGCCACCAACGCACACACCCACGCCATTTGCGTCCCCAAAGCATACTGTCCCGCAGAGTCGGCAATTCATGACATCCACATCCACGTTAACACACGTGCCATTGCATTTGGTGTAGCCAGAGTTACACTGCAGGTCACAATGGCCACCAACGCACACAGCTGTGCCGTTTTCTCCCCCATGGCACATAGTCCCACACTTTCCACAGTTCAAAAGGTTGCTACTCAACTTGGAGCATTCGCCGTCGCATTTGATGTAGCCTGCTTTGCATTGCACGCCGCACGTGCCACCAATGCACATAGCTGTGCCGTTTGCCCCTCCATGGCAAACAATTCCACACCCTCCGCAATTGTTCACGTTGCTGGTCACCCTCACGCACGAGCTGCCACATTGCTTGTACCCGTACTTGCACTCCTTCTTACAAACACCTTTCACACAAGAAGCTACGAAGTTGGCAGGGGCCGGGCAAACAAGCCCGCAAGCTCCACAGTTGTTCTTGTCAGTTTGGCTGTTGACCTCGCAGCCGTTGAGATGCTTGCCATCGCAGTCACACCATCCGTTCTTCTCGTCACACTCAAACGAGCACCTACCCATCTTGCACTTGCTCGTGGCATGCGGTCGCGCGCACTTTGACCCGCATTGGCCGCAGTTGTTCGGGTCGCTCCACACATTTGTCCTACATGTGCGGTCCTTGCTGCACGTCGCCCGCCCAGACGCACACTTCGATGACGCATCTGTCACAGTTGCACACACACATTCAGCCTACGTCAATTAATGCAACCATACACACATACAAGCAGGATTGAGCGCTCTCGACAACGTGTCACTTCCACCGTTACTGCAAAATATGAAACTCAATCGAGTGGCATACTAATATTGATCCAATGCGTTTCGACAACGAACCACTGAGACTCTGATGCAATTCCACAACATCAGGAATAAAGTCTCATGATCAACTTGCAATGACCACCATTCCTCACATTCTGAGTGCAGATCTATGTTGCTCTCCTCAAACATTACCGATCGACTGCTTTGCACGATCACCTGGTATCTAAACCTGAGAGAACCTTTCTAGCTACTGGGACAATCATTTGGACCGGTCAGACATGCATGGCAACAGCTCAACATTCACCAGCTTGAGACCTAGAAGTAGAATGCAAAAATGCTTACCAGCAGTAGCTGTGACTGTGCTGATCACGAGCAGAACAACAAGCGAGAGGAGAGCAGATGCCAAGGTGACACAAGCCGGTGGAATCGAGTGTCTGATCTTTGCAACTCGTCGTCCTCAACAATGGCGCTTGCACTCCTGTTCTTAGATCTGCCATAGCTGCCGTTCTTGTATGCCTGGTGGGTAAGTCAGAAATAGGGTGGCTGGCTACAACAGTTGACTTCGCCGATTACTACACATTGCGAGTGCACTGTTTGAATTTTTAAGCGCGAGCTTGATTCTGTTACTATTCGCCATGTGGTGCACCATAATAATGTCGACTCTGAGTTTGCTGGAGTGTCAACTTGTGTGGAGAGTGGACAGTGGAGACCCCTTGGCAGCGGAAACTTGGGACGACATGGCATTCATATAGCACTAGTAAAGTGTTACGCATTTCTTTCACGAGTTTATTGATCTGCACATTCTCAGCTTTTCAAAATGTGAGCTTGATTGAAATAGCATGCCATGCGGTTAACAGTGTCGGAGCTTGCCTGTTAGAGTCGAAATTAGCCTGGTCACAAAGTCTCTGCATTTTCAAAATCTGGAAGGTTTCCTTGACAAGTGTAACGCCGAGTCCGTGATATATATGGAGGTGACGTCTGAAGAAAGGTGAGGTGTAGATTCTGGGGTTTAAACAATACCCATGCGCTTGGATCTACCAATTGCACAATAAGGTAGACATTCCCATTCCTGAGCGTTTAAGGGTTTAGGGTACTTCAAGGTCTAAATCAGTAGGGTTAGCTTTTCAACAAGCTATCATGGAACTGAAAAAGTGTTGTAGAATATTTTATATTAAAGGGCAAAGTTGCAACTCATAGGATCTCAAGCAACTCTAAACCAACTATGAAATTATTTGGGTGTGTTTCTATAATGGCACTTGACAACCCCAATTCCAATTCTCTCAAAACAACTTAGCATCTAACATGTGGCAAAATTTGCTTGTGCAAGCAGCACTACTCCAAAATTCAATTGTGTATTGTGAAATCCAAATCTAGGCTGCGAAATTGGGAACCGCTCCAAAATGGGTGTGTTTACCTTACTAGCCTCACGCATGCATGCATTTTTGGTCGAGTTTCTCAAATCAGCCCGCATATTCAGACCTTCTTAACAAGTGTGCTTGGGTGCAAGTGCGACAAGTGAACGAGTTTTTTCTTCACGAAATGACTCATTGAAAAGCAGTGCTCATGCGAATGAAAATGTTCGGGGATGCAAAGGTGAGGTAGATGGGTTGGTCTTATGAGTTAGCTCTCCAAAACATGTACACTGAATATTTCGTTTAGGTTGCCCCCATACTAATTTCTTGACATTTTACACTATACATATTAGGTAATTACTTCAATAAACAAATTTAAAAAATTCTTGGCATCAACAATGATGTTGTGGAAAGATTAACTAATAACGTCTACATTGTAAACCATTTGAAAATCTAAAATTTAAAAAGTTGCATGTGTCTTCAAGGGGTCAAAAGATGGGTCATGAGATAACTATCTAGGATAAAGCAACCTAATTGTTAAGGTAACATAAATGCAATATTTAGTGTACACCAAATAGTGCATTTAGGTTGCCTCAACAATTAGGTTGCCTTACCTTGGAAAGTTACCTCATGACCCACCACGTGCCCGTTTGGAAGTGCATGCAACTCTTTACATATTTAGATTTCACTTGATTAACAACTTGGATATTGCTAGTTTGTCTTTCTCCAGCTTTGTAGTACTTATCAAGTTTTTTAAATTTGATTTATTACAATCATTATTGCTGAAAATTACTGTAGCAATAGTAAGTATTTAAATACTATGGAATGTCAAGAAATTAGTATGGGGCAACCTAAATGCACTATTTGGTGTAGATTCTAGTTATTATGTTCCTCAATCACAACCCACGTGAAACGTCTTGATTTTAACCCCTCACTACCCAAGGGGCCCAAATCGGGCCCCTCTAAATTTTATTCAAGGATGCTTAATCTTTGTACACAATTTTTAGTGATTCTTATTATTTTAGTACTCTTATTGAAGTCTAGTTTCAGCAATAGGAGTTTGATTTTGAAAATGAATTAAAGTGATTTGTTTATTCAAGATTTTGTGCAAGGGTGTCCATTGCAAATCTTCACTTTCTAGTGTTGAAGGCTCTTGGAAATGAGCCTCAAGTACACTAGAACTTGGAGAAAAAATCACATTAAAAATTCAATTTAAAAAATTGTAGAAAAGATTTTGAGAAGCCGTAAATTGATTGGGGTTAAACATCTTATACTTTACATACTCATATTTTTTTGGTACCCTCAATTTTAGGTTTGAGATGCAAAGAGAGGATTAAAAGACTTCAAATCACTTTTGCAGTTTTAACACCCTCATGATCAAACATTATAATCTGTCAATCCATGAATGATATTGTTGTGATTTCTTTTCCTATGTGATCTATAACATGTCTACTTTGAACTTGTACGGTTGTGCTTCAAAAAAAATTGATAAGATTGATCAAAATGCCGACATTTTGTTATATTTCAAGCAAATTCTAAGATACTCCAAACTACCATGGGCGGTGAGGGGTTAAGGTGCGGCTTGCAAATAATTTCAGGTTGAGGACTGAGATGCTTAGAGATTTTGTCAAGTTGCAAAAGTGGATATTGTAAGAAAACAAAAACCTAGAAAATGACATTCTATGCTAAGGTAGGAGGCTCTAATTGGAGCAGGGTTCTAATTTGGATCACTTCTAGGAATGGTTGACATGTTCTTTCAAATATCTATTATTGCCATTGATGAGTTAGGTGGGCTTAATAAATCAGGTTAACTTGCTAAGCTCACCTAACTCATCAATGACAATAATAGATATTTGAAAGAACATGTCAACCATTCCTAAAAGTGATTTGAATTAGAACCCCGCTCCAAATTAGAGCCTAAACCTTATTGCTGCAAGTAAGATTACCGTTTGTAAACATCATCACTTATAGTGTGTAAGATTAATATAAGCTTAGGCCTAGATTAGACTAGCAACTAGAGGAAGTAGCAAAATTGGCATCCCTGCCAATGGTTCGTCCGCCAAAAACTTTTCCATATAATCATGTGTCATCCAAGAGTGTGCCTCTTTGGACAAGTTTGGTACCACCCTTGGAGCAAGCCCCAAAACTTCACTATCTTGGCCGCTGACGTGGCTATATTGGTTGGTGAAAATGGATGTAAAAGTATCAAACAAACCCTCAATCTGAACCTGGTAGCAGACAAAAGCCATATTTCAACCAATCACATTTGAGAAAATTTCAGCCAGTTGCTAGTCTAATTTGGGCCTTAAGGTAAGAGGCTCGTAAATCAACCATCTAAGGGCTAAAACTAAAATTTGGGGAGGTAGAACTTTTGGAAATAGTTTTTAGTAAGTTTTTCTTGAAAGACAAGAGGAATTGGCATCTAACCCTAGTTTTTTCCTATTTTTTGGAGCTTTATGGAATTAGTTATGAAATTTTGAAGTGGAAAGGTCATAGGGCTCTAAAACTGCCCACCTCCTCAAATGTACGTCCTCTATACATTACTAAAAGGTTATGAATAAGACATGTACCGACACTCAAAGTTCATTTGGGGAGGTGAGCTGTTTTAATGCCCTAATGGAGTTCAAGCCTCCTACCTTAAGGTAGAAGGCTTGAAAACCGTCCAGGCTCTTAAATCGCTCACCCTCCAAAATGTTCTCATTTTGTACATGTATTTTTTCATAAATTTCTAAAATGTATAGGTGGTGTACATTTGAGGAGGTGAGCAATTATAGAGCCCTATGCCAATTTAGCTTCAAAATTTCATAACTAATTCTACAAAACTCCAAAAATATGAAACAACTTAAGTTAAATGTCAACTCTTCTTGTCTTTCAAGGAAATTTTACTGAAAAATATTTCAAGAAGTTGTACCTCCCCAAAATTCAGTTTCAGCCCTTAGATGGTCGGTTTTTGAGCCTTCTACCTTAGTAACTGAATGCCACTGATCTTGAGCACTCGCAGTCTCCATAATTTCGTTGTGTGAAATTTCTGTCGAGTAACTAGTACGGGCGCTGGATGTGGGAGTACTAATATGCGCTCTGCCCCCTCAAACTGGATGACAAAACTATCAATTTCACGCAGGAAGAGGGACCACGATATTTGTTAATTTGGGAAAAGTAATTTCCCACAACAGATTATGGGTGTTGAACTTTTCATTTGTGAGAATATTTTGGTGATTTAAAGTGAATTATTTTTATAATTCTTTTGAATTATTTCATCATTCATGTAGGGCCTTGAAGAAATCATCTTGAAGATCACCTAAAATTTCTTAAAAATAAAATATTTAGAAGTCTCAAGAATTGGATTTTTTCCCAAATTAACAAATATTGCGTTCAATGGGTGTACTTTTTGGCACCCATTCAATTCTTTAGAGGGGGTTTTAAAGTTTTCATTTCTTAGCAAGTGCCAAAATATGTTTTGAGAAGACAATTGGTTTCAACATCTATTTTGGTAATGTAAGGCGGAAGCACCCATTGCCACCAACAACCCCATATTTGTTAAATTGGTAAAACACAATTCCCAAATTGTACTTCACCTTGAACCCATTTTTTCTCCTTAATTAAATCATTGAAACATCAGATTTGAAGGCAAATTTGGTTGGATCCACTGAGATTTTGTCCCTCACAAATTCCTCCTCTCAGGTGAGAGCACATGTACAAAAAAAAACATTGCTGAAACCTAAAGCTTGGTTTAAGGTGATCACCTTAAACCTAGTTTATTTCCAAAATGGATATTTCTTCCCAAACTAATGAATATGGCATTCAATGCCCCATATCCAACTAGTAGGGTGTGTTATTTCCAACATTAGCACAGATATGCCTTTGGAATGCATTCTTTTGTCCTTTTCAATGTTGGGACCACTTAAGTCATGCCTCTTGTCCCAAAGTGAAGTAAGAAATAATGAGCTAAAAGTAGTTTGGCTAAGGTAAGTATACCCAAATCTGACCATGTAATGGTGTCTGTATGTACAGTACCCGGACACAATTTTTTGCCACCCCCCTTTCACCACTTCCGTCATCAATGGAATTTTGTATTTTAGAAAATCTAAATGGCATTTTTTACTTTGCATTAGTGATAGTTGATTGTTACTAGCAATCTCATTCAAGCATACTAAAAATCAACTTCAAAAAACCAGAACTCAGTTTTTGGTGAATTGTTTTGTACATTGGTTTACAAGAAAATTAATTGGAAAAAAATGGGTGATGGATTTTTGAGATTTGATTGCATGAGTATGTAGGAAACATCCATATGCACACTTTCCATACTAAAAAAGAAACCCTTAAGTAACAAAATTTTGATCTACAAAAAATTCAGTGTCACTTTTGATATGCCCAAATTTTGTAAAATGGACATTTTTTTATAATAATTAAATTTTGCTATTTGACTCATGCATTTTGAATAAGTTTGTACTTTCAAACATGATGTTATTTTTACTTAGTAAAAAGCTAGTTAAGATTAAAATATATATACTTAACAAAATTTGGGCATATCAAAGGTGGCATTGAATATTTTGTAGATCAAAATTTTGTTACTTAAGGGGTTCTTTTTTAGTATGGAAAGTGTGCATATGGATGTTTCCTACTTACCCATGCAATCCAATCTCAAAAATCCATCACCCATTTTTTTCAATCAATTTTCTTGTAAACCAATGGTTATTGTACAAAACAAATCACCAAAGATTGAGTTTTGATTTTTTGAAGTTCATTTTTAGTATGCTTGAATGAGATTGCTAGTGACAATCAACTATCATTAATGCAAAGTAAAAAAAAGCCATTTAGATTTTCTAAAATGCTAAATTCCATTGATGACAGAAGTGGTGAAAGGGGGCAGCAAAAAATTGTGTCCGGGTACTGTACAGTGGCCTCCAACAAAGATTGTCAACCTTGTTTCTATCATGTAGAGGTCATGTCATATTATGACATGAAGTTGAGGTCTATTGGCCATTTTTTTTCTTGCACTTTTTATATTTTGTTCTTACCCCAATCCCAACCAAGCATACCAAAATTAAACCCCAAAAAATCAAAATCCAACATTTGATAAATTGTTTTGTGTCACAAATTATGGTTTTACATGGTTTGACAAGAAAAATGATTGAAAAGCATTGATGATGAATTTTGGAGATTTGATTGCATGGGCATATAGGTAACATCCATACACACATCCATATGTAAATTTTCCATGCTAAAAAAAAACCCCTTAAGTAAAAAAAAGTTGATCTTTGAAAAGTTTAGTGTGACCCATGATATGTTCAAATTTTGTAAAATAGATATTTTTCATTTTTAGTTAGCTTTTTACCAAAGAAACACTACATGTTCAAAGGTACAAACTTGGTCACAATGTATGAGTCATATAGCTAAATTTGATCGTCATAAGAAAATATCTATTTTACAAAATTTGGACATCTCACGGGTTACACTAAACTTTTCAAAAATCAACTCTGTTTTACTTAAGGGGTTTTTTTAAGCATGGAAGATTTACATATGGATGTGCGTATGGATGTTACCTATATGCCCATGCAATCAAATCTCCAAAATTCATCATCAATGTTTTTCAATCATTTTTTTTTGTCAAACCATGTAAAACCATAATTTGTGACACAAAACAATTTATCAAAGTTTGGATTTTGATTTTTTGGGGTTGGATTTTGGTATGCTTAGTTGGAATTGGGGGTAAGAATGAAATATAAAAAGTGCAAAAAAAAATGGCCAATGAACCTCAATTTTCTATCATAACATGCTATGTCCTGTAATTGGTGGAATGGGAGGCAACATACTTTGTTGGAGGCCACTGTACATAGGATGGTGATTTTACAACTCAAATCTAGATAAGTCAAAGATGGCTTATTTGTTGTATCCCAAATAGTAGGCTATCTATGGCCTACCTAGATTTCAGTTGTAAAAATGACCACTTTGCATACATATAGATGCCATTAGGTACACGATTGGATTTGGGTACACTTACCTTGTTATTTGAATTGCATGAATCTAGACATTGGCCATAGGTTTGGAACACTTTTTAACTCCCAAAATTCACAATATTTTTAGTTTTACAAATAAAATTATGAAAAATTTGCAATCCTAATATTTCTTATTTCTACATGAGAAAATATTTGTTGCCTCAAATTCTTTGTAGTTTGTTGCAAAATCGCTTAAATTATTAGGTATGGGTGCTTCCACCTTAGTAACCTCATCTTTGCAGAGTCAAATTCATGACGTGAGGGTGAGGCAATCAGGTCGCTTGGGTTGTGAAAGCACAGCACACTTGCTCCTGCATTGTGCGAGTTCCCTTGTAATTGACAACACTGAATTATACAGCTGAGATAGTAAAACCTTTTTTCCAGAGCCATTTGGTTTCTGTTCCATCCACAAGGGAATGTTTTGCAAGGACGAATTCTTGCAAGCCGTTTTTAACCCCTAAAGGACTGTTGTCCCTTTGGGGGACAGGTGGGAGTTTGGGCATGTACCTTTGGATAAGCTACTTTGTGTGATTTTCTGAAACTTTTATTGAAGGTGGGGAATTCAAAGATCTATGCAAGCATCTCATTTTTTCCTCATTCCGACAATTATTGAAGAAGTTATGCATGAAAATCTGAAAAGCAAGGGAGGATTGCGCGCCCGGGCAGCCCAAAAACTTCTTTAAAAATTATTATTTTTAAAAATTAAAATTTGAAATTGGTTCTTTAGATTTTTTTTATAGGTGAGAAGCTTTGAATCATTCAATTTCAATCAATGACATGAAAATTATGAGGAGTTTTTGTTTGCGGGCAGTTATGGAATCACTACTCTAAATAAATCTTGAAGTCCTTTAATTTATTCAATTTTTATTATTTTGGAAAAAAACAAAACCAAAGGATGTAGATTGTTTATCACAACATTATGACCACTGGGATTTGCATTTTTCATTTTAATAATTAAATTCTTAATAATTTAGTGATTTGACTCATTCTCTACTTCTTTTTACTTACTGATTTTTCCTATGTGTTGTGTAGTTCCAATTGATTTGAAAATTCTCCCACACATAGCTAACTTGATCTCCTACATGGGAAAAATAAAGTGCAAAGTTCCGTAGAGCAATTATTTTCATGTAAGAATGGTCAAAGGCTTTTGAAGTTTTGTAGCAGCATGCAAAAAAAACTTTTCTTTTCACTTTAGATGTAAATATCTCACTCATGTCCATCCGGAATGAGCTGATTTTTTTCCCACAAGTATCTAATCCAATTTAGGGCAAGATCCTACGATTGGATTTCCCAAATTTTCAAAAAAAATTACCTTCTTACTAACCCCCAAAAGTGGCAGTTTTGAGTGATTTTCACTGAAAAAATGACTCTGTCCTTTAGGGGTTAACCCTTCGATCAATAATAGTTATTCCGGCGAGAGGCATTTTCACGTGGAAACTTGACGATTAGTTGCTCTGTGCCTCTGCCGGAGGTTCTGGACTCTACTGTAGAAATGAAAGGTAAAAAACTCTATACATTTGATTGCTTTTTTTGGCACTTAGAGTTCAGAGGTGTTGAACGAATTGAATATGAAACAAACAAGGTCTAACTCAAACACAGAATTCACGGAAGAGGGTTTTGCTTTATTCATATTATAGTGCAAGACACCATAAACCAACAAATATTTGGCCATAAAATGTCAAATAGTGGTTAATTTTGGGTGCTATCAACATGATATTGGCAAATGATAATTTGAATCTGTTTTCAAAACTTTTTCCTAAGACATCCTTGCTTATCCCCCTAAAGGACCAAGCCCTTTTTTCTGCCAAAATCACTAAAAACTGCCACTTTTTGGAGGTTTAGAAAAAAGGGATTTTATGTTTTATTTTTGGGAAATCCTATTGTAGGATCTTGCCCTAGACTAGAAGAGGTACTTGTGGGAAAAAAAATCAGCTCATTCCAAATGGAGAGGAGTGAGATATTTACATCTAAAGTGAAAAAAAATAAATAAATAAATGAATTCATGCTGCCTAAAAATTTCAGAAGCCTTTGACCACTATTATAACAAAAAATTGCTCTATTCAAAGTTGTGCTTTATTTTCTCCATGTAGGAGATCAAGTAAGGTATGTGTGGGAGATTTTTCAAATCAATTGGAACTACACAACACATAGGAAAAATCAGTAAGTAAAAAGAAGTAGAGAATGAGTCAAATCACTAAATTATTAAGAATTTAATTATTAAAATGAAAAATGCAAATCCCAATGGTCATAATGTTGTGATAAACAATCTACATCCTTTGGTTTAGTTTTTTTTTCCAAAATATTGAAAATTGAGTAAAACAAAGGACTTCAAAGTTTATTTTAGAGTAGAAATTCCATAATTGCCTGCAAACAGAAACTCCTCATAACTTCCATGTCACTGATTGAAATTGAATGATTCAAAGCTTCTCATGAATCAAAAAATCTAAAGAACCGATTTCAAATTTGTGTTTCAAAAAAAAAAATTTAAAGAAGTTTTTGTGCTACCCGGACAAGCAGTTCTCCCCAAATTTTCAAAAATTCATGCGTAACTACTTCATCAAATGTTGGAATGAAGAAAAAATTAGATGCCTATGTAGATCTTTGAATTCCCCACCTTCTATAAAAGTTTCAGAAAATCACACATAGTATTTTAGCCATAGGTCAATGCTCAAAGTCCAACTTGCCCCCCTTAAGGGACAATGGTCCTTTAGAGGTTATAGTTTTAAAGAGTTTCAACTTATTAAGGAATCTTATGAATAGCTAATGGGTAGTTGCAAGAAACACTTGTCCTGCTTTCTATCCCTTTGCGGCTCGACGTGTGGTTTTAGGGGTGTATCTTTTGCTTACTAACTTTTTTTTCTGTGCAAATTTAGAGCAAGGTTCACACCAAAGTTATAGACCTATTGTATTTTTTTGGGTTTGTTTTTTAAGTGTTCACTAATTTTAAATGGACCCCAATGGCATGTCTACCTTGGCTATTTTGTGGATTTTCAGTACTACATTGAGGCAAAAAAAAAGAATTTAGGGCCACAAATTTGGGAAGTAGTTCATCATTCATCATTACATGGATATGCCTGAGGATTTTAAGAAAATGTAAATTATATGCCCTCCACTTTCCCTCAAAGTGGGCATCCGTTAGACAGGCATTAGGGTTTGAAAACAAACATTCTTGAAAAATTATTTGCATTTGTCACTACCCCTCATAGAGGAACAAAATTCCTATATTTTTTTTGAATTTTTTGAATTTTTTTACTATTTTCTAAAAAGCAAAAGGAAATTGTCTTTTTATTGGAAATTTTTGTCACTTTATTTTGTGCATAACTTTTAGAATAATTTTTCTCTAAGTCTAAATTTTCCCGAGTATGCTATTTTAAGTGCTTTACAATTTTTCCATTTTTTATTTTATTTAAAAAATATAGATTTCAAAAGCTCATAGTACTACCTAGTACTACCAGAGTACCAGTTTTAAGGGTGTTTAACACAAAATTGTGAAGTGTTTCTTGCAACTACCCTAATATGGTTGTTGGATCTTTGTTGTTTTATGATGTAATATCCTTCAATAATTTGAAACCCCTTGTAATTATAAATCCCTCAATAAGTTAAAATTCTTTGTAACTACAAGTAACTAAGGATATCTTAGAAAAATGCTACAAAAATGGTTGGGAATTATCATTTGCCAAAAAATATTGATAGCACCCAAAGTCAACCACTATATGACATTTACTGGCCAAATGTTTGTTGGTTTATGGTGTCTTGCACCATACAAGTTACAAAATATAAATAATGCTTGTGTCAGTTTGCAAATAATTGTCAGTAATTCTTATGTCTTACAAGAAATTACAGCATAAAATCCTCGTGTGCACTTTCCTTTGAGCCAACATCCTTTTATCATGAAAGACAAAAACCTTGAATCAAATTATACTTTGTCCAGGTTCTAGGATTAGGTAGAAGCACATTGATTTCTTGTTGAATGTGGGCAATGGCACGATCAGGGTACCCAATAAGGGCCATCCGGAATGACCAAAAAGATCCTAAAACCCTCATTTTGACCACTTATTTGTATATAAAGAATGAATAATTTATTTTGGCAATTTTGACCTTATGTCTGAGGGAGTGCACTCCCTGTTGTCTTTTGGTACATGTGCAATCAAATGAAGGGTTCCTTTAATTACCTTGGTCCTAAATTTTTGACATG
Organism: Ulota crispa; assembly: GCA_963920765.1. NCBI lineage: Eukaryota > Viridiplantae > Streptophyta > Bryopsida > Orthotrichales > Orthotrichaceae > Ulota > Ulota crispa. The sequence goes on along the minus strand of OY987246.1, from coordinate 17,314,650 downwards.
GTTTGAAAATAAATAAGCTTCACTTTAATAGGCTTTGGGTCTTTATAAGTAATGAAGGGTAGTGTTTATTACTTAGTATTACGTATTTTTTAGTTCTACAATAGGTTGTTAAAATAAGAAATAGAAAATCAATACTTTTATTAGCTATAGGTCTAGGTTTTTTTTCATGGTTATTACTCAGCTTGCAAGTATTCAAAGCAGGGCCCAATGCCCTATGTTAAGCAGCTTCTTCATGGTTATTTATGGGCAATCAAGACAAAACCATGTGTCGTTCAAGCATGCGGTTTAGAGATACAATATTGAGGTTAGATGAGAATTAACTGATGCAAGCTTTATTGTCCGGGGTTAGTTGACGTTATCTTCCTGTGTGGGCAAAATTAGTATGTTTAGATTCCTTTTTAGCCACATTGCTCAATGGCTAATTGACAAGTGTTGTAAATGCATTCATGATGAATCAAAGGAATTATGTGTTTACAAGTGCAAGCCATAAGCCACTCTAAGTGCATGGTTCAATTTTTGCATGCTTAAACCCTAACAATGAATGTCATTGATTCTGCAACTAGTGGATGAATTTCTTCCCATGTCATTATGTATTTATAATGAGCATAGGGTACAAAAAAAGGTGAAAAGAACTTTTTTTAAATGAAGTATAGGGTATATGAAATGCCTTCAATTTAGAAATTTAGGTAAAGATAGCCCTATGAAAATCCAAATAATTTACTTACATAGCCCCCCTCTTATAGGACCTTGCACGCACGTTACCCACAAAAACCCTATATAGTGCACTCCTCGAGCCTTATGTGCACCTAGAAAAATGTATGTGTATGCTTTTGCCGCTTGAAAAACAAAATTGGAATTCTATAATATCTTCTATTGGGTATGGAAAAACTCACTTGAAATTGTTGTTTAAATAATCTACACCAAATAGTGCATTTAGGTTGCTCCACACTAATTCTCATACCTTACTCTTCTATTGCTCTTCCATCACTAATTATTGCAATTTTTTTAATTTTAAAGGGCCTTGCAACCACTACAAAGCTGCCAAAAAACAAATTAACAACATTCAAGTTGTAGACCATTTGAAATCCAAGCATGGTCAACATATAGTCTGGGGCAACCTAAATGCACTGTTTGGTGTACAATAACTAATGGGGAATTGATATGTGTACCAAACCCTTTGAACTACTGTACCACACCCTCGGGGTAAATTTTAGATTTATACCATCAAAAAGCTGAATTTGAGAATTTGGAATTCAGATTTGGACTTAGGGACCCTGCTTTAGTCTAGAATCATAAAAAGGTTCTAATTGAACAACACCCAATGAAAAAGCTTGTCTTTTTTTTATAAACAAAAGTAAAAGTAATATTTTCTCCCCTAGCTAAACTTTGTCATTGGGTGTTTCAATTGCAACGTTTGTCTGTGGTTCTAGACTAAATGATGGTCTCTAAGTCCAAATCTAAATTCCCAATTCTCAAATTTAGCTTTTTGATGGTAGAAATCTAAAATTTACCCCAAGGTGTCATATATCAATTGAAAGGGTGTGGTATACATATCAATGCCCTAACTAATTTTAGTACTTTATGTAATAGTACATTTCAAATATATGGGCCATGCATGTTTGTACAACTAAAATTCCATTTGATCCTATCAAACAAATTTGTTGTCTGTATGAGTCTTTTACTTCATTTTTAAGAAGTGAGATAGTTCCAAAATTGCTTATAGAAGGACTCATCCAAACATGGTAACATTCCAAATTTTTATAAATATTTTTGTTTTCTACTAATCTCTAAGTATAAGCATGTTATGTTAAAAACGTTAACAACACAACTCTATCCATTAGGACTTAATAAAGAGGAGAAAGATCATAAGGCCAAAAACCAGGAAATTGTCCTTTTGGGTTACCCTAATTGTGACATTGCCCATGTTCCATGTTTAACATATGCTACTCATCCGAGAAGCTATGTAACAAAGCTGTTACCACTGGAAGCAATTTATGGAACAAACTTCAATCTTTTGCAATGATACTTCAATGGGTTTGCTTGCAAGCAGTTCCATGTGCAATGTTTCAAAAATGGACTTTCCTAGAAATGATATTACAATACATGTTTGCTATGACTTTATTACAATCATTTCATCACCAATTTCACATGGAAGGAGGTCCTTATGGGTAAGGGCCAAACACAGATGCATTATAAAATGATATTTTTGTAACTTCAATGAAGTTTGTTTCAAAAGAGAAAATAAGACCATGGTGTTTGGTAATTATCCATACAATTAAACATTAAAAAAAAATCGATTTCTATTTAATGAATTTAGAAGCATTTTCCATTTAACCGTTTAAGGACCACACCCATTTTCAAGAAACCCATTAAAAACAAAGATGACACATTTAGATGTGCAATTGAATAAAATATGGACCCAATTTGAACAATCCAACCGTACAAATGTGAAGGACACCTTGTTTGCTATCACATATCAAAATTTCAGCTAGATTTACCATTGGAGGTAAAATATTATAATGATTGAGTGAGTCATATGTGGAGAATCTCTAGTTTTTCATGCTTGTGCGGTTTTAGATGTTAATGCTTCATGCAAGCTTTGATTGAGAAGAGTATACATTTCTAGAAAGCAGGGTTTCCCACTTTTCAAATAAGACTAGTTTCACACAAAATTGACAAAAATAGCAATCACAAATTGTAGCTAAGTGGACAAAAAAGGGTAAAAAAACCCACTTTATTTGCTACCCTAAAACGGTTCTCCAAGAAATATGATAAGTGTTATGGAAAATCCGATTGGTGAAGACAATCATGAATGGGCCTTAAATGTTGGATGACTAATTTTAAAGATGGAATGATAGCACCATTTCAATAGATCTTCAAATACTACAATTATACTACTACTGTATAGAGAAACAATACAAGTGTATTTCTTGAGCAATTTGAAATTTTTTAGGATTGCACAATTGAGATTTGGCATTCTTCTTGGATGTTTGATGTATTGTGCTGTTGCTTTGATCCATTTTTGACCAAATATAGATACATATTTTGAGATCATGTTGTATAAACACATTATTTATCAACTCACATACTTGATTCCATTGTTGTTTTTTTGGTTGAATGCAAAATTCTTGTGACCACAAGCATTCTTCAAGACCAATTTCCAAATTGTTGAGTGATTTTGATATATAGGCCAAAAACTACTCCCAGTGACCAAAATATGGTTGCGTGGTCCTTAAAGAGTTAATATTCATCAAATTTACAAATTTTTTTCATATAATTTAAAATATGGTTTGACTAGTTAAAAGACAGTAATTCTATTCTAAAATTAAAAATGAAATCTTTTGAAGGAGAGAACATCATTAGTTTCCCAAAATAGTAAATTTTGTAACTCTAGCAAATATTGAAGTGTTTGTTTTTTGAAAAATTCTCCTTGATGGAGTTTAACTTGGATTGAATTGATTTATATTGGGTTGGAAAGCATAACTACTTTCCTACTTGAAATTATTTTTTGTTTAAAAAAAATGTGTTTTTGCATTTTGGGGTTTGGGCAACCTACAAAAAAGGGTAGCAAGTCAGCAACCAAGAAATGGTGGATTGGGCGCTTAGGGGTTAAGGTAGTATGCTCTAAAATTGTCACTCTAAGGGCTACTTTTCCCTTTCATGGGCTTTCCAAGACAAAATGATTTTTTTGTCTAATTTAAACAAAGAGAAATTGAATGGCAAATCTAACACAATTGTTTTCGTATTTATTGAAGCATTATTGAATTGTTGATGAATTTTCAAAGTTTGACACCTATTTGTGACTCTAGGTCTTCCATAAACCATTCCCTTGCAATTTGTAAAGAGATGAGGAGAAAATGAGGAGTATGAGTAGCTCTTACAATAAAATACACTTTTTTTTCTATGACTTGAAGAGGTATATTGAAGGACCACTTCATATCCATTCTTGAGCTACATATGACACGCTTTACAAGAGAGGGTTACAATTACAGCAGACTACCCTAGGGCCACTTTACACTACAAGTCAAGGCTAGTTTCTAGCCTTTGAAATGCCCAATATTGAAATTAGATTGGTTCATATTTTGAAAACAGCCCCAATGCCATTACACTAGGAGTCAAGGCTAATTTTTCATAACTTATTTTAATATTTAAAAGATAAGAATTGACATGGCCTCAACTCCATAAATTGAGTCTCCTAAAAATGTGAAGCCAATTCTTGGCCTTGAGGCTGTTGTTAGATTTGATTAAAATATGATTTTTTGAATAAAAAGCACTATTTTGAAATACTCAACACCACAAGATAGAGTAAAACCATCAGCAATTGTCCTTGATTTTTTTTATCCCTTCTCTCCTAAGATTTTCAAAATTTACTCTATTGGCCTCAAAGCCTTTACACGCAAGAGAGTTAGTCCCCATTACACTCATATTATAATGGACACTTGGGGTTGTTTGTGAGGCCATTATTTTGGGCTCAAAGTTTGGTTGAAATAGCCTCAAATTTTCATGGCCTGAACTCCTAGTGTAAAGTGGCCCTATAGTTTTGGTCCCCAAAATCTTTGTTTATTGTGTTTGGCTCTTCTAAATTGGATTTTTATTTAAGAAAATATCAAAATTGGCCAAACAATTGGCCATATTTCAAAAATAACCCTCACAATTGAAAATTATCAAAAATAGGCCTCATCATATATCAATAGTAGGCCTTGCAACTGAGATGAAAAAATACTGTGCATGTTTATTTAGGGGAATTGATATATGCACAAGGAGGATAAATTTTAGACATTTACTATCAAAAAGCTGAATTTGGAAAATTTGAATTCAAATTTGGATTTAGAGACCTTGATTTGGCCAAAAACCACAATGGAGGTTACAGTTGAACAATGTCCAATGGAAAAGTTTAGCTAGGGGGGAAATTATCACTTCTCCCCTTGTTTGTAAAAAAAACTAAGTTTTTTCATTGGACATTGTTCAATTGTAACCTCCATTGTGGTTCTTTTATGATAAATATCTAAAATTTACTTCCTGTGCGTGTTGCATATATGAGCCCTCGGGTGTGCATTCATCAATTCCCCTAAATAAACATGCACAATGTTTTGGTCACCTTAGAGCATCTCTTGCCACTTGCTAAATGAAGCCTTTGGAAACTAAGTTTGGAGGGGACAGGAGCAGCAAGTAGCGCAACATGGCGTGAAGTTCTCCTGCAATCCAAAAGATTTCAAGGCCTGCACTTGTGTTACAACAAATTGCACTAGTACATCTAGCTTCACAACGTGAACAATGCGTGAATAGTGCTTGGTAGGGACCATGAAGGGGGCCTAGAGAAACCTCAAATTTGACGCAAAAGTGGCTACACCTAAATAGCCTAGCTTTTGCACATCAACAAGTACAGTGATGTTAGAGACTTTATTCACAAAAGCCGTTACGAGTGGAACGCAAATGGCTCATTTGGCGGGTGGCATGAGATGCTTTTAGTGCTTAGTTGCAAGGCTTCTTGTTAATATAAGATGAGGCCTATTATGGATATCTTTTAGTTGTCATGGTTATTTTTGAAATATGGCCAATTGTTAGGTCCATTTTCCATCTTTTTCATTTTCATTTCCATCTTATTTTTTAGGTTGTTTAACCCCTAAAGGACCAAGCCTTTTTTCTGCCAAAATCACTAAAAAATGCCACTTCTAGGGGATGAGTAAGAAGCTCGGTTTTTTTCTTTTTTGGAAACCTAACCATAGGATCCTACCTTAGATTAGAAAAGGTACTTGTGGGAAAAAAATCAGGTCATTCTAGATGGAGGGGAGGGAGATATTTACATTTGAAGTGAGGTGTGAGCCCTAAGGTTAGCACCTTGGGTTAAAAGCTCACATTTTATTTTTATTTTTGCATTTTTAGTAAGAAAAAGCGTAAAAAACACATAAAAAGTAATTAAAGCTAAATTTAAAAATAATTAAATGTACGTGGATATCCCCTATATTTTTTACTACCTATTTCCTACTTTTTGTAAATTAAAATTAATTGAAAGAGTAAAATTATAAATAGCATGATAGAGATATCGCCAATTTGAAATCGGCCACAATTTAAAAAAACTTGAATTAAAAATAGAAGAGTGTCAAAATGTTTTAGAACCCCATGGTAAGTTCTACAAAAATTTCCAAAAAATTTTGATTGTCAAATCACTCTTACTGGATGATTAAACTCTGGAATTAACGACAGAATATTCCTAAAAAATTCCCAATTAGCGGTAAAATCCCACAAAAAATTGGTATAGGTTATTTTGTGTTAATAAGACACCCTAACAAATTTGGAGGCATTTTGAGCGCGGGAACTACCTCAATGGACAATGACGGACGACTTTAGCAGCTCCGCGAGCGAAAAATGCATTGACTGTAATTCCAAGAGACTCTAAAGTCCAAATTTGGCAAAAGAAGAGTGTTTTCCTACTTTCACAAATCTTTTAAAGAAGTTGATGAAATTAAATTTTTGGAAAAAAGTAAATTCCAAAATTTGGAGTTTTACCTTCCATATTTTGACTAATTTTAGACTTTTTGAATTCTAACTATCGGAATTAAGAGTTTTTGGTGTCTAAATCATCTAATTTTGGCATTTTGAAGCCAATGGTACTATTTGTTTGTGATTTGGAGATTTTTTCCAAAAGTTAGCTTATAACTCTAGATTATTATTATTAGAAAGTTTGAAAATTAGAAGAAAAAGAAGTTAGAATGCCAAGAACCACTCCATGGATGGAGAAAAGATCTTTGGATGGGTTAGTACATAGTACCTCCCTTCTCCTTCCTTCTCACTCCCTTGTTTTAGTTGTTTAGTTTTGCAATTTCAAGATTTAAACTTTCTTTGTATTTTGGTGTTTATATGGTGTTTTTTAAAGTTTTTTGATGAATCTTGGTCGTAGAAGGACTTGGGGGTTTTTTCTAGACTACTAACATATAATTTAGAGTCAAATTTTTGTTGCTTGTTGTGCTTATGCTTTGTGGGTGCAATTAAGACCCATAAGTATTAGTTCGAGGTCTTGTGCTGTCAATTGCTAACCACTAGGAAAACTCTTGGCCGAGAACTTGGCAATGCTGCCGGCAAAGAGCTCCTAGAGTCATTCTCATAGGCTTTTCTTATCTATTATTTAATGTTGGAGCTATCATACTAATTTTGTGTATAAATTAGTACTTACCTTTCTATTTTGAGTGTGTCTTAGTTTTGGATTGTTACTAACCTAGGGGAACCTCTAGCAAATTTTTGTCAGAATTAAGTTTGTAGTTTAAAAAATATAAAACTAAAGAAAACATCTGACAAATTTTCGCTAAAACTATAAATTTTTAGTTGTAAAGACTTTGTCAAGGTGTTAGTTTAGTGAAACTATTAGTTACTAACAAAAGAGAATAAGTGAGTTAAAAGCAAGTGAGTGAGAAGCAATCATATGCTAAAAGCAAGTAAGTGGAAAAACAACTTTATGTAGAAAACATTCTGTCTTTTAGAAAGTATTTCTTCTTCTAAAAAACATTTTGGCTTCTAACATTAAGGTATCAATAGTAAGTTGCAACCGCATTAGTAGCAGTAAAATTGCAGTAACCATCAGTAAAAGTGAATAAAATGCAATAAATTGAGAGTAAAAGCCAGAAAAAGTAAAAACTTGGTGGCCGTGGGTTTCAAACTTACAACCCATCGACCTCAGCCGAGAGCTCAATCACTGAACCACCGGCCAGAAAGCCACTGGCCGCAGCTCGTGCCTGACAAACAGATCCTCAATGCTTTTAAACATTTAGGGTCTTGAGTTTTTTCCCAACAACAGATGACGGCAAGCAGCCGGATTTGAACCATGGTCTCTACGGCCACAACCGGTAGCCCCTCCGCAACCATAGGCGATAGTGTAATTAAATTGTTGTTACTATATTTTTCCTCTTTAGATAGGACGCGGCATCGGGCGTGGTGCAGCAGAGCAACAGGCGGAGGCCAAGGATAGCCTCAACCAGCGACTGTAGGAGGCCAAGCCTTCAGCAATCGAAACCATCATCAGCCTTTCAAATATTGTGTTAATTGGACATTGCTAAATTTAATTAGCAATTTCATAATCAAAGATTAGTTAGCCTTGTTTATATATATATAAATAAATATTTATTTATTTATTGCTCGTTGTACTGATGGTTTTATACCCCCCACCTCCTATCCCCGTGCTCTCCAATCTTTGTGCCCCATATGCCAATGTCCTCATATCCCTGTGCCCTCTATCTCCATGCTCATTTATCCCCATGTCCTCCTATCCCTATGCCACATTATTCTTGTGCCCCCTTATCTCCATACCTTCTTTTGGCAGAGAAAAAGCTAAGGTGCAACTGCCAATGATGGTGCAACTGCCAGTGACTTGTTGTTAACGTCTAGTGAAGCAGATAAAAGAGAGTCATAGATGATTTTATTTTATCTATTTATACCTTTTCAATCCTAGTCATGCCTAAATTTAACTTGAGCCCGACCCTAATTGATTGAAGAGAAAATATCAAAAATGACCTTGACAATTGGCCATATATTGAAAATAACCCTGAGAATTCAAAAATATCAAAAATAGGCCTCAGCCTCAAAATTTCCATTTTTTCCCTGGTTGCATGACATGCACCCAACAATGCCAAGAGGCAAGGCAAAATTGGATGAAAATGGGTAGAACCAATGAAAAACACACATTCATCCATATAATGTACTAATATTAGTGTCTTTCATCCATATTTTGGCAAATCTATTGCATGTTTAGGCAGGCACCTGGAAAATTCATCCAATTTCTCACCCAAAATTTCTAGTGTTATGGCCACCAAGCACAAACTCAAGTAAGATTTTGGCCAAAATTTGCCAAGAATTTAAATGCTACTCATCATATATCATAAAGAGGCCTTGCAACCAAGGTGACCAAAATCTTGTGCATGTTTATTTATGGGAATTAATATATGCATACAATGGGGGGGGGGATAAATTTGAGATATAAACCACAAAAAGCTGAATTTGAAAAATGTGAATTCAAATTTGGATTTAGAGATCTAGATTTAGCCTGGAACCGCAACGGAGATTACAATTGGACAATGCCGAATGGAAAAGCTTAGCTTTTTCTTACAAACAAGGGTAAAAGTAACAATTTGTCCCCTAGCTAAGCTTTTCCATTTGGCATTGTTCAGTTGTAATCTCCGTTGTGGTTCTAGGCTAAATCTAGATCTCTAAATCCAAATTTGAATTCACATTTTTCAAATTCAGCTTTTTGATGGTTTATATCTCAAATTTACCCCCCTTGTATGTATATATTAATTCCCATAAATAAACATGCACAAGATTTTGGTCACCTTGGTTGCAAGGCCTCTTTATGATATATGATGAGTAGCATTTAAATTCTTGGCAAATTTTGGCCAAAATCTTACTTGAGTTTGTGCTTGGTGGCCATAACACTAGAAATTTTGGGTGAGAAATTGGATGAATTTTCCAGGTGCCTGCCTAAACATGCAATAGATTTGCCAAAATATGGATGAAAGACACTAATATTAGTACATTATATGGATGAATGTGTGTTTTTCATTGGTTCTACCCATTTTCATCCAATTTGCCTTGTCTCTTGGCATTGTTGGGTGCATGTCGTGCAACCAAGGAAAAATGGAAATTTTAAGGCTGAGGCCTATTTTTGATATTTTTGAATTCTCAGGGTTATTTTCAATATATGGCCAATTGTCAAGGTCATTTTTGATATTTTCCCTTGATTGAATACTATTATATGTGTTGGGAATAGAAAACACAATGAGGATACAAAAAATATATAACTAAATATGCAAGGAGAAAAAGTAACAAGAATATTAATCCAAGTAGGGTTTCCCTACTATATACAAGGGAAGAACCAAGATAGAAAGTAAAAGCCTTTTCTACTATTGGTCCATGGGATCCCTTTACTAAGGTAAACTCCAGTGAACTCTAGTCAACTATGTGTAGAGCATGTCAATATAATACTTATCTCAACACTCCTCGCTCAACACAATTATTGTAACATCTTCTAAACAATGTCTTATATGATACTTCCCACAATCTTGTAAGATATACGGTTGTTGCCTCATTAAAACCTCATCTAGGAAAACCTTATTAATGACTAAGGATAAAACCAAAGATGAAGGAAAATGAGTACAACACCTTTAACAATCCATTCACATGGTAAAACCCAATGGAAAAAAATCCATAGAAGAATGGTAAAGGTTACTACAATACAAACCTATTGAATCTCTTGCTCCAAAGTATTGAGTTGCCGCATTCCAATGCCATGAATAAGTTGGCAATGAGTGTATAATACAAGGGCTTTGGTGAAGAGATCCGCAAGATTATCTGCCGATTTGACTTTCTTGACTTCAAGTGCTTGCGTTTTAATCAAATCATGGGTATAGCTGAAGTATTTAGGATCTATATATTTGGTCCAATCACCTTTAATAAAACCCGCTTACATTTGTGCAATACAAGAACTATTGTCTTTATATAAAATAGTTGGGAAATCATTATATGGTAATCAAAAATTTGTTTGAATTAACTTATCAATGGATCTCAACCAAATGCATTCCTTAGAAGCTTCATGTAAAGTAATAATTTTTGCATGATTGAATGATGTTGCAGTTATTGTTTGCTTTACCAATTTCCAAAATATAGCAGCTCCATGCTTTAAAAAAAAAATATATGTTTAAGACTTGGCTGTTGTGGGATCAGATTTATAACCAGCATCAGCATATCCAATCAATATAGGATTCATTGATTTAGAATAATGTAATTCCAAATTTTTAGTCCCTTGTAAATAACGATGAAGATGCTTAATACCATTCCAATGTTGAAGTGTTGGATGGACACTATGTTTTGTAAGTACATTGAATGCAAATGCAATGTGAGGCTTTGTAGATGTAGCCAAATATAAAAGTGCTTCAACCGTAGCGAGATATGGATATTGTTCACCCAATGGTTCTTCCTCCTTCTTGCAAAGACAATAAGGTCTTTCACCATTGTTGCTTCAACCAACCATAGGCGTAGATAATGGGTAAGCATCTGTCATATTAAATCTTTTCAATATGCGGTTTATATAAGCCTGTTGGGAAAGAAATATGTTACCATCTTTCAAGTGTAGAACTTGCAAGCCAATGCAAAAGGTAGTTTTACAAAGGAGTTTCATCTCAAACCCGTAGCTGCAATACTTGCAAATTTGGTGTCCACAAACTTTAAATCATTGACATATACCGCAATGATCACAAATCCATGGTTATCTCTTTAATAAAGAAACATAGCAACAATGGAACATTTATAATGTGATGCTCAACAAGGTAGTTCTGCAGTCGTTGATACCATATGCGCCCAGATTGCTTAAGACTATATAGCGCCCATTGTAATTTAATACCACAATATTTTCCCGGAATAATGATCACTTGCTTATTGGTTTCAAGGCCAAGTGGAACCTTCATATGAATATCATCACGAAGAGAGTCATAGAGATAAGCAATAACAACATCCATAAGACGCATTTCCAAGGTGGTATGTACGGCCATTACAAGAAGATATTGAAAAGTGATAGAATCCATAACCGGTAAATATGTGGAATCATAATCAATTCTATACTTTTAAGTGAAACCTTGAGCAACCAAACGCACATTGTAACACATGATTTGTCATTTGTCATCCCATTTGCGCACAAATATCAACTTGTATCTAAGAGGCTGAGAAGAAAGATTATTAATAATTGGTCCAGAAACTTGTCTCTTATGCAAAGAAATATACTCCTGCTCAATATCAGCTTTTCATTTCAACCAATCAGAGCGACGCATTGCTTCATCAATAGTCATTGGTTCAAAGTCATCTTTTTTGCAAAAAATATTTTCTATAATCATACAAATAAATGTTTCATTTATGTCAGTGGTTGCTTTGTCTCGAATATCATGTGTATTGCAATACATCATAGATAATTCAATATTTGACTTGGAAATATTAAGTTTAGAAGTCAAATTTTCTCTCTTAGGAGTTGCAAATCCCATAAAATTAGAAGTGATTGCTGTAGGAGTAGATGAAGTAGTCTTGCTCTTGCGTGGTTGTTTATCAGGTCCACGAGTCTATTTGCCCACTAATTCCAAAGTTGAAGTAGAAATGGTTTTTGGAATTAAAACTTGAGCAGAGAGATTTTGAGCTTCATTTAATGGAATCCTGATTATCCTTGGTGCATTATTGAAACCATCAGGTGTTTGATTTGCAATTCTTTGCAAATGCAAAATTTTAGCAACTTTGGTTTTAGTCAAAGATGTTCAAGGATTAGGGTTCAATGTAAACGTTTTAGGTGCCTTAAATATAATGCCTTTAGAATGCTCCTGAATAGATGTTCTTCTCTGAATTGATGCTCCTCTTTGAATAGATGCTCCTCCTTGAAAAGATGGAAATTTATCCTCTTCAAATGGACAATTGGCAAAACAAGCTCAAATCAACATACTAGTGGAATAATTGATATAACAAATAATGTTTGGAGAGTCAAATCCAATATATCTGTCTTCTTGTCGATGAGCTCCAATAGTATGGCGTTGGGATTCCGAAACTGGAACCTGTACACAACATCCAAACACTTACAAGTGAGATACATTAGGAATACGCCCTGAAATAAGCTCTTGTGCAGAAGTATTCTCCAAAGAAGAATGGCGGAGTTGAATCAAAGCTGCTGCATGTAAAACTGCATGTCCCCACATAGACGTTGGCAGATTTGCATGAAGAAACAATGGTCTAGTAATAAGCTAAATCCGTTTGATAAAAGACTCTGCCAATCCATTTTGAGCATTTTCATATGGAACTAAATATGTCAGATCAATCCTTGTTGCAATACAATAGCCTTCAAAAGATCTTGATCAAAATTCCCGAACATTATCCATACGCAATGTGTTGATTAGATAGTCAGGGAAATGGGCCTTGAAACGGATCAACATTGATAATAAATTTGCAAAAGCCAAATTTCTCATTGATAATAATGAGATATGTGATTGTTTGCCTGATGCATCAATCAAAACTAAGAAATATTGGAATGGTCATATAAGATTTATTGGACCACAAATATCACCATGTAGCCTTAAAAGCATTGGTGGTAATTCTTGAGGAAGTTTCTATAATGATGGTTTGGCAATCAATTTGTCTTGCACGCATGCTTGACATAATGTCATAGAATTTACATCTACAACTTGCAAATTGTGTCCAGCAACACAAGGAATAATCTTCCTAAACAATGTAGAACCCGGATAACCAAATTGTCCATGCTAGAGTGAAATTTAATTATCTTTAGAAGACATAGCAAAATTGTATATACTAGGTGGCTAGATTGCAATCCAATTCAAATCACTTGCCGCAGTAAAGGCTATTTCTACAACTTTATTCTTAAGCATAATAACCAAAGCCTCCCAACTATCTAGAATTTTGGTCAAGAGGTGAAAACCGTTGGTGCGCACATCTTGATAGCTGATCAGACTTTGGAGAGCAGAGGGAGAATACATAGCACGCATGCATATAATGGTGGTGCCCTCAGGCAATATCACCTTTGCTGGCCCCTCCTGGAATAGAAACACATTCAATCTAGCCATAATAATCAAATTTTTGGTTTTCTAAGATGAAAAATTATGCTCATCAAAAAAATGCTTATTACGCAAAATTGTATGCATTGTTGCAGAGTCAAAGAGGACATCAGATGACTCACCGGCATGAGTGTCCTTAGCAACATGTACTTCAAAAGCCTCAGTTTTGATTGGATCCATAGACGCATCCATGGAATGAGCCTCTCGGGCTTCAACTCGCAACTTTTTGTTGTCCTAGAACATTTTTACAAAATATTCTAATGTAGGACAACTAGTGGCCAAATGATCCACTCTGCTATACTTGTGACAAGAACGCGTCTCCGATGGATGCTTACCATTATTATTAGAAGGAATGCTATTCTCCTTTGGATCATGGTGATTAGGACGTCTAGACTGACCCAAGTTTTTATACTTATTTTTCTTATGTTTTTGTGCCTTAGACTTGATATCAAAAACTTTAACAATATGAGACTCAGGAACCAAGGTACCAACTGAGTGTCTTTGCATTACAGAGTAAAAGTTTGTTTTACTTTTCAGCAATAAGTAACAAAGACATGAGGTCTAAGAGAGTCTCAAATTTCATGTTTTTGTACTATTGTGCAAGTACAGCAAAGGCGGGTGGAAATGTTGAGAGAGTTTTCTCAATCATTTTGTCCTCAAAGATAGCCCAACCGCAAAACCCTAACTGCAATATGATACGATATAACTCACTATTGTTGGAAACAAGTGTTGGAAAATCCAACACTTGTAAATGAGTCCAAACATGTAGGGCTGCAGGGAGAAAAATGGTTTTTTGGTGATCAAAATGAGACTTGAGCTTATTTCTAAGCTCATTAGGATTTTCAACCTCTAAATATTGATATTGTAAAGATGGGGCAAGATGGCGACAAAGCAAAAGTAATGCTTTGTAAGACATAGTTGTTAAATCATTGGTACTTACAATAGAGGGTTGATCAGAAGGGTTGTCAAACGCAATGCATTGGAATAATTGCTCCCTATAAATATGTGCTTTTGCAGTTCTTGCCCATAGAAGATAGTTGCTCCCGTCAACCTCCAATTGTGCATAGGGAAGAGGCTAAAGCCTAGGTGCTTTAACGTTGGGAGTAGCTGCTGGCACTACAAAGATGTGGTAGCAGAAGAACGTGAAGTAGCCATGAGGAATGAAGGAGAGTACTAATGAACTCCTTGAAAGAAATTCAAATAAAGAATCATGCTGATAACATGTTGGAAATAGAATACACAGTGAGGATACAAAAGAGATATAACCAAGTATGCAAGGAGAAGAAGCAACAAGTATATTAATCCAAGTAGGGTTTCCCTACTATATATAAGGGAAGAACCAAGATAGAAAGTAAATGTCTTTCTCTACTATTGGTCCACCGGATCCCTTTACTAAAGTAAACTCTAGTGAACTCTAGTCAATTATGTGTAGAGCGTATCAATAGAATACTTATCTCAACAATATGATAGGCCCTAATTGATTGATTGCTATTTATATATATGTATATGTATATATATATGAGTTTATCCACCCGTTGTACCAACGGATTTAACAAAAATATCCTTGCAATAAACAAATTGTGGTAGTAACAATATTATTTTTGTGTCTTCTATCCCCGTGTCTCCTATCCTTGTGCCCTCTTTTGCCAAGAAAAAGTTGTAGTGCAATTGCCAATGACGGTGCAATTGCCAATGACATGTTGTTAATATCTAGTAAAGACATGTAGGTGATTTTACTTTATTTCATTTATAACTTTAGTTGAACTTGTATTCTATAGTAGTGTTTCTTTAAGATGAACCTTTATAAGAAAAAACGCTTAGCTAAGTTGAATGGGACAACTGTCCTTGGCAGTTGGGAAGCTACAAAAGATGTGTTTGGTTATAATGAATGCTTTCCTTACACAAAATGAATATGCTGCCCGGATACCTTCATCTTATCAAGGTACTACTGTACTCTTTTTCTAGGTGGAACTAAAGATGGGCTTTGCAGAATCATCCTTCTCACCTATGGAATTGTCAAATTTGACCGCCACCTAATATTCAATTATTATAAATATATATATATATAATATAATATAATATAATATAATATAATAATAAATAAAAAACAAAAGAAAAAAGAGCGAGCTTTCCTTGAGTGTTTTTTTGTCTTTTTTTCCATGGAGCCCGATGATGAGACATGGTTCGTGGAGGAGATAGAGATGGAGGTATAAATCTCCATCGTTGCTTTTGTTTTATATTTTCTTATGTTTTGAGTTCATTTTTGTCAAAAGTTTGAATTGCTAATTGTTTAAAACACCTTAACCCCTAAAATTCTTTTGTGTTTAGAGCCCAAAACTGCTTCAAATTTCTAGTCTCCAAACCAGAGTCAAAATCTTCATTGAAACTTATTTTTTAACAAATCCAACCGTAGGATCCTTTGATTGACTTGCACAAATACATTGTCCCAAAATTTCAGAATGAATATCCCCACCAATTGCAAGATCAATGCGTCTAAATTTCAAAATGTAGGTTTTTCTAGTCTTTCCGAAAGGTGAAGTTTTGATTTTCAAACTTTTTAGAAAAAACACATATGTTGTATTTCTTATGTAATTTTTGCAATATGTTGGAAAATGGGCTGAAAGCATATATAAAAAATTTAACAAAAAAATTGGATTCATTTTTACAAAAATTGTAACGTGAAAGGTATTGATTAATGAAAGATATAACTAATATGCTAATAAGTTTTGGGAGAATATGAAAATAGTTAATCTCAATGGTGAGAATGCTCGAACAGGTAATTCGTAACTTTATTTCTCATTTTCATTTGTAATTTTCCAAAATTGAGAGTAAAAGATAACTTTATATGATTTTTCTACCCTCTTCCTATGTTCATTGCATGCAAAAGAAAACTCCACTTAACTCTTAGTACCTCATTATTTGGAATTGAGTGATTCAATAATTTTTGAGTAGGTATCAATCTATACAACTCTATAAAAAAATCCAAAAAAACAAATTAGAATATATATTTTTTGCTCTCTAGTTTGACAAAAAATTTGAAAAAAGCTTCCAACTTTTGCAATGCTTATCCAAATGACATGAAATAAAGCTTCACATATAGATTATGATGAGTAGCATTCATCCAAAAAATTTCATGAAAAGCTTCCAAATTATGAAATCAATAGAGCTTGCCTGAGTTCTCATAAAGCCCAAAGTGGGTTCTTTGGGCCTTTAGGGATTAAATTATTATGAAAACTTTTCGACATAGAAAATTTAAGTTTTGTTCATTGCTTAAAAGGCACTAGTTGAACCAAATGTAAATCCACCCAAATTTTAAGTTTTTCCTATTTTTATGTCTAGAACCCGGTTGTGTTTACTTTTTCCTCATGGGTGGAGGAAAAAGCGCTCACATGAGGAAACAAAGTTTTTTCCCTACATTCCGTAAATTTCAAAAGCCTTTGACCACCTTTACATGAAAAAAAAGTGCTCACCCAAAGTTGAGCTTTTATTTTTCCATATAGAAATCAAGTTAGGCATATATGGGACAATTTTCAAATCAATTGGAACTACACAACATATGGGAAAAAAATAGTAAGTAAAAAGAAGTATAGTCAAAACACTACATTGTTAAGAATTTCATTATTGAAATGAAAAATGAAAATTCCACCAATTATAATGTTGTAATAAACAATCTACTTCTTAGGTTTAATAATTTTCCAAAATAATGAAAATTAAGTAAAATAAAGGACTTCAAAGTTTATTTTAGAGCAGAAAATCCATAATTGCTTGCAAACAAAACTCCTCATATCTTTCATCTCATTAATTGAATTTGAATGATTCAAAGCTCCCCACGTATAAAAAATAAAGAAAAAATTTCAAATTTTTATTTTAAAAATATGTAAATTTTAACCCCTAAAGCATTGAGGCCTTTATTTTGTCAAAAGACACTCAAAATTGCCTCTTCTATTGCAAAGAGTGTAAAAGTTTGATTTTTTTTTTTATTTTTTTATTTTCTTTCCATATCTAACCGTAGCGTCTTGTACTACACTTGTATAAGAATTTGGGAAACAAAATTCAATACTTTGACTACACAAATTGCAAGATATTTGCGTTTAAAGTATAAAAAACAAACTTTTTTGCACCTTGCATGACTAGATATTTGACTTTGAACCTTTTTGACTTCAAACTTTTGCACCACAAAGTTTTGAGGTTTATTTTTTTATGTTGGAAAATTTGAGTTGAGAATCTTTGGAAAGTTTGAGTTAAGAATTTTTGGAAAAAAACCAAAACAAAAAATTCTTAATTTTCATTCTTAAAAAAAAAAAGGTAGAAGAAGGTATGAGATTGAACAAAACTTGAATTGTTAATAACCATGCAATGGAATTGAAATGCAATAATCCCAATGGGAAGATTGTTCTAGAGAGCAAACTTCAAACTTCCCAACAATTTTTTTTGAAAAAAACGTTAATGAAGTTTATAAGTTATTTTTTCAAGAAGGTGTTTCTCATAACTAGTCCAAATGGAATGACTCAAACCTTTAGATGTAGACAAAAATACAACCTATGAGAAAAACATATATATATATATATATATATATATATATATATATATATATATATGTATATACATAATAAACAAGTTTTTGTAAAAAAATATTTTTTGCCAATTCTCCATAAATTATGCTTATATGGGCATAACTTTTGCTCCCAAGCATAGATTGGAATAAAATATATATTCTCCAAAAGCTAATATATTTTTCTATCTTCAAAAAAATGTTTCAAAAAATCAGGACAAAAATTGAGGCTGTAAAATCCCATTTGTCCCTTGAGGGGACAACATGGCTTTAAAGGTTAATGAAATTTTTTGGGCTAGCCGGACAAGCAAACCTCCCCAAATTTTCATAATTTCATGCAAAACTTCTTTGCCAAATGCAAAAAAATTAGTTACCCTCGTAGGTCTTTGCATTTTCCACTTCAATAAAAGTTTCAAAAAATTACAAAAAGTAGCTTATCAAAAGGTACATGCTCAAAGTACAGTGCCACTTGCAAACGTAGCGTGCGAAGACTTTTGTGCGTTGAAATGATTCTAGGAAGTTGTTCAGACTTGGGACCACCGTCATTGACAAAAAGTAAAATAAAATAAATATAATAGTAAGAATAAAATTGGAGCACTTTTTTGATAGGTGCTTAATTTAAGCCCCAAAATTCTCCAATGAAAAATCACTTTTGAACATTTCTAAAGATTCGTTTTCAATATACAATTAGGAGGGATGGTTTGGTACTAACTGTAAACAGATCTTGCAGCGCTTATGTTTTAACTTACATCTTCACAATTAGGTCTGTAAATCTTTCATAATTGCTATCATCAATATTGGCAGAGAAAATTTTCAGTAGAAGTTTTTAGTTCGTTTTGATTTTTATTTTTAAATTTCATAACAAATTCAAATTTTTATTGTAATTTTGTTATAATATATTCATGATTGCATAAGTAACATTAACTATGGCTTTGATTTTTAAATTCATCAATTTGAATTGGGTAATTTTTTGTTTTTGGAATGACGACTAAAAGACTCAATCACGTTCATCAGTCCAGTGAACATAAATATTTGGTTATTATGGCAACTCTAATAATCTGAGGCAGCATATTTATTTGAAACATAAAAGGCTTAAGATTTTTGCCAAAATTCATTATTATAGTATCAAATATAAGTTCCACAAATGTTTTAAAATGTGTATAAATAGAATAGATGTTAAGCCCCATGATTATAAATTATCCTTATATTCATAGTTTGAAACTATCTATAAATCTCTTTCTAACATTTTTTGAAAAAAAGAAACTGAGATTTTACCAAAAATGTGATTTTTAGTTTTAGTGTTTTGAGTTTCACTATTGACAAAATTTCACCTCTGATTGAATTCTTATAAAGCACAAGATTTTATAGAGAAAACATTAAGACTTCTTTATAACAAATGCTGAATAATCTACCTAACATTTAGACTATTTATGCATTTCAAAAGTATAAACACAGTATTTTTGAAAAGGGAAGATTTCATGGATACCCCTGAAGTTTGCCATGTTTTCATAGATATCCCTAATTTTTCAGAAATTTCACAAGTACCCTTGGACCAAAATTTTCAGGCGTTTGGTTTGTTGTGCATGTCACTTCCTTCTCCATTTGTGGGCACAATAATTCTTTCTTGTTATGTGTGCCCACAAAGGAAGAAGGGAAGTGGCATGCATAATAAAACAAAAACTCAAATTTTTTTGGTCCAAGGGTATTTGTGAAATTTCTAAAAATGCAAGGGTACCTATGAAAATATGGCAAACTTCAGGGGTATCCATGAAATTTTCCCTTGTGAAAACAACATGTGGCATGTGAAAATGTCATAAGTAGCTTTATAGCATATTCAATAAAATATCATCACAAGTACAAACTACACTTAACCCTTGAGCGCCTAGGCCGTATTCACCAAAATTAGGATTTTTGGAGACCGACAACTTCTATGCATTGTATCTCGGTCAATTAGATGATCCACAAAAAGTGACCATTAAAAATAATGGAATGCTTACTTAGAAAATGGCTTGCAAATTTTGGGAACAATTGACTGCACGTGGGAGATGGGAGATAATATCATTTGATCAAAGATGTAATGACAAAATCTCATTTTTTAGTAGGTAGTTGCTATTTGATGATTTTTACAAAATTCTATAAGCCTCTAATTCATCTTAAATTTTGTGAGCAGCAAGATTAGATGTGAATGCACACACTTGTAAATTATTGAAGATTGCACTTCTTTTTATGTCAAGTTTTAGGGCTTCAAATCTCTATTGCACGAAAAACAATGATCGGTACATTTGGTGACGGTTGCCATAATAAGGGTCTAGAACATGCTTGAACACTTGCCAACAACTTTCCCGCTATCACAAAGCACACACAAGGAAGCTTGCAAGGGATAATGATCGGTTGCAGCCTGTAAAACGTTGTTTGCCACCACGCCCCGTATGGTGTTTCACCCAATCAAATTTCTTGCATCACTTGTACAACATTTGACTTTCCTTGCCATTACTCCATTGGCATAGACAACTTGAATACCTTCATAATTGTAGTTTATAGCAAAATCAAAAAACTAGATCTGATTCCTCAAATTAGCTCTTGAAATGCCCAAAGACAGTATATTGTCTCTGTCTCTGGGGCACTCAAGGGTTAATGCCTTCTAATTCTCATGAATGCTAATATAAGAGTGCCATGAACAATTCCATGGAAGTGATGGAATTACCTTCACCAAGGCAATTACTGCATTATTTACCAACATTATTCAAGAAAAAAGATCAATGCTCATAACATTGTTTACATGTACAACTCATGGTTGTTACTTTGGGCAAGATTTTGCCAAAAATTAGGACATGCAAGTGGGCATGTCTGTTTGATATTGCATTTTGGGGCATTTGACTTAAAAGAAGAAAAATCAAATTACCTATTTTTATTATTACTACATGACATAGTTTTAAACTCCCATCCTAACTTCATGTTGGCAACCATGTGTGTTACCATCATGTAATAGGTAAGCTTTTTTTATCATTGTTTGGAGTCCACTATGAGTTGACTACATTGGATGGACAAAAGCTCGATTAGGCATATGGGGCAAATGGGCAAGTAGATGGGCAATTTCTCCAATGTGACAATCATGGCACAATTAAGAAAAATTGCATTATACATGATTGAGGAATAAAATCCATTGGTGCAATTTGAAGTTTGATTGGCTTAACCCCTAAAGGCCCAAGTGGCCCATTGGAGACCAATTGGGGTTTTGGGCATGTACCTTTAGCTAAACTACTTTGTGTGATTTTTTGAAACTCTTACGGAAAATGAAGAATTCAAAGATCTACGTGGGCATCTAATTTTTTCTTCATTTTGACATTTATTGAAAAAGTTATGCAAGAATTTCTAAAAAACAAGGGAGGGTGGGCAAACCAAAAACTTCTTAAAAAACCCCATTTAAAAAAAATAAAAATAAAAAATAGGTTTTTTAGACTTACATATATGTGAGGAGCTTTGAACCACTCAATTTTGATTGATGAGATGAAAGTTATGAGAAGTTTTAGTTTGCAAGTAAGGAAGTCTGCTCATAAACCGTCCAAGCATTAAAACCGCCCACCTTCTCAAATGTTCCCTTGTTGTACATGTTTTCTTTCATAGGTTTTCAAAATGTACAAGTGGTGTACATTTGAGGAGGTGGGCAGTTTTAGAGACATATGACCTTTTCACTTCAAAATTTCATACTTAATTCCACAAAGCTCCAAAAATTATGAAATAACTTGGATTAGATGTCAATTCTTCTTGTCTTTCAAGAAAAATTTATTGAAAAATAGTTCAAGAAGTTTCACCTCCCCAAAATTTGGTTTTAGCCCTTAGATGGACAATTTATGAGCACACTTCCTTAAATAACCTTGTATTCGTTAAAATGGGAGATTTCCACTGAATTGAGAGGTGCCATAACATCCCCACAGTGCACATTTAGAAGTCTTTCTCATCTTGAAATGAACGAGAAGGATCGAATTCACATAGATACGTGGTTCAAAATCACCTTGTATTAAAAAATGAGGGAAGCTTTTGATGAGTTGCTACCAAATATAGACAATTGTCTTTAAATGGGCATGAACCCAACCTATAGAATAAACAGAGATTTCAATGTAGGTCTTCTGGCCTTATTTTTCCTAACATTTAATAGTCATCATATGAAAATCAAAAAACTACTATTAATAGATTATGTATTATTGAAACCCTAGTACTTCACCTATACAATGCAAGTTGAGAATTCCTAAAACTAATTTGAACCAATTCACATTCCTACCAACAACTAGATATATTCAACTAAGATTGATGTAGTTCGCCTTCAATGTATTCCAACTCTCTAGCCTTCAACAGTTGTTGTTGTATTCATCCATATGTTTTGCAATATCGCCGTAATTTGCATTTCCTTGTACTTTTGTTTCCACTGCACCAAAAATAGAACATCACAAGATATTCACGGTTTGGCCTTATGACTGTTTATCTTTTACTTAGTCAAATGCAAGGCGCGTTTGTTCTGAACGGCCAATGATAGTATTTGGCCACCGTGCATTGGTTTTTGTCTTCTAGTTGTCAGCGTTTGCTTCAAATCCATTAGCTGGAGTGAGCCTTCTATTCCATCATGCAATCTCTTTGAGGTTAGGTTGTGGAAGACAGATGATGACATTCTTGATGAGAGAGAATGCTTGGACTTTAGAGGAGAAGGTGAGGACATGTTAAAAGAACATGGCCAACTAGTACCTTAACTATTTACCACACCTTCATCTATTGGCTTGGAACAGAAGTCCATTGTTGAATTGGCCGTTACAGCTGAGTACTGGAAGTTTCTGGTACTCATTATATTGTACTATCCATAGTCTAAAATGGAATCCGCGGATGCTTCACATCAAAGCTTAGTTTCAAGAACAAAGGACTGCAAAGACGACAAGTTCCAATAAGAGTGTCATGTACAAGAATTCAAAGAACCAAATAGCCAGCAAATTGAATATCATAGTGTCAAAGATCAAAGGTAATATCATGCACTTATCAGAAATTGACATAGAGAGGTATACAAATACAGTGGACATCATATGCGGAGTAATAAGCCTTATCATTTCATGTTAAATGGTGTTTACAAGAAAAAGAATGACCATGACTAAGGGAAAATAGATAAACATTCTATGGATATGATCTAAAGCAACAATGATATCCACGGCACTAGCCTAAGTGTCCTATAGGTACACTCAACCTCTATTCAATCCATATTGAACTAAAGACACGTGATGTAACAACGTATAATTCCTATAGATATATATATTACACTTTAGCATTATGCTAACTAGGTTGAGTCGACCTAAACAGCCATGCTCTACCGCAGCGTTTTTGACAGCTTGACGACCTCCATCATCTTCCTATACTTTGCACGTCCTTCCTTGTCACAAAGCATTCTACGCCCAATTTCTTTTGAAGTCCTTTTGCGGAATTCTTTGGATCCACTCTGTCCAGCTTTGTGCATGGACCTAATGTAGGAGAATAGAACGTCCATTAAATATGAGTCGCTCTGGCCATTTTCTTTGTACGTCTACATATCCGAGAGAATAACATTATGTGAGGGGTTTAGAATGTGCTTCAGTGGGGTGTCATCCACTATGATTGTATTCAACAATGTCATTAATGCAGCGTAGTTGTCAAACAATCTATTCAGGTCTTTCAGAAACAATACTTTATCTATTCCTGGTACATTATAAAATGTAACCTTGTTGTGCAAATCCTTGCACTTCAGCCTCGTGCAGTATTCCTGCTTGAGTATGATGGAAGGATTGCCTGCCTTGCAAAAAAAGAACTCACATACATTTTTTGTGTTGGATTTCATCATAGAGCTCCACACTGTAATGTATGCAATCTTTCCTAGCGCTATCAAAAATTCATCGCAACGTGGGCGCACAAACACAACCTTCCTTCCTACTAAATTGAATTATGTGGAAGAGTGCGGGATCACAGAACTTCCATTTTTATCCAGCCAGCCTTGTGACTGGGCATCTTCACTGACACATAATATTCCATTCAGGTCCAAAACAACAGTCAGCCAGATCTTAGTTGCCCTGGACCTCACTAGGCAATCAACATCCTCCGACGACCTTCTAGATGTGTATGGAGGGTCAGACTTCTGCTACCAACAGCAAAAATGTACAGACAATTATTACTCTGCACACCAATTGAACAAGCTCACCATTCAATGGACCAAACACTCTAACAGAGAATATTGAACAAGACGAAGTCATCCACGAAAGAACTCAGCATCAAAGGAAGAGGATCTTGCTTCAACACTTACCAATTGTAGTCCTAAAGAAACAGATGGCGATGGTAGTTCTGCTGAAATGACTGGGGACGGTGGACCACAAGGGAATGTACCTATGCCCCTCAAAGAAGCTCTTTTTGCCGGTCAAGCGTAGGGACTTGGTCGTGCTGGTGACTGCTCTCGTAAATTTGGTTTCATAGCAAACAATGGCTGGAGTAAATCCAAATGCATTAACTTTAGTGACGACAAACGACTTCTAACAGTTTGTTCTCAAGGGGATGAAGGGACAAAGTCAACATCAAAATACCCTGCCACTCATGATTGCACTTACAAATAGTCCGTAAGCGATTGTCTATTAATAATTCACGTAATGTGACATGTATACAAAGTTTGTTTTGGAAAAACCTAACTCTTTGGGACTGTATAGTACATTCTATTCCTCTTGTCATTTCTCAAAGGGAAATAATATCTACAATTCTACAAATAATAACATGCAATTTAGGTTGAGCCGACCTAAAATCACATGAATGACAGTTTATGAATGCAGGTATTAACTTGGGGGGATTGTAAACGTCCCGCGGTTTGAGTGCCGAGATGAATTGAACCTGCAGCATTTGACTTCCCCCTCAAAATACAAACCACCAAAGCTGCATTCAAAGATTCAGGGCCGCCACTTTGATCACTTTCTGCAGTTCAAAGACCTGTCTCACCAGTTTTTGATGAAGCCTCACAAGGAGTGACGGCAAAATTTTCCATAGTCAGTGGAATTGCAAGATGCGGAGTCTATGATCCACCATGACTGATGGCTGGAGTTGTCTCCATCGCAGGTGCAGCTGCACTTTCTTGAGGTCTAGGTGCTAGTGCCGGAGCAAGAGCCGGTGGCATCAAGGAGATAGATGCAATGTCTACATTTGCAGGTGTATTTGAGATCATCAAGTACCTCGCATGTGGAGGTGGCTGTACCGACGCAATTGGGAGTGGTCCATGCATTCTATCCAAAATCTACTGGAACATTTCTTGGTTCTTTCTCAACTATTCCATAAGTTGAAGCTAAATGTCCCTTAAAGACTTGCTTGTCACTTGCTGCTGTTCTAGCATGGTTTCGCGGTCCTTGATTTGCTCTTGAGTTGCATATGCAGTGTCCTTCAGTTGTTGCTCTTTTAACTCCAAAAATCAGGCATCCAGGTCATCCGCACTGCCTTTCCTCCTCTTTGTTGCGCGCGCTGCATTTGATTCCAAATTTGAAGGTTAACTCGACTAAAGCGTGCTAGGGAAGCGAGGGAGAACACGTATCCTTGGGAAAGTATGTGTTGAGAGTGTGAAGAGCTCTTCCTCATGGTTGGTGACCATTTTGTCTTGGTCATCTTCTTCTTTGTTGTCACCTAGATTTGTGGCAGGCACGTAATCATCATCCAAGTCAAACTCCACAGCATCTTTGGAGGAAGTTCTCGTCATGGTCACACGACCTCCACTAGAAGGCGTCTTTGATTTCTTTTCCTTTGTCGCGGTTGTATCCTTCGGTGGGACATCTGCCTTCCTCTTGAAACAGCTCTCGTCCACATGGTAGTTTATATACAAGAAGTCTTGTTTGTCTAATTTTTTGCCAGCAATCACTACTTCTTTCTACAAATCCGTGTTGTCTTTGATACCAACTATGGAGCAGTTGCAGGAATTCATCTGATACAAATTCAATGAGTGACTGAGTTAGATTCTCACAGAACTTACAATTTAGGTCAAGTCGACCTAAATGATAAGCATACCTAGACTTGCATCAAGCTCTTCTTCATGTGACAAGCATGTTGGGTATTGATTGGACATGACACTGTTTATTTAGATTGGGTTGACCTAAATAGCGCGGTCAACTAACATGCATAACTAGACCACATGTGTCAATCCCTTCCTCAAGAGACACATTTCAGAATGGAATGTTGGGCTTCTAACTGGAAATGACTTGACCATTTTGATCAAGTCAATCTAAATAACATGCTCAAATGACATGCATAAGTGGACCACATGTATCAATACATATTGCAATGACATGTTCGGCTTCACATTGAATATGAAATTGCCTCTTTATATCGAGTCAACCTAAATGACGTACTCAATTTCACATCATAATTTAACTATAATTCATTCATTTAAGATTAGGTCAATTTGATCTAAGTACTTACCAGTGCGGCGCATGCAAGCTTGGATCCAGCAAATATAGACAAAATGTTTGAGCCAGCAGTGCAAAACAAGGCGACCATCTCCAACTAGAACTCCATTCTGAGCTCCGTATTGTAAACCATGAATGGCAGCTCGTTGTATGTACCCATCTTTTCAAATACCGATGTATTGGAAGTTTGGTAGTTTGTTAGGAGAGGTCAAATTTCACCTTTCTTTGGGTCCTGCAGAATTAGCAAGGGCACCTTGTCCTTTCCTTTCCCATCTGTTGCCGCAACGTCCCCAAGACGCTCTTTTGCATCCAGCCAATAGTCAGAGTGTTGCCTATTGTACGTCTTGAGGGCATTGTATTTGTTGATGAAACTCAATGTAGCGGCCTCTTCCACACCGTCCATGCAGATGAAAAGCCAAACAGGCACCTCTGCCACTAATGGTTGCTGCTTGTCCTCAAATCCCTTCATGATTTTGTGGAAAAGAGTTTGATTGAACTTGAGCTGTTTCAGCACTCTCGGTAGAATGCGGAGATTGATAATGCCAAACTTGAAGCGCTTTGCCGTATCAGGTTCCCACGCTCCTTCTAGCCAATTGAAGTGCTTGCTTGCTCTAATGTTGTACGGCTGGTAGAATGCGTTTGTTGTTGTGGTAACAAATTTTTTTTGCTCCGCAGGAAAAGCCAAAAAAATTCCGCAGTATATGGAGACTTCTGTTTGGTCGTTTTTTTCTTCACCCTCTTCTACTTTGCTTCTGCAAAGTAATCCTTGCCGGGAAATAGAAGAAGCATATTGATAATGGCACTTGTAATGTGGTGACTAAGTTTGAATGCCTTCCACCTCTTGTTGTTTGTTTGCCAAGTCGCATTCAACAACCCCAGACTAGGGTCTAATTTGTACAGCTCCCTCTTAACAAGCTGTTTACGCTTCCTTCTCTCACACCAGTCCTTGCAAGTGTAGCAACTCTTGCGGATGGAGGTGATAGCCTTGATAGTCACCTTTGGATATGGCATATCCCATTTCCCGTTGCTTTGGTGAAGAATGTGCTTTGCCAGTTTTGTTAGCTCCTCTAAGGACAGGTTCCCTAGGCATTTGAAGAATTCCCGACTGAGAATTGCTGATTCAAGCTTCCACCCCATCTTCTTGTTGAACTTCATCATGTTGTTCGGGTCCAGGAGCTCTCCTTGTAGTGTGCTGCTTATGACTTCACTCCAAAGGTCATATAGTTTGTCAAGGGCTATGATAATCTTCAACTCATTATGAATTTTCATATTTTTCATCATTGTTGTTTGGTTTTGCGGTTTTCTGCAGCTTCACAACATCTAGCAATGTAAAGCGAGTATGCAACGCCTTCTCAAATGCCTGACAAGGAATGGTTTTTGGCGTACGAGTTAGTTTATGCAATTTAGATCAAGTCAACCTAAATCTACTATTTCACATATAATGGAGAATGTAAATATATTGTCAATGCAAATTGTCCTTGTCAATATCCCTGCAATTTAGATTGAGTTGACCTAAATCTACTGTTTCACATATAATGGTGAATGTAAACATATTGGCAATGCAGATCGTCCTCGTCGGTATCTATGCAATTTAGATTGAGGTGACCTAAATCTACTGATTCACATATAATGTAGAATGTAAGCATATTGGCAATGCAAATATGCCTACTCAGACTCACTATAATTTAGGTTGAGTCAACCCAAACTACGTACCCTGTAATTGGTGGACTTCGTTTGGTTCTCCACATTCCGCCTCTTGTTCGCGAGAGCACCAACTCCCAATAGTTCTATAGGGCTTTTGGGACTCCCCATTGATATCCACACTGGACGCGACCCGATTATGTTCGTTGCCTAAGATGGCTTAATGGCCTGAAAATGGTTCACCCTGTTATAGTATGCAAAAATTTCTTGGAGCTTAGCGTGGTCGGTTGTCCACACAATATAGCAATTCCAGACACAAAATAGTGTCTTAATGCCGTCATCAATGTGTTCTTCCTCTTGCATGAGTTTGCTTGCTGCCACGCTATGCTGGCCATTTATGATATAGAAATTTACGCCTCTTATGGATTCCCAATCACCAGGTTTCTTTGTGTTCTCTGCTGCCATGACTAGCATCACTCAAAGAGTTTGTCTTGTGCTCTTGTTGGGCATGCTTGCC
This sequence comes from Ulota crispa, assembly GCA_963920765.1. Lineage (NCBI taxonomy): Eukaryota > Viridiplantae > Streptophyta > Bryopsida > Orthotrichales > Orthotrichaceae > Ulota > Ulota crispa. Next base: position 17,285,928 of record OY987246.1, on the reverse strand, counting down.
AAAAACCACATTACATCTCGGACAATTTGGTTTTTGTTGATTTTGATATTCATGTCTTCCGATGCCTCTACTAGCTTTGTGATGGCGATCGGGTACTTTTGCTCAATGTCATAGAGGTATGCGTCTTTGCAGTTTGACCAATATGTTTTGTAGGCATTTGAAGATTTTTTGTAGTCGGGTTTGCGGTCTGGATCCAAGATCTCTGGTACATTTGTCACCGCGGTTTTGAAGCTCATGTTGGCAGGAGGGGGCACCTCAGACGCTAGGACGGAACTTGGCTTAGGAGGAGTGAGGGCTGCCCTGCTTGACCTACGACGCGCCGGTGTTGGGGGGGTTCCTGAAGGACCTGCTTGACCGCTTGCCGTGCTCTTCCTCCTGCTCCCTTGGCTTGGTTGGCTTGTTGCTCTAGCCCCTCGGCTTGGTTGGCTAGTTGGTCTGTTTGTGCTTAAGGAGCCTTGACCGTCTCCTTGATTGGGTTGTGGTCTCACTACATCCCGAGGAGACGGCATGATGTTCTGCATCTTCAATTTCTCCTTAGTCACTTCAATTCCAATTAAAATTTTCATGATTTGTTTACACAGCTATCTTCCAATGACAAGTGTCTTATCTGCGGTTTGGAAGAACCCTTCCTCCTGTTTCTTTGTCAGTTCAGGAATGTGCACGTCAAAGTCGGAGCCTTCTAAGCTCAAGATGAGCACCTTGAAGTTGAAGAAGACTTTGGTAGAGTTGATAAAGACCGAGTAATTGTATTGGTCTTTGTTGTCAACCTTTGGGTCTGACGTTATTGTGTGTATTTTGATGATGCAGCTTATGTGATGATTGACATCCACAACCATCTTGTCATTTGACGTGGTCATAAACACATTGCTGTTATTGAATCTCCACGTGAATGCTAAGTTACACCTTAGTGGGAGCAATTGCAAAGTCCACTTCTAAACTCGTTTGGGATAGAAGAATTCCCAATAGTCTCCGTCGTTGGTGAGGTCATCTCCTTCATCTTTAGTTCTAGGAGGGTCTACCCTCTTGAAGATGAGGCTCAGTTTCTCAACTTGACCCTTCATTCTGCACATAGAGTAATGTTTCTAGCAGCTTTATTCACATATGTGATGGAGCAAATAAGATTCATATAATCAAGTAAATGTAGCCACTACTTACACGTTTGTTGATATAGTTCTAGTTGGCTAAATGCATTTTAGGTCAAGTTGACCTAAACGGTAACCTCTTTGTAAATCAATAGTAAATTAGATTGTTCTTTAAGGAAGGCGGATTTTGGTCTTCTGTTTTGTTTTGTTTTGTTTGCCGGAGAGGTATTTCTAGATAGACAAGGTATGACTTACTGTCATTCAGGTTGATCCGATCTAAATGATAGTCTCTACCTCTACTGTCTTTGAAAGTGGCGGTTTCTTTGACAACTCTATAACCTTCTCTGTTTAGAGACAAATCCATTTTATACAGCTCTAGTGTTTCAATTTTGCTTCTTCTTTGTGAACTTCATAACTTGGTCTGTCAGTTTAGGTTAGATCGACCTAATTTACAGTTGCTTACTATATCCCACAACGATTTGCTTAGTCTTAACTTGGCAACGGTATTCACATGTTGTTTTAGATTGTATCAATCTAAAATGTTTCTGCATGTAACTACGCATACTAAATGATTTGCAAAGACATTTCTTTCTTTTACAATCTTTATGTCGTTATCTTAATTGGAATGGCTACAACTGTCATTTTAGATTGCATTGATTTAAACTGACACTGCATGCATGTTGTGTCATTTTAGATTGCATCGACCTAAATTGACAGTGCGTGCATGTCTTGTCCCAGACATGCTCTCCACTAATTCTTAATCCCCTTCAATAACAATAACCTCAACCACATATGCATCTAAACATACATCGACCTAAACAGACATTGACCTAAACATATATCAACCTAAGCATACATTGACCTAAACTGATTTAAATTGACAATAAACTGTGAACTATGAACATTTCATTCTCCATTACGTATGTCTGGTTTCTATTGAATCTCATAACCATCACCGATTACTAATTATGCAAACCATTCAGAAGAATGCACTCCTCCATAAACCCTAAATAAGACTTCTATGAACTATACGCTACAATTTTTACTTCAACCTCGCTACACCTTGGAATTTAAAAACCCTAATTTACAACACAATTAAGAACCTACTACAGTTGTTCACTACAACACAATTTAAACCTTTTATCTAATTCACTGAAGTCTGAAGACTATGAATCCTTCACACACAAAACACATCATTCACCTCCAAAAAAAAAAAAAACTCTTTATTCCAATGTCAATGGAACATTACCTAGATTTGTGGCTCAGTAAACACGTTGTGGAGGTGTTGCCTCGTATCCACCCTCTTCACCAAAATTTACCTTGAAGTATGACAAAAACCTTTGTTTCCCTCATAAAAATCCGGAAATTCACTCTAGCTGATATGCTCTCAAAAATAGAAATCACTGAAAACAAAAACCCTCTCTCAAAATATGCTCTCTCTTTATGAAGGCCAGCACTTCCCCCGCACAGAAATTGCAAACCCTATGAACAGGTATGCAAGCAATCACGCTCTCTCACTTACTAAAACAAAATAGATAAAACTCACTAAAACCCTAACAAGAAATTTGGAGAGCACAACCTCTTCCTTGATCAACAAGCGCGCCCTCAAATCTTGCACTACAAAATAAACAATTTAGCACAGAGAGAACAAAGCAATTGAAAGAGAAAAGCAAATTGAGAGGACAAAACGGCAGAGGGAAAACAATAAACACGCGCAAAGGAAGTGAGGACAACGGTCGGGACACATACATCGTTGATCCCTCCCTCCGCCGTTGACGTTGACACTTTGGTGTTGATACTTGGATCTTGATATTCACCTTGGCATGGTACCCGATAGCGTTGCCAGTACCCGACATTGCCTTACCAACAAATGATTGACTCAAATTGTGGATCATAATTGCAATAATGAACATCATAGCTACCATTAACGTATGTACATTAAAAATCAAAACTTCCCTTACAGAGATTAACCCTCAACCCCTCACCGCCCCTGGAATTTTAGAGTATCTCAAAATTTGCTTGAAAATGAACAAAATGCTGGCATTTTGATCAATTTTACCAATGTTTTTTGAAATGTTACCATCCAAATTCAAAGTAGACATGTTATAGATTGCATAAAAATAGAAATCATAACTATATCACTTATGGATTGAAAGATTATAATATTTGATCATGATGGTGTTAAAACTATGAAAGTCATTTGAAGTCTTTCAATCCTCTTTTTGCATCTCAAATCTAAAATTGAGGGTACCAAAAAAATATGAGTATGTAAAGTATAACATGCATAACCCAAATCAATTTACGGCTTCTCAAAATCTATTCTACAATTTTTCTATATGAATTTTCATGCAATAATCTCTCCAAGTTCTAGTGTACTTGAGGCTCATTTGCAAGAGCCTTCAACACTAGAAAGTGTAGATTTGCAATGGACACCGTAGCACAAAATCTTGAATAGACAAATCATGTTAATTCATTTTCAAGATCATACTCTTGATGCTGAAACTAGACTTCAACAACAATTTAGATATAATAATTACCACATAAAAAATCTTCAAAATTTTTTTTGTATCCTTGAACAAAATTCAGAGGGGCAAAATAAATGCCCCTCGGGCATTCAATGGTTAAAAGACCATAGGGCATAGTATATACACTGCCATATAATCAATGTTTCCTAGTACTAAGAAGTTTTAAATTGGGATCTCAAGTAGCTCACTAGAATCCCTTTGATCTAGTCTCCAACTTCTTTGTTGATCTCAAATGTAGTAAATGTGTGGATCTAGTCCAAATACCAGAAAAACACCTTGTACTCTATTAGTCGCATCGTCACAATATGTCCTTTAAGGTTTAACCCTTTAAAGACCACCAAACCATATTTTGGTTTAGGAGATCAGTTTTTTGTCCATACATGCAAATTGCTAAACAATTTGCTTAATGATTTGGAAGAACGTTTGTGATCACAAGAATTTTTCTTCCATCCAAGAAACAAGAATGAGATTGGGTATTTGAGTTCATAAATAATGGTGTTTATACATCATGGTCTCAAATTACTTATCCATATTTGGTCAAGATGGATCAAAGCAACAACATCATACAACAGACATCCAAGAAGAATGTCACATTTCAATTGTGCAATCTTAAAAAAATTCAAATTGCTTAAGGAGTACACTTGAGTTGTTTCTCTATACAATGGTTGTACAATTGTAGTATTTTGAAATGCTTTGAAGTGATACTATTTTTTCATTTTACTTTAAATTCATCCCACAGTTAAGGCCAATTCTTGATTGCTTTCACCAATTGGATTTTCCATAACAATTACCTAATTTCTAGTAGAATTTTTTTAGGATAGCAAAGGAACTGGGATGTTTGACTATTTTTGTCCAATGACCTACACCTTCTAATTCCTATTTTATCTATTTTTTGTGAAACTAGTCTTATTAGAAAGATGGAAATCCTGCTCCTAGAAATTTAAGGCATTTCTCAACCCAAGCTTGAATGAGGCATTAACATTCAAAATTGCAAAAGCATGAAAACCTTGAGATTTCCCATGTACGGCTCACTGAATCTCTATAATATTTCACCTTCATTTGTAGATCTAGGTGACACTTTGAGACATTTCAACATACAAGATGTCATTCATATTTGTACTGATGAATTATTCAAATTACATCCATATTTGATTGAATTTCACATCTACTTACATTGCTACTGTTTCTATCGGATTTTGGGAAAATGTGTGTGGTTTTTTAAGGGTTACTGGGGATGGTCTCTTGATAATATAATGGCATTATCTTGTTAGGAATTGAGCACAATTCCAAGCAAAGTAGTATTTGGAATTTATTGATATCATATGAAAGAAATATGAATTGTTCAAGAGAACTCTTAAATATGTAATATTCAAAACAAGTGACTGCTGTACAAGCAAAAACAGGAATACCATGTCAAACCAAATTTGAAATCGCCACCTACACAATTCATGTTCCTTTATGTTAACTTCTATGTCTGATATGAGTGCATGTGTATATGTGTTGGGTGGAAAATTGCTTATCATTAGGTTTAACTTTTCATGTCAATAAATTGTTGTCAATGATAGGAGTAATCACATTACGATGTTTTTAATTGGAGCATTATACCATAAAGTGCATGTATGTGGTTAAATAGTAGTACATAGGTGCCATGGTTTAGTTATTGCTACAGAGCTAAATAAGAGACAATTGAGTGGCCATTTCATTTCAAGTTTCCATAGTTGTTATGAATTAACTATAATTATTCTAGCAAATAGTGCAAAATTATTTGTTCCTGATTTTAGATGGTACCATGATGAATCGAATCCAAATTCTTGAAGGAGCCCGTAAGTTTCATATTCAAGCAATTCAAAGTCAAGACTACTTCGGTATGGCACTTTCACACTTAAAGTAGCGAGCAATGTTTTACATAGTATATATACAGTTGTATAACTAGGTTTTGTTACAAATATAAAGTTTTAATATGGGATCTACACTAGCCCAATTGAATTGCATTAATCTATATTCTAACTTATTTGTTTATTTCAAATGCACTAATTAAAAAGGTGTGGATGCATTTTGAATACAAGAAAATAACAAATACTAAAGTGGCAGCCAAAGGGATGCTTGGTCCTATAAGGGTTAATCTTCCAAGCAACATTCCCCATAATGTAATACTTTGATTTACATCTTAATTTCATTCACTCTAATATGAAAGATAAATATATTTTACTAAAATGCAAATATGAGCATAATTACAACCTATGAACATATTCAAAAGTGGATGAAGGTACTCTATGCAGTTCCTATAATGATGCATACACAAGTACAATTGTTAAACATAAAATCTTTGACCAATGTACAATCTAATGTGCCCCCATTTTGTGATGACTACATGGGATCACTGAAAAATCTATATTGGGATTATAGCCTCCTAATTTGATGTACCTTATTGTCTCTACAATGTTGCTTCAGTGATTTTTATAATAATGTCACAATGTACTAGGAGTCGTAGTTTTGATATCATATGAAATTTAAAAAGTAATTCTTACATATATTTTCTATTTCATTAGTGCATGACACATGATATATTTATCAAGGATTTCATTATTTTCTAGTTAAACTTGAACTTGAACTATAAATTGCCATGCCATTGCTTTCCTAGGTAGTATAGACATCGAAAATGATAATGATATAATATATTCTCATTTCCTCTTATTGGACTTTGTTTCTTTCTTCATGACACATTTGAAATCATTAATAAGTGATACATAATTTGAAAATTGAAAGGGATATTTGTTACATGCAAATACTATTATTGTAGGTAGTATTTTAGGGCACTAATTTAGGGGTACTGTATTAGAAATTCTAGCATGAACTTTAAACATATCAAATGTATCCTTCAAAATATTTGAATTATCATAAAGTCCTCTGACTTTTTGAACGTACATGAATTTTACCCTTTCAATTGTATTATAATCTAGTAGTACTTATGAAACTAAAAATACACCCTTTTGTATTTGCATTATAGAAGAGTCATAGCTTTATTTTTGCCAATTAGCAAATTTTAGTAAGTGCATGGATCACAGTGGAATATACAATAAGAATATTTAAGATGAGAAGCAGGCACATGCAATGAACACATTTTGTTATCTTGCATAAATTGTTCCATTCTAATGTTATAGAGGTTGAACTTTTTGTTTTCATTACAAATTAAATTTTTGTGATATTTTCCATATTCAAATGAACCATGTAATGAACATGATCATGAAAACAAGAGTTTTAATAAAGATTATCAAAAATTAATTTAAGAATCATGTGATAGAAGTATTGAATGGCATTTAATGGCAATTTTGGTATAACAACTCTCATGGAGTAACATTTAACTAGATGAACTACAGAATGGAACCTCTTATACTTTTCCATCATCACAAGTACTAGGGACACCTAAAGAACAATACAAAGTGGTATATATTGTGCTACTTTACATGAAAATATTGCACTCATACATGAAACTAGAGAGAATACATAACAAAAAATTATAGGTGCAACCCAAATAGTTCATAAATGCTTACTCCCGTCCTTGTTGAATTGTGAATTTTTAAGTTTATACAAGTGATAATGAATAACTAAAATTTATTGTATTACGTCCCTATTGAAAGTTGTTGATTTTGTCCATAATCATAGTGAACTTTGTAAATGAACAACAAAAAATGTAAAATTTTTTGTACAAACAAAAGTGTTACATTCTTATTTTGTAGATGAAATTAGTAAGGGTGGGTGTTCATTTATTACTAAGTTTTGCATACTGTAAGACTAAATAAAGGACTACGTGACCACATAAGTATCAATGAATGTTAAGTGCAATTTTCAAAGAATTGGTATGCCGTATGTATCTACTTTTAGGAACATCGTGAACATGTTTGTGATTTTCAACAACCTTGTAGAACTAGAGATTGTTTGCATTCAATCAAGCTTATTACAAATTGTAAATATATTGAAATTATAGTAGTACTTAATTGTCAAAAAAGTTGTAGTGAGTTTAAAAATACATTAACTCTTGAAATCTGAAGCCCATTTTCTTGGCAAAAGTCATTGTTACCTACCACTTTGCATGAAATTAATATAGAAGTATGAAATTGTGTTTATTTTGCAAATCCAACCGTAGGATATTGCTTTAGAGTAGAAGAGGCACTTGTTTGAAAAAATCAAGTTTGTCTAGATGGAGAGGCGGGATATATTTACATCTGAGGTGACAGCAAAAGGATCCTCCCCGTGCTGTTATTAAACTTTATAAGCTTGCAACCACTCTTACATGATACAAATAGTTCTGGTTTTAGTTTTCCAAGTACTACACCAAATTAGGTATGGGCGGGTGAATTTTCCAATCAATTGGAACTGTAGAGGAACTAGGGAAAGATTATGAACAAAAATAATTAGAGAAGAAGTCAAATCACTTAATTGTAAAGAATATATTTACCGCAATGGAAAAAAAATCCCAGTGGATAAAATGTTGTGATGAACAATCGACTTCCTGAAGATTTATTTTATTTATAGGTTATTGACAATTGTGGAATTTGAATTAAGTCAATATAAATTTAGATATGAGAATGCAGAACTCCCCATAAAGTAAAGAATGTAATAACTTTCATCTCATCAATTGAAGTTGAATTATTCAATGTTCCCCACATATGAAAATTTTAGGAAAAGTAATTTGGAGTACATTTTATTTTTAAACAATTCTCTAAGAAGATATTGGGCAACTAAACATTTGAAAAAAAAATCTATTTGCCTGAGGAGCATCATTTCCAAATTATTTTTTTTTACTTCTTCAACAAACGTATGTAATTAGGAAAAGGTTACACTCCCACTTATATATTTGAATTCCTCACTTTCAATAAAAGTGCAAGTACATTATATGTAGTAGTTTAGCCATACTAGGTGCATGTTTGAAATTGCATTTGTCTCTGAAAATTACACTAGGTCCTTTACGGGTTTATCCCTGAAGGGCCCTTTGGCTCTAGTGATATGGTACAAAATACTTTTGCAACCACTACTTATAAGTTTGAATTAGCTTGGAATTAAGAGTTAGAACCATATAATTATGCAAAAGAGCTATATGATGGTGGGTGCATAAATACATTTGGAAACTCTCATAGCAGCGCAAATCCATCTGCATGCATATGATTGTATGATAGGTCGAGAAAGGGTTTTGGGGTGTTTATGGGTGTTACTTTCAATTTTGTGCATCCAAAGTGTGGATGCACGTTGGTCAATTGTGATTATGACTTTAAAAAAATGAATTTTTGGTATATGGTTCATTGTAGGGAAATGAAGCTTCACACATTTCCTTTCTATCCCACGTAATTTTTTCGGAAATTGTCAAAAATAACAAGAATTATTCCCATTGAAAGCTGAAAGTGTTAGAATCCAAATAATACAATATAGTGTGTTTTTCATTCATATTTTTTACTCTTTTAACTGCATTGTAAATTTAAACTACAAAAATATGTTTCTCATTCTACCAATCATTTATTGTAGAAATTACAAGTTTTGTTAATAAATATTTTGACTAACATGATTTTGTTTTGTTTCCACATTTAGCTTTAAAAATTCACAATAATTCAAATTTTCCATCAAATTTATTTGAAAAAATATTGAAAATAGAAAATGAATGTGTTTTTCTGCAAAAAGTATCAGTATTTTTTTTATTAGTTAATATAAGGGTAAACTTGGTTTGATAGTCAATTTCAACTTTAACCCCTAAATAATGAACCTATGACCACTGCTTATAAGCTTTAGTGCCTATCACTTAACTTGTTGTCATTTGGCAACAATATATGAATGAAACAATTTAAATTTATTTTTGAAAGATGACGGAACGTTCCTTCTATACTTCACAAAAAAAATAGATTTAATTTGTACAAAATTGTTTTTTTTGAGAATTGTTTAAGAGAAAGTGAAATAAAATCACGTGAAATAGAGAATTATTTCAAGAAATCTGAAAATTTTGCCATGTGTGTATATGGCAATGACAAACATCATGGTCAACCTAAATTTCCGTGTCATTTTATAATTAGAAAATAATTGACATTGAAAACACATTCAAAGTTTAGATTGCAATAAAATATTCAATATTAGGAAATTCTCTAAAACTCAAATTGGAGTAGAAACTAGATTAGATGGCCTTGAGTTTGTTAGTTGGGCTCAAACTCAGAAAATATCATTTTTGTGGAGAAATTTCAGATTTAGAGGAAGGAGCAACAACTTGCCAAAATACACTAGAATAGCATATTTCGTGATCTATTTTTTGTATCAACTTCTCATTTACATAAAAAGAAGCACTAGCAAAACTACAAATTCAATTCAATACTACTCATAACCCAACATGATAAACCACCAACAAAGTACGGATGAAGAAATGTTTTTCAAAATGTTTTCAAGTCACTAAACATTTGTTCAAGTGCCATAGAATGGCGTTGCCACCACTTCTGTGTTAAACTCTTGGTTGTGGCTGTTGTGGGTGTAAAAACTGAAATAAATAATTGAAATTTTTTCACACTTATCTTTAATGTTGCTTGTACCTCTTGAGAAACATTCAAGTACTTTGGTTTTTTTTTGCTATTGTAACTTATTTATGTCCATTTTTTGAAAATAAAATGATAACAATTACAAATTTTCAGGAAACAAATTAAAATTTCTTGCAATGACATTTCATTCATAGTTTCAAGCAATAACATACAAAATTTTTATTTGCACACACTTTGAAAGGCAAAAATGAGCTTAGACAAGAATTTGACCATTTGAAAATTGATCAAGTCTTTAAGAGGTTAAGATAGTGTAATTAGGATCTGCGTAATCTTTGAAATCGTTGCCATCACCAAATGTACTCATTTTATAAATGTTGATTTTCATAACTTCCTAAAATGTGCAGATGATGTACATTTGAAGAAGTAGGGGTTCTAGAGAGCTCTTGCATATCCACTTCAAAGATTCATAACTAATTCCAGAGAGCTCTAATAAAACTGAAACAAGTATGGGTACATGTCAATTATATATGTAAAGTAAAGGATATTTATCCCCTAAGGATTGTTGTCCCTTTGGGGGACAGGTTGGACTTCAGGCATCTACCTATGGCTAAAGTAATTTATGTGAATTTATGAAACTTTTATTCAAGGTGGGGAATTCAAAGATCTACGTGGGCATCTATTTTCTTCTTCATTTTGACATTTGACAAAGAAGTTATGCATGAATTTCAAAAAATTTGGGGAGGGTTGCTTGTCTGAGCAGCCCAAAAACTTCTTTAAAATTTACTTTTTTTAAGAACTCACATTTGAAATTGGGTTCTTATTTGTTTTTATTCATGAGAAGCTTTGAGTAATTCAATCTCAATGAATGACATGAAAGTTATGAGGAGTTTTTGTTTGCGGGCAATTATGGAATCTTTACTCTAAAATAAACTTTAAAGTCCTTTATTTTACTCAATTTTCTATATTTTGGTGAAAATTTAAGTTAAAGGAAGTAAATTGTTTACTGCAACATTATCACCATTGAGATTTGCATTCTTCATTTCCATAATGAAATTCTTCACAATTGAGTGTTTTTACTCATTCTGTACTTCTTTTTACTTCCTACTTTTTTCCCATGTGTTGTATAATTCCAATTCATTTGAAAATTATCCCACACATACCTAACTTGATCTCCTGAATGGAAAAAATATAGTGCAACTTTGGGTAGAGCAAATTTTTTGTTCTAAGACTAGTCAAAGGCTTATGAAATTTTAGGGCAACATGGAAAAAAGCTTGTTTTGTCACAGTAGATGTAAATATCTCACTCCTCTCCAATTGGAATGAGCTGAGTTTTTTTCCAGAACTACTTCTTCTAATTTGGGGCAAGACCTTGCAGTTGGATTTCTCAAAAACAAAACATGAAGTCCCTTTTTTCTAAACTTCCTAGAAGTGGCAGTTTTTAGTGATTGTGGCAGAAAAAAGGGTTTGGCCCTTTAGGGATTAAGTGAAAAATAGTTCAAGAGGTTACACCTCCCCAAAATTCAGTTTCAACTTTGAGATGGACATTTTATAAGTTAAGTCCCTTATTGGCTAGGACATTGTACAAGTTGACGCTGGAATTGGCAGATGTTGCATTCAATGCCTTGGCCGTATGTGGGCTTCTTTGAGTGTCATTTTTAAAAAGTTCCAGAAAATTGTGAGCCCCTACTACTCATTTCGTCAAGAACATTCAAAATTAGGACAATGAGGTTGAGTTTTGCGCCGGTGGCCAGCTCAACCTTACTTCATTGGAAGATCAGTCTCTTACTTTCTTCTGTCCTTATCTGTGTTAGGTAGAACGCTCCGCCGTTTCTAACATTTTATTAGCGTGAGTTGTGTTTATGATTGTTATATGTTATCTTTTGTTGAGATTTGTTGGAGCGATTGAGGTGTGATACTGTGCGGAGGAAGTTATTTACAGTGGACGCGCTAAGCGGCTATCATAGAATTTTGAATGCAAAGGTGTTAGAGGAAACCTTCCGAGTCCTTGCTCGGCAAATGTACATTTCACGGAATTGCAAAAAAACCAGCGTTTGTGATATTGTTTGTGCTGTGCATTCTGATAATGACTGCGTCGATGTAGATGCATTGTAACTTGTACTGTGTGTACAAAGGTAGTTGATTTTGCATTTCAATATTTTATAGGATGAGTGTGTTAGAGTGTGGAAAGGGTCTCCGCATTTGTTGCCAGATTTTCCGGACAATGTATTTAGAGTACTGATGGTTCACATGAGTTATACAGAATGTCTTTGAATTTCTTATTGTAAATTAGTTTGAGTGGAGCCAAATTTCAAGTTGTATGCAGGCAAGATAATGGATTTAATTTTTAGATTGAGTCAATCTAAATTGCCACAAGCATTGCTTAATCAAAAAGTACCAATGTGTATTTTAGATCAAGTCTATCTAAAATGTCAGAGGAGTTGATATTTTAGAAGTTGCCAATATGCTTTTTATTTTGAGTTGATGTGGAATGCAGTAAGGAGTGCTATATCAAGAGTCACAGATATGCAATTTAGATTGACACGATCTAACTTGTGTACAAAAGTTAGTCGATCAAAACTGCCATAAGCAAAGCCTAATGAAGGAGTGCCAATATGCATTTTAGGTCAACTCAATCTAAAGTGCCAGAAGACTTTTATATGTTAGTAGTCACCGGCATGCTTATTATTTTGAGTCAATATTAAATGCATTAAAGAGTGCTATATCATGAATCACTTATATACTTTTTAGGTCGACTCGATCTAAATTGTCTTAAGGTGTGCTACGTCTGAAACTCATTTAGCTTATGTAATATGGAGTGTGCACGCTAACAGCAGATCCTGTGTATATGTATCATTAGATATTTAAATTATAAAATATGAGGTGAATGTAGTAAATTTTTATTTAGTTTAACCTAATCTTCATCCTAGGGTTATGAATGTTGCGCTCTATGAAGTATAAGCCGATTACTTTCAATGGAGTTTTTATGCCTTAGTCTTGACGATATTATTATCATTGAGAAATTATAAAGAACACCATATCTTGTACGGTGTAAATGAACATACATCATACAACCGCAATTTAGGTTGAATCGACCTAAATTACATTCTGTAGTTCAAAGTGAAAATGATTGATTAGTTTCCACTTTGTTGACTAGGAGTTTTCAATTCTATTCTATATCTATGTAAACTGCTAAGATATATACATATACCTCCTGAAAGTTTAATGGATGTGTATATATATAAATCTAAATGGTTGGTTTTTGTTGATTATTTCCAGTGAGACTGACTTCATTTGATGAAGTCTTTGGCGTCACTATTCCACAGATTGCACATGTACATGAGCACGCATAATCTAGATTATTCATAAAGAATGTGGTCATGGACACCCGGGAATGGAAACTCTAAACAACAAGTTTTATTTCAAACGTTTGCTCCATTGAGTGAACTAATGCTGCAGTTCAAGTCAAGTCAACCTGAACTACCTACACTATATTATCCAGTTTCCAGTTCATTATTTGACGTGAAGGTGTTCTCTTCCTGAAATGTTTGTTACATAATGTGCAGGTGATAGAAGGCTTGTATTCATATCTATGGATATGATGGACTTCTTTGATGACAAACTTGAAATTCTTGAGGAAGTTGATGTTGTAGTTCCAGATTGTGAAGGAATTCCTAGACATTTGTGGAATACAAAATGCGTCACATTGTACAATACTAAGGGCATTTTTGTTGGAGAAGGCACATGCCACAGTGTAGACCTTGACTTTAAGATCGGCGACAATGGACATATTGGAGAGAACAATGTTGTAATATATATATGCAGGACTCATTCTGAAAAGAACATCTCTCAAGAGAGTATTTATGCATTACACGCTTGGCCCATTGACCTTGTCCATTGCCGTAGAGCCACCCTCCACAATCATGAGGCATGTCAAAATTACAACCTCCGGCAAGCAAGAATTCTCAATCCTCCTTCTGTCAAGTCTACTTGACCCTACGCAACTATTGTTAGAAATCCATCGCGCCAATTGGCCCTGAAAACAAAGTACTTTCTTACTCAAGAGTCTATTAACTCTTATTATAGTAAGGAATGTTGTCGCAAAACCTGCATCCAATTGTTTTCAAGGGTAAAAATTTGGGATTTTTGGAAACACATGTACAGAGAATCAACTTTCAAATTCAGAACCTTCATGAAAATAGATGTCCATAGGCAAGTCCACCATGACAGGCAGGGAATAGGATTGTCACTATTGAAGGTATAGATATTTGTGTTTGAGCGTGGATGCATATTGCTAGTATATCAAAGACCACATTTTACCAATATCAATGCTTTGCAAAAGAGGGTAGACAAACACTAGCTCATGGAAACACTGACTTAGTGAAGACAAGAGAGCACATAGTGCAAGGTATTGCTACTTTGAGGTGCATTTTAGAAAGCACAGCAGATCACATGCCACACCGTAGTAGAACTCTGAAGTCACGGGAGAAGGTGATGTCAAGGGTTCTACCCGCGTCATTCACATGAAAGGGTGTCATACCACAAATCAATGAAGCAAATGCTGCATGTGGATTGAAGGAAGTGTCAACGTCAAATTTGAGCAACATCAAATCAAAGAATTTTGCAGAACTTGATGTGAAGAAACCTAGTGATAATTTTGCTAGATGTTCAACTTGCAACAAGGTGAATGAACTTATTAGAAGTTCCATTCTAGGATCTCTACAAGCTACAAAATATGAAATAAGCGTGACAAGCATCTAGCCATTGCACGTGCACATAGGGAGTATTATTATGCAAGCCAGTATCACTCTCATACGTTTCCCCATGAGATATTGACTATCATGCATGATAAAATGGATCATGCAAAAACAGCTTCTCCAGTATTTTCTCACAAGAGCAAAGACATTGATGGTCTCATGAAATTGCCCGTGTCTATGACTGGAATGATCGCGCATGGTCATGGTGATGTGCGCTATGCGCATTATGGTCTAGACCTATTTTTGCATGATTCTAACTACACCATTGGGTCTATGGCAAAGCTATTGCGGGATTTAGAGTTGCCACCAAAGTTTTCATTTTGTGAACTATTTGTGGGAGCCAAATCATTGATATTGTTTGCAATTGTGTCGGAAGGTGCAGAAATGTGCAAAGAATCTTTACCTCCACAACCTGTGAACCTAGTGCAGGCAACACCATTACCACCCATCTTACATGTGCAAATGGACAACGCTACTAGAGACAATACAAATAGATATGTTTTCTGTTTCTAGTCGCTTCTTGTTGCAAAAAAAAAATTCTGTGAGATAGTTGTAAGCTTCATGATAGTAGAACATACGCATGATGATATTGATGCATTATTTGGAAGATGGAGCTTGCTCTTGAAGGATAACTACCCCACCATTCCAGCACTAATGAAATCATTCATGGATGTAGAAACCATTCCCATGATTCCTCACCTCATGGAGGAGGTCCCAGATTTCAAGGCCTTCATTGCAAGAAGATTTCAGGATGGTGAGGATATGCTTGTTGGACGCATGAGCAGCAAATGAAGTTCTACCTTGACTCTAGGGGATGTCCAATCATGAAGTTCAAAATGTGTTGTACTGATCAAGAGTGGTTAGGAGGAGATGGAGGAGGAATAAAATTATGGAAGGAAGATGCAAATGGGCAAAGTTTATGGCCACGTGGTGTACCACAAGCTATTCCTCAACATGGTATGTGGTCCATGGACAACATACTAAAAGGCTTATACGGGTTTCAAAAGTATTGGGAAAACATGTGCAATGACAACATTTCTAGAGAATACAGAAGAAAGCACAAGCATTTAGTGCATTACTGGCGGCAAATGAGAATAGCGTTGCAAAATCCGCTACCAACCTCTACCGTTTTAAGAGACGGGTTCTGGCCAACTAGTAGAGTTGGAGCAGTTTTGGCACATTAAATTGCTGATGGTGGCGATGACCTTGAAGACTTTGGAGAAGATGACGCGTACGTAGGTCCTATGCGCAGCTGTTCGTTGCCATCTTTTAGAGTGGGACGTGATGTAGAGGAGGGCTACTTTGTTGCAATTAGACCTAGTGAAGGTGATAGTCAACCAATGTGGGTAGCTAGAGCATTATCTAATCCAAATTCAAATCCAAAAATACCAAACTGCGTCCATATTCAATATTTTTGTCCAACATCAAAAGATCAAAATATTCAAGACAACTATATTGGTTGGGACGGTATAGAAGTTTTGCAATGGAAGATTGATGAAACAGAAGCACCTAGGTGGGAAGAGACAAGTGCTTTGATGACAGCTTGGAAGCCTAGACATAAACAAGACACAATTGAGTGGACAATCAAAATACCTCCTGCTCTCAAATTCAAGTTAGTAAAGATAGCTTGACTTTGTATAGTTTGTAGAATAGAGATGGCAGATATGAGGTTGAATATGTTTGTTCTCTTCGTACACTAGTTGATTTTGTATGTTTCAATTATGAATTATTGGTGTATTCATTGGTGTATCATGTATTTCCAATGTGTTTTGGCAAGAATACTTTCATAATTACTCTTCAATATGTCTGTTACAATTTTTGAAACTAGCATTAGATATGTTGCACTCCCTCCATTGTGAAACAATCTTGCTGTGGACTATATTATGTATCCCACAAAGGTATTGTTATTAGAGGAGGAAAAGAGGTATTAGGTCGTTGACATGGTCCTTGAAAATGGGCTTGTAAAAATATTTCTTGCGATTTGGTTACTTAGAGTTGCTACTTTCATAAAATGAGAGAAATTTTGAGTTTGAAGGACCTTTAAACTACAATTTGTATAATCACGTGGACCTATAAAATCCAAAATAGTTGTGCGGTGTTGAATTAATTTTTACTCTAAAGGAATGCCCTCAATAATGATTCCTCTAATTATATATCTTTAAAATTTTCTTTAAAAGAACATCAATTTGAGATAGAGGAATTTACATTTAAATTTTAAGTTATTTGTGAAGCATGTTCAGTTATTTATATATGCATACGCAACCAATGTTGAGTGATGGTCAATGTATGTTTACCTCCCATTTTAACAAAAACTGCTATTCTCAAACTAATAGATGCATTGAATTGTGAACTAAATGACAACCATTTAGATTCACCCATTATCCAAAAGAATGCCAAAAACCGTTTTGGGAGGTGCCCAATCTCCCATTTTAATGAGTATCTTGTTAAGTATGGTTTCTCTTAAAACCACACCTACCCGCAAACTAAAACTTCTCATAATTTTCATTTCATTAATCAAAATTGAATGATTCAAAACTCCTCATATATATATATATATATATATATATATACACGTATATATATACATATATATATACACGTATATATATACATATATATGTCTAAAGAACCAATTTCATCTTTTTATTTTTTTTAAATGCAAATTTTAAAGAAGTTTTTGGATTGCTTGCCTTCCCTTGTTTTTCAAAATTTATTTTTAACTTCTTCAATAAATGTTGGAAATAAGAAAAATTAGATGCTAGCGCAGACCTTTGAATTCTACATCTTCCATAAAAGTTTCAAAAAATCACACAAAATAGTTTAGCTTTAGGTACATGCCCAAAACCCCAGTTGGCCCCCAAGGGGCCACTTGGGCCTTTAGGGGTTAAAAAAAGGAAGACCATGTGCCAAATTGCTGACGTGGCATTTTCAAAATTACAATGTTTCTTTAGGTTTTTGGAGATCTTCTAATGCTTTACCTGTTATTCCACTAAGTTACATTAAATAATCATACACCATAGAGACAAATGTAGATTGTACATGACACTAGTAGAAAACGCCTCAAAAATCAACAGAAAATCAACAAGCTTCTGTTGATTAGGGTACTTTATTTTTGAGAATGACAATTTCCACAGAGTTCTGTAGAAAGTGAACGACTTGTTCCTCAAAATCTATTGATTGGGGTAGTTGTGATCTGTTGAAAACTTGTACTGTGTCAGAAATGGTGTTAATTATGGTTAACGGTTCACAACATGCATTCACACTGCCACCATGCCAACATAATTAAGCTGGATGAATTTTAATATGGGAAGATGTGATCCCCAAACATGTGAATAAGCCCAATAGCTCATCAATTGAATGAGCTCAAAAACCACATTCGACACTATGGGGGTGGACGGTAATACACAGAAAAATCCAATACAAATTTATTGAAGTGCTTATGCAAAAGGACAATTTCTCCAGTTGTGCCATACTACATGAATTGCAGTACTTGATAAAGTACATTCAAGAATATTGAAAGCTAATTCTGCGCTTTTAATTGACTGTGTCGTCCCAATTCAACCCCCTCTGACAGGTTTCTAGGCAGTGCTACTTGTATGCACTCATAACCAACAAAAGGCCTGCACAGTCAACAAAAGGTTTTATAAAACATGAATCCTTACATTGGCATGTAGAACAAATAAAAAAAAAAGGTACCAAACGCAAAGTTACTAGTACTTGACTGTTATGTCACTTCATATTAGATGAGCTTATTATTTCAAGCATGTGAAGAATGAGTCTTTCACAACACGCCTTTGCCGTTTGCGTATTATAGAACAATGACCACCTCATTTCGGCTATCACTGTTATCGTATTTGTTGCCTTAGATCTACCCTTTGTAAAATTTGAACAAAATCTCTCAACACCTTTGTAAGTCCCCTCACTACATCACTCATGTACCATTAAGCCCGTCCGGTTTTGGAATTTTAGTATTCCATTCCACAACCCGTATCTTTGTTCTGCCGTACATCATTGTTATTTTACAGTAGCATCTCCCTCTTCTCAAGAATCGGCCCTCATCGTAACTGTCGTAAGAACTAACTACACAAAAACCAGACTATTCCTAAAGTTCAGAAACATTCAGTTTCCAAGGTGCATGGACACTGAGAGTCTTCATTAGCACTGTCTTGCAACTCTTCAAATAACAGACAACGTACAACTCCAAACATGTCACTCTTCCCCTCCAAGAACAAGATGTATTTGGTACAAGCAATTGCCACACCCCAATTCTTCCTACCCCTACCACACGACATGAGATCTTCCTACAAATTTCACGTATGCTCTCAAACAATGTGCAATACACGTGAAAAACTTGTACTGAGAAATATCGTACTCCAACTACGTCAGGACAGACGTACCTGATATATAAAATGATCATGCTATTCACAAGAAACTCCCGTGCATGGAACACTTATTCCCATAGCACCGTCCGATCCACAGCCCTGCACTGATGCATCATATTCAACACACTCATGCGTCTTAACTGTCATGCTCGTGCACACAAAAAAGATTTCCTTCCACTACTAATCAACGACCTTAGTATATGCTGTCATGAAGTGACATGAAGTCAAAACTGGGTCTGATCATCGGTTCAGAGTCTGCCATGATTATTTTCCTCACTTGAGAGAGATTTACCGTCCCAAGCCATAACTTCAAAAGCCAATACGTAGATACCTGTCGTTCCCGATCTCAAATTCCTGGTGATTGCGGATGCAACGACATCACCGGCAGCTCCCGCTCAAACTTCGCTTCTCTGCATCATAGACGGCAGAAATACAGTGTCTCACCCTAAACCCTAAACCGTTTTCTTCATATACAAAACCTTACTCCACATATAAAATTGCACAACTTCTCACTTCCTCCGTGTTCGGTATTACTCCTGGAAAATACCGAATACCTCAAACTTCTCAAGCTCTTCTTCATGGAAACGTAGTAATTGCACAGTTCTAAAAAGACATGACATCCTTATCAAAAATATTGCCACTTCATCCCCACTCTGGACGCGTTGGTTTCACTGGCGACTACTACGTCCTGCATTCGTTATTTGCATACGTATGCCTAAATTTGAAGGCTAATACAAATGTAACTCCACTTCCAGTTCTGAAGCACCATCAAGAACATGTCCCTCATCTTCCATGACCAACCAAAACCTTCGGTGCTAAAAACCGTTGTCATGTCAATGTCTGTTCACCTTCCACCCTCACATCCACTGCAATCTTCCTTGCTTCTTGAACTTGCATTCATCACGGGCATCAGTACACTCAGAAAATCCGAGATCATCAGATAGTGCACAACTGCACTTGCACTCTACAAGCTTACCACAAGAACACATCAGGAACTTTCGCTGGAAACATAAGCTTTCGAAGAATGATACAAAACTGCACGCACTTCACTATGGGAAGCGTCTATGTCTGCTTAGAAGCCTCCCTCCATAATCCTCGATGGAAACCACTTTACAAATCCTAAACGAACACTGCGCAGACACCACAAACCAGCTATACCTACTTACAATACATTCCCAAATACTGCATCTGGGCTCAAAGCGTTCCAAAAGGACGCCGTCTGTTTGGTAAACGTACACAAACATTTCCTAATCATCACACAAGCAGTTCGACATGCAGGTTTTCTCATCAATAGTATACACAGTCACTGTAATCAAGTCCAATTGACAAAACTTCACCTAGTACACATAGAATGCTCACAGCATTTCCCCAACACACTAACAAAACTGAAATACCAGTACCATCAAACATGAAGAAAGTTGCACCTGCATTTCTGAAGCGACAGTGCCGCTCCTCGTGACTCCACCATGGCGTTTAACGTTGAGCACCGCCGGAAATCCTTCCATAATATATTGCACTCATCCAACAAGGAAAACTTGTGGTTTACATTTTCTACAGAAAGAGGGGACAACATTCACAAAGTCAATAACCAATTAGATACAAAGACCACAGCATTTCTCTGCCCTTCCTCTTTCTTAAGCAACTGGTACTGCTCTGCACAGCAAAAACTCTAATATTACCCAACTAGCATACTCTGTTATCACTTACAAACACACTTACACCGACATAAAAGAACCATAAATCCGCTTAATTAAACCGTCTGAAGCCATGACTTCGACTCAGTCTTACTTGCACACAGCAGTAGTCACACATAACTCCAAAATAAACATACTCATACGCAGAAAATTTGTAACAAGACATACAACTTCTAGCACGTTATACGTACCGGTAGCTGCGTACAAATTCCACATACTAGCTCTTAGGCCATACCAAAGACAAATGCATTCTCCACCAGAAACACCACTCTCAGAATGTAATGCCATAGTTTTTACATTAGCGCCATTTACACAGAGGCTACGGTTTTTCAATACTTCCATTTTCTCCACTCGACATAATGAATCCCTATGTTTAAAATTATAAGCACAGGAAAAAAAAATACACTTACTCAAGGTCAATGCTCATGGCGTCAGTCGCTATCTTCGGAAGACTCCCCCACATCTCTATCAAAAAACGCAGCTGCATCTTCACCTGCGTCTCCGAGAACTTCATTGATTCCTACGCTCCTGCCGGTATTAATGGGGACTGATTCATAGCGCTGGTTCTCGGTCGATGCAGACAGTCCTTCATACTCTTCATTTTCCCCCATCCTGAACAACTCAGGTTCTCCTTCTTCGTCCAATTCATTGTCGACTCTTCGACCTCTCACCTCATTCCGCAGTATTATCTTCCACCCTGGTTTTTCTTCAACATTCGAGAAGAACACCTGATCACAATGGATTGGGAAAGCAAATGACTCGTATCCAAAAGGTAAAAGCGAGTTGAAATCTGCCATAGTCAATCCCCATTCGTCTTTTATCACAGTGGCATTTCTACCTCGATAGTTTGCTCTCACCCATTCACAAACAAACAAGAGAGTGCAATGTCTTCCATAATTGAGCTCTACTATCTCCAAAATTTGCCCGATGTACTCCAGAGACACGCATGAACAGGGTTTGCATCTCGAATGCCCGATCGACAAGGTCTTCGAAACACCGCATCTACACCTGAATCGCATGTCTTAGTTGTGTTCTCCTCGACACTCTTCACTCTGTAGTGGTATCCATATGCGTACATACTTCTAAACTTGCGTGCAAGTAAAGAAGGTCTGTTACAAAAGTCTTCAACCTCATCTGTAACCGGCAATCCCCCCTCCTTGTCATTGATTACTTGTATCTTCAACCATTCAGCAAACACTGGTATTTCACGTAGATCAGCAGGGTAAGGAACTGTCATTCTTCCGTTTCGACGGAGATGTCCTCTTCGAAACTCAGCTCGTAAAGCACTTCTTTCTTGGCATGCAGCGGTGTATGCTCTGCAGCACATTATCACACATGAATTAATGGTAGCTGTAATGCAAAAACAGATTAAGTAACATCTCTCAACATAACAAATGGTGGAAAGAATATGTGAACTATAACGACTGGTCACATTTCTGTTCAATTACTCTGACTTACTCATCACGCCTATAATCAGACAAAGAGTTTAAATGCTTCACATTGTCACTTCAGATAGTCTCAGCTTTAATACTATGTCTATGTGCATATCACGTATTTGAATCCTTGCAAATATTTAAATTGAGATAAAAAAAAAATGGTGACATTCTCACATTCTGTATGGCTCCAATGGACTTGCATTGTCCAGCACAAATTCGTGCATAACCTTGCACAGATCTTCAGATACTACCCTCCGTTTCCCTTTGCCCTCTGGAATTTCATCTACCATTATAGGGTCCTCCTTGTCATCCCACACGCGTCAAGAGGTAATGTTGTACTCTGCCATGTACTCCGTTATGAATCCCAACGCTTGCTCAATTTCATACCCTGCAGCAATACTTCCTTCGGGTTTTGCTAGATTCCTAACAAACCCTTTCAACGTCTTGAAGTACCGTTCATACGGGTACATCCACCTTGTATGAACGGGGCCAAGAAGGAAAAGCTCTTCCACTAAATGATTAGGCAAATGGGACATAATATCGAAAAATGAAGGTGGCATCTCCTTCTCTAACAAGCACATGGTTTCCGCACAGTCCGCCAACAAGTCCTGCTTACTGTCAGCATCTACCGTTTTGGCACAGATTTTCCTGAAAACTCTACTTACGCGAATTACAGCTCGGGCTAACGACTTGTTCGAAATATTTCGTAAACAGACTGGTAATATTTGCTGGAGGAGAACATGAAAGTCATGTGACTTGAGACCACTAAGTTTCCCTTTGCTGATTTTTGTGTGCAATGCGCTTGAATAATGACTTGGAGTTCGCAAAGATTGCAATACCCCTAACACTTTCCCTTTATCTGCAGATGATAAGGCATATGGCGCATCTGGCATGTAGTACCTATCATGGCTGACTCTTTGCAGATGAAGGGAAGGTCTGATGTTTCTTGCCTGCATGTCTGCTCTAACCGCAGGGGAGTCTTTCTCGCCGAATAACGTATTGAGAATGTTCTCGCATAG
Organism: Ulota crispa; assembly: GCA_963920765.1. NCBI lineage: Eukaryota > Viridiplantae > Streptophyta > Bryopsida > Orthotrichales > Orthotrichaceae > Ulota > Ulota crispa. Next base: position 17,262,530 of record OY987246.1, on the reverse strand, counting down.
GTTTTTCTCACAGTGCATAGGGTCCAACCCATGCCGCACCATCAACACCTGCGCTTACATGAAATATTAATCAATACCACTTATTTCTGAATACAAAGTACAGGTTAAATTTGAATTAATCTAAGAGACTACTGGTATCAGTATGTCATTACCATGATTACCATGTACTACAAAACAAGCATGCTATGTATCCACAGCACTACCACCTCATCTTTTACACGGTCGTTCTTGTATTCTCTTCAGTTACTGCACATAAAAAAAACATGTATACACCCAATCATATGGAACAAAAAAGTAGAACACATATAAAACGAAAAAACCAAAAAAGACCATGCACACATTCAATGCTGAAGTATGTACTACATATTGTCAAACTTATTATTTCACACAAAACCAGAGGACTCAGAAACTTACATCTCAGTTTCTAGTTCAACCATCGCTTTTGTTTCTTAGGTTATGTGAACTTACTTGCAAGCTAGTTATCCATTTTGTAGAATGCGACCTCTGCTTCAGAGTACAAAGGACGCAAGCAATCATGATTTCTGTGAGTTAGGAATATTTAGAATTGACATCTGTTTTTTCCTTTTCAGTACAAAATTACTGAGGCACTTCAGTCTTCAGTTAAATTACTCTTCTCTAAAACTTGAAAAGTAAAATAGAATTTCCATTATTGTAACTACTACGTTCACTGATAAGGATGTGAAGAGCTTTTCCTTCGCATGACTTACTTCTTTGTAAGCACGACTACCTTCACGCTTACTTAGGCAACTCCTAGAGGCTCATTATGACAATTGAGTGCTCGTGAAGTCGTCATTAACAATTACCCACAATTCCTCCAGACATTCTCACAAAAGATTACTCTTTCTGTCCCATTCAGAAGCTCCAAAACAATTCTCCGTAAGGGAGATATCATATTCTTAGTCATTTTGCAAATGACAACGACATTGTAGATGAACATACCACCTACCAAATATCCACAAATTCTCCAATTCCTATGTTGCTATGACATCCAAATTCCATGCACAAAGTTCCGTATTCGTGAATAGTTCGAGAATGCTGTCACTTCCTTATTTTAGTCCTTTCTCTACTGACCCATGCGTTGTAGAATCAAATACCATCTAGGCATCCAGCAAATGTTATCTAAAATTCAATCTCTGAGGTTCCTGCTCGGCACCAAAACTCCATATAAAAAACCACACATCTGAACATGTCGCTACCTACTTTTTATTCATGATTTAAAGATTCGTAGCAACAATGGTACCTCATTTGGGCAAGGCCAATGTTTTTAGGAAAGGAATGCTTTGTAATTAATGAGCATGCCCCCATTAGATCATTAGAGATGACAAACAGTTCCAAAAAACCAGAAATCATCAGAATGGAAGTTTTCAATGTGACAATAATTATGCCTTTTCTTCGAGCTCACTATTGTGACAGATGGAGTTCCTTCTAATACGGTGCTTTTATATATCAATTCTTTCTTTAATCCCATCTCATAGGCTCTGCACTACTCTTAGAGTTTGCTGTAATCATTATTGATCCCTGATGATTACAGTGTCCAATACAAATGCGTGCTTTTGACCCCCTCTTATATCATGTCTGCCGTCATTTATCAATCACATTTTATAATATAGAATTCAAACAAAACAGTTACGATAAGACGCAGTAAGCAGGTAGCTACACACTAGTTTATTTGAGATAACTATCCACACACAACATTACAGGATTTGAAGTTTATTTCTACCTCGTCATCTCTTCATAAAACCTTTGAGAAGTCAAAACAAATATTAATATTTTTCACTTAAACCAGCCCTACATTTTTTTTTATAATAAGTAAGCTTCAAGTCCTAAAAGATCTGTACTTCTCGTACTCCATATTTTGGGTTACAGATTTATTAACGCCATAGAATCTTACTTGGATTGAATACAACGGTCTTGCCAATGGCAACTGCCTCCTACTTCATGCTTACTGCCCACTCATTCTTACTTCACTGAATTCTATTCACCCTACTTTCAAATATTTATTTCACATTGAACCAAAAGCGACTGTGAGTGTTACGCTCTGAAAGTTGTGAATAGCTCATTTTTTACAGTACATAAAACCTTTAAGAATAAATTTCATTTCACGTAATAAGAACAAAATACAAAGTGATTTGGTATAACATTCATTTCTGAACTTCTAATATTCCATGTCCTTAAAAACATAACAACAGAGATCTTTGACAGAACGAAGACACAAAATGTTCCAAACTAACCTCCTTTTCCAATTTAAAGACTTTCATATTCAAGGCAAAGCGAAGAGAAACAATCTCATCGAACACTGACCTTGTAGATTACCTAAGACAGTACAAAACAGTGAAGAAATACATACCTTCCAATAAGGTAGCTCATACAAAACACTTCTTCGTTTCACTCCATGTAGTTTAACTGGGTCCTCGCTGGAATTTTCCACACCACCTTGCATTAGAAAGTTTTCTCTTGCAGTCCCCCACTGAAGAACTTCTTGCCCGGTTGGTCGCTCAGGAGCTACATGCCACTCTTGAAAATTATTAAAAGCTCCTCTTGCTTTTCGAAAATGGTGATTTCCATCCAAGTACCGCCTCGCACCAAGGTACACCATTTTTGATAGTAGTCTAGCATGCTCCGCGCAGGTCTCTGGACCACACAGTGGACAGCCTTTGTATCCATGAACCTGTTGCCCTGATAATAGGCCATATGCTGGAAAATCATTAATGGTAAGAATGAGCATGGCTCTCAAAATAAACTTTCGTTGTCCTTCAGGTTTGGAAACGTCTATGGCCGGTACACCACTCCACAACTTCAGGAAGTCGTTAATTACGGGACGGAGAAAGACATCAATGTTCTCCGCTGTTGTTGCCTTCGGACCGGGAATTAGCAACACCATAGAAATGAAGAATTTCTTCGTCAGTAGCCAAGGTGGGAGGTTGAATACTGTGATTAAAAACAACCATGATGAGTGTTTAATAGCATTGTTCTTGAATGGAATAATGCCATCTCCAACTAGTCCAAGTCTGAGATTAGTCTTCACTTCAGCAAAATCTGGAAATAACTGATCAATGCTTCTCCACTGCAAACTGTCAGCTACAGATCTCATCATCTGCCCTCTAGACTTGTGTCTATCATACCACGTCATATGCTGTGCTACCTCCGGACACTTGAACATTCGCAAAAAATGCTGGATGAAATCAAAATACCGAACAACTCGCTGTGGAACTCGATTTGATCCTGGAATGTAACGGCTCAGACTGCACGTTGGACACTCCACTGCTGCCTCATACTCTCCCTCGTACAGGACATGCCCGTCTAGACAGCAATGCACTTGTCGGTGTTTCAGACCCAACTTCATCAACATGGTCTTCAGTTCGTATGATGTTCTTGGAAAACAATTGGAGGTTGGCAATAGATCTCCGGCTACCCAAGTGAGTAACGCATCAAGAAACGTGTGTGGAACAGAGTACAGGCTACATAGTGAGAATAGAACAATAGCGCATTGCAATCGATTTTGAGTGCTCCCTTCGAATACTGGTTGAGTCGATTCTTGCACTAGGTACTCCAAATTCACGTCGTTCCTCTCTTCCTCTCCTTCAGCATTCGAGAAGTCCAATCCTCCCTGCCCGTCTTCACGAAAGACGTCATCGTGAATATCATCAACTCGAGAGAAAGCATCACGAGCCATGCTCTCCACATCAACGGCATTCCTCGGTGGCCACATGAATCCCTGATTTGTATTATGTCTTCGACGTCGACGGTATTCCTCATGACCCCTGTCTGCTGGTGTCCTAGGTCCTTGCACATTTTGGCCATCCACTGTCTGCATACACAACCACATATGCAATTAGTACCTTCAGGTCAAATAGCAATCAGTACTAGTTGGGTGCAATGCGATAAAAAACAGAACCTTGAAGACGCCAGCATTTCCACATGTTTGGAAAGAGCATTCCTATGAACATGATAAGATATGGGTTACTTGTCAGTCCTGACGATCAAAAACTTGACAAAGCAAACTATCGTAGCACTGCAAAATCACTGGTATGAATGGAAGAAGACGCAAACAATGAGTTGAGTACTCACCATAACCGGGTAAATCAAGTACCGATCTCTTCCATGCACCCTGTGATGACGTGCAACAACCTCAACTTTTTTGAGTAATGCTCCCCTGCACCGGTTGCATGCACAGGGATACTCAACCAATCCCATTCTATTTGCTATAGACCTCTCTATGTGATAAGCTGCACATAGTCTGCGACGCATGTTGCTCGCTTTCTGTGCTTCACATATAATTGCCTAGATCACTTAATGACAATAAATTCTTCTTAGTACTTGAAACTGCTACAAGAGGGCGCAGCTTCACAATGATTCCCTGCAACACAGAAAAAACAGTTAATGGCACGCTCCTTGGAAATGTGCTACTCTCTGTGTTTTGAGTGAAATGAATGGCAAGTGAAGTAATTACTCTAAACGTAAGTAATGTTAGATACTTAGATTTCTTGCTTCCCTCAGTACCAATACTGCACGTTATTACTTGACTACAATGTCTGCAATTAATTTAACGGGTTTAGTGTTCAAGGCATAACATGACAGCATGTCAGTTAACAAACCATCTCTCGGATTTGGAGGATAGTATTAGGACATGTTAGAACAGCTTTGGATGAGTGACTGTGTTCTTCCATCGTGCGCTGCAGACACTACAATAGCGTCAACCAACAATTTCAATTGTCTGCAAAGTACGATATGTAATTTCCACTCCAGAGATGACATACAAGAAATAGGCAAATCCATACCCCCCCCACCTACTCCCCCCCACGGAAGGTGATGAGAAGATGATAGAAATATGAATAAACATAAGTTGAGTGCTACAAAAGCCTTTGCAAATACTAGATTCCTGACCGCGATTAGTTAATATTTGAGAAACAAACTCTGCATGCCATTTGGCCTATAGAATTTAAAGTTTTACTTATTGCATGGTACCATTTTCCCTGCCCAAGAACTATGATTTTTTTTTTTTTTAATATTGAATACCCACTTCAAAAACCAGTTTTGACGGCATCAGATTCAGTCTTAGACAGCAAGATTTATTTCCTCGCAAATTCCTCCTCTCAGGTGCGGGCATGTGTACCCAAGAAACCCTAGAACTCTGTTTAAGGTGATCACCTTTAACCTGCAGAAGTCCCAAATTCGGCCGAAGTTCGTAGTTTATTGAAAAACGTGTTATTAGATATTCAGTGTTAGCTTTTAAGAATTACATGAGCATTTGTAGTTTTTACATACGTAAGCTTAGCAAAGTTTTACAAAATCAACGTACATCATGATATACACACATTTCATCATAATAGGTCGCAGCATTTGGATTTCCAATTTCAATCCAGAAAGACTTCGTGGCTGTCACAGTTGGGCTGTGTATGAATTTTCCAAATACGGTCGGGTGCAATCGCTGGCAGTTGACAGAGGTTATTATATTTTTACATTTGATATATTGGCCCCTAACTCATATGACTAGAGTATTTTAAGCAACCCCATCACTAATTTTACTAAGTTTAGGGGAACTTTGTTCCTTACAGGACACTTTGAAAGAACGGCACTTCCCAGTGCCGTTTCGTATTTGTTACGATACTCAATTTCTACTAGTTAGCACTTCGACATGACTCCATTTGCCTCGAAAGGCATCAGTATTCAACAACAGTGAGATGGTGTTTTGAAAAGGAATTTATAGATATTAAGATGTAGAGAAGCAACACCAATCAACTATGTTTTTAAACTTACAGTAGATATATGAAAACACGGTTTCTGGGCGCGTGAAAAATATGTGTCATTTTGGGATGAAATATTGCAAAATTCAATGAAAAAGTTGTACAAAAATCAGATTGAGGTAGAGTTTTTGGTTTACATTACCTGACATTTCCAGAAGCTGCTATAAAGGTGACCCGAATTGGCGTCATTGCATACGTCTTGGACAACTCCCTCCGGTAATCTTTATGAACAAAGATATAATGCATGCGTCATGGTATATTCACTCTGCAATTATCGAGCGAAAGTGCTAGAACCTGGAAAAAGCGCACAAATGAAACGGATGATTTGTCCCTTAGTGTATAGAATTCGAGGACAAATGTTTGAACCTATATAATGAAGAACATGACTGGCATTACAACCAGCGAAGCTTTAATAGGCACCTGCCATAAGCCTGAACTACAAGTTACCAGCACTTATCAGAATAACTCGGGTGTATACTTAAAACACATCATTCCAAAATTCTTGCTGCATTAAATGTGGGGAGAAAATGAGTACGTAGACGAAAATAGAACACGCATTACATGGGCGGTTTTTTTTTTCCTTATAATCTACCTTGTAGTGACTGACATGTATTACTCTTGTTTTGCTATGTCCACGTGTACAATATCCTACTACATGCATTCAAGCATTACATACTTCCTCTGCAAATTTGAAATTATTTGTTCTATAAGAAGCAAACTATGAGTATGTGACATAGGACAATGAATATGTCATCGTGAATTACGACACATTCAAATATCAGCCTGCACATATGTTGCACATTCTCTATCTGACTTTGTCTTATAATATCAGTAAGGGAAGCTTCAGAGATGGTTGAAAAAACAAGTAATTCACTAGTTCAAAATGAAGAGTTCATATACAGTTGACACGGCTTTGAGTAAAATACACTATACCTGTGAAGGCTTAACTTCAATTTCAGAGGAAGGCGGGAAGAGGATTGCTTTCTCACTCTAGTAATAGGTCATTTGTTTAGCGAAAGTGGAAATCACATGGATTTTCGAGCAGTATACTGTTATACATAAGAGTTTTTCTTGGGCTGTGGCGCGGTGCACTTGGTGGCGCACCAACAAGCGGTAACAACATGAACGACTTAAATATTATACGTCAATAATTACCACGCAATACAAAGCAGTAATTCATGGTGGTCAAAAATTAGCATTACCTACGGTGAAATGTTCATCGACCTTAACGATACATTGCAACTTACAGCTGTCGACTTAATTAATTTCTGATTTCAATATATTGTTCTCCAGACTTCAGTAAGATTTTGTACAATCCTAATGTGAGGGTGAATTTATTTTGAAATAAATTGCAAAAGTGGTTTCCAATTCGTACGCCAAAAATTAGAAGACTTACTAGAAAATCAGTAATGTTGAAATTCAACATACAGCGTTGAGAAATTCTGCGTACCGTCCAGATTACGCATTTCTGAGGTACAAGCAGCGCAAGGGGTTTTAACCTATTCGAAATTGGTGGAACCAGAATTGGCGTTTCAATAGTCCTCAGAGTATCTCTGCAAGACACACAAAATCTATTAGTGTTATTGAACGATCACTGCACAACATCGATTTTGAGACATTACGAAGTATGTAATTACGTGAAAGGTAACACTGTCGACATGCCCACATATTTCTCACATGATAATCTATGGAAGAAAATCTCTACTTGCGTTGAAGTACAACCTAGGGTACAACATGTTTGCGGAGCTGCGAAATCTTTGAAAAGCCCGACGTCGTTCAAATGTGAAGAGACAACACTGCTGTTATGTGAATGTGGTGCAAACCCTAAACCGCTCCCTGTCATTTCCGAGAATTGCGACAACGTAGAGAATGAACCCTAACATTTACCTCAAAGCGTTTCCCACAATGAAAATGAGACAAGCAATCCCTACTTAGATAGCCGGAAATCTCTGCATTCTATGTTTTGGGGACACGAGCCTTATCGTTAACCTAAATTTGAACATGGATGACATTCATCCGTTGACAGAGTTCCAGTGAACGGCAAGTCTTCATGCCGTCTCCAGTGCCTCACTTTTAGGGAGTTTCCCTCTATCGGCTACTACGTGGTCCCAAGGAAGTATATGATCGGTGTCTCTCACCTTCTCTGTCTCACTTTCAACTATGGTGTTGAACTCTTTCGATCATGCCGTTTTGCTTCAGAACAGGATGCAGCTTTTAGAAGAAAACATAGTTTGACAGAGTTTTGACGTGGGGTTTCAAAAAGTGCAACTCAGAAGTGGTCAGTAGTCCGATGAGTTCCTGCGAGTTCAGGGGAAATTTTCTATGAAGACAGTGATGGACTTCTGTAAACATACAACTCAGAAAGGGTACTGCATGAGTTTCTAATGATTATAAGTTTCGGGAGTAGTATAGAGTAACTCCTTGCTTGATTTCTTATTTCAAAATATTTTGAGGAAGCACGGCAATTGTCAACCACGGAAGGACCACAAAGAGGTCCCTGTTACTCATCCCAGAAAAAAAGGGCATCCGCTTGACGTCATCTGATTGTCCACCTTAAGCAAGGCTGAAGAGAATCCATACAAACGCCATCAGATTCTACTGCCGGTGGACAGTGAAGTCGAAGACCCAAGTAAGTTTCACCTATCTGGGGAGAGAGTAGTACGCCAGAGAAGCGTCACTGTATACAGGTACGATTTTTGTAGGGAGCACTTCTTTTTGTGTTGGCCTAATGAATATGACCCACAGAATTTTGCTGTAATAAAAGTCCCAGACGTTCCCCCCTTTGCTTTGTCGTACGACTGTAAACACTGACAGTATTATTCAGATGTGGTCCTTCGTCTGTCCTTTACATTCTCGAATACAGTTTCATTTCCTGTCATTGTTCATAATAAAACATTAGTAAAATTCGTAGTACCCGTTAGGATGTGCATTAGCATCTGCAATACATGAAGTTCCATGACACCCTTAAATCATATGCACCACGGACATGGCGCTGTTAATCATCCAAAATTACTTTTAAAGCGATGCTGAGGACCGCTTGGAGTACATGACTATGTGACCATATCTCACATGTGTATGTGAAAGACAGGAGTCAGTTATGTGAGATAGGAGCTTCAGAGTATAAGAAACACTCACTACAAAAGGGATGACTTTGAAGCTGTTGTTCTGGACAGAAAGTCGCATGAGTATTAGAGAAGGGCCACTTAAAATTTATGCAATGTGACAATTTCATGTCGTCGTTGTAACACAAAAACTGGAATCCCTTGTGATTAGTGAAGGTATATCTCACATCCAGTGCATGGTTGTAGACTGTGAGTTTTTGTTTCCTTGCATGCACCTTTACAGGGCCGGTTTGCTTGCATACTGTTCTTGAAAGTAACTCGTAATGAACTGCAGGAGTCGGTTTTTGTAACGATAGAAGTACAAAAATTTAGCAATCATAGTTGATAAATACAAACCTTCATTTAGGAGTAAACTGTTAGATTAGATTATGGTGACGATGCCTTCATATAAAGACGATAAAGACCTACATGTACGACAGAAGTATCGCAGGATCTAGGCCGCTCAATATTGTAATCCTTAATTTGGAAAAAACAATGTCCGCCAGTTTGTTCTGCACATAATTGAATTGTTATGTATAAAACTCTTCTGATCTTAAATGTAAGTTTTCTGAAGAATCTTTCAGTACAATTTCATGTAGATGTACATGCTTGAATAAATCATAAGAAAATACACTTTGAATCAACTGAAAACATTTAAGCAATCATGTTATACTCAGAAGTACCGAAATTGTGGTTTTCTCCTGAATACATGAATGTATTGTAATACTGTTGAGTAATACTGGATTGTACTTAGTGGTATGAAGTTCATGATATTACTACCTTTGAAGAAGAGATGTTTTTCTGACATTCATGTGCAATGATCACGCAATAGTCTACTGTGTAGCTGATGCAAAAGCTACTGTTGTTGTCAGGCATTCGGTATTAGAACTAATGCAGCCTCATGACAGACATCACTTGACTTATGCCAGGAATTGGAGGAGAAAATGGCCTCTCAAATTAAAGTTAGAGAGCAACCGGAGCCGGGGATTGCGAAGAAAAAGTCCAAAGCAGTGACCAAAGGATTGGAAGCAAGCTCCGGGGAAGCGGCCGTCGGAGTTCATTCCCCTTCAAAGATTGTCCCGGAAACACCGCAGAAGAGGGATAGAGGGCGTCCCAAATCCCAGCCGAATGCAACACCATCCTCCGGAAAGACGTCCAAATCTAAGACCGTGATAGCATCTAATGCAGATGCTGTACTATGTCGTATGAAGTTGTCAGTATCTGATGTTGACGAACTTCGAAAAAAACGAGAAGTAGATGCTATTGCCTGTGGGCGGCAGGTACGATCGCTGGATCCAGCGAACCCAAGGAGGATGCAAATCACTTCGGCAAACGCTATACCTGAAGGCATGTGGAAGACATGTGCTGAAGCAGTAATATCATGTGCCGGACCTTCTTGTCCGCCACAGTCCTCAACAACTCAAGCAAGGACAGGTACATACGTATGGCTACAAAGTCACATATATTGCAGACACTGTTTGTTATATGACCCGATGTCTACGGGAAGTTGCAAGTGTTCGTCTATGTAATCTGAAGAGGAAAATAATATATTCTGTAGTAGGATGCTTCTGTTAATGCTTTAATGGCTTTAGCCTATCCCCAAATGATCAGTTTTCCAGAGTAGGAACGATAATGAGCAGCAGATGAAGAGGTGAAATTGATGTTATGAAAACAATCAAGAGAAGATTTTGTGATTGAGGCAGAAGTTGTCGTTCTTGTGATTTCTCTATAGAAATTTTATTTTACCAAGGGCTCGGTCATATCAGGTACCTTGAAAACCAGCTTTGACTAATTTCATGTGCAACGGCTCATAACGAAGTCAACGATATGAAATTTGAATTATGTTATAAACGGAATGCTGAAGTACTAACTTTATGCAAACACTACAGATAAAGGAGAAGTGGACAAGCCTGAATGCGAAGAGTTGACATCGACAGAACTTTTGGCGGTTAATGTCCGTCTTAAGGGTAAACAAACTGCACACGCCAGTATCAATGACTCAGCGGACGTAGCAGAGAATGTGACACAGAAGGTTCCATCCAAAGGACACGTGGTTGGATTCAACAGTGACGTGCAGGTTCAGGGTGAAGGTGGAAGAGTATCTACTGACAGACATGGACCGGCTCCACGATCGAGACGTAAAGAATCTCGTTTTGTAAGCATTCACACTAATATAAAGTACAAGCCATGTGTGTATGCATAAAGTTGTTGGACTGATATTCAATTCTCAAAGAGTGTAGTTAACGTATTATTGCACGCATGAGCGAAGGGCATATGTGAATAATAATTTAGAAGATGGTCGATTGCAGCCATGTTTTTCTTTAATGAAACAGCTTACTCCAGTCATTTATTCAATTTGAAGCACTGTACTGACAAGTACTGCACTTTTATGTAAATACGCTTACTACCAATGAATTTCATTGTAGGAAAATGAAGGGCGACAGCGTCACCGAAGGCAATTCTCTCCAATTGGATCGATGTTTCATGGGTCAGAGTACTATGACTCTAGTTCGAAGAGCCCTCAGAGGAATAGGAGGGTGACAGAAGATTTCGGAAAAAATCTTAGCAAAAACCGTAAGCACTCTCTAAGTACTGAAGGACAGGGAAGCCGTCGTCCCGAGTCTACTCACAGAAGGCGAAAGAAAGTTACCGCGGTTTACAGAGGGGACGACCGAGATGACGACGGTAAGCTTTCTTATTAAGGATGTCTGCTGGCTGCTTATATGGGATTAACCTTTGTATGCAGCAATGATAACTGGAATTGGAGTGTTTGATGTAAGCAATGGCAGTTGGAGAAAGTTTAATGTCAACATCCACTCACGAACTTCACGTACATGCTATTTTAGTGTAAGTGAATGTGAATGTTAGAAGAAATTAATTAGAAATATCGCACAGCACATTGGTTTAGAGAATTTGAAATGTAAGTGCTTAAAGAATTAGGTTCTCCTCATTGCAGGATATTGGGATTACAGAACCGTGTCCAGAAAGATGCAGGAAGGCGTCGACGTTATGACTCGACATCTCCCGACAGTTCTCCAGTGTACAGGACTGGGTCATCATCAAGACGTGGCAGATCTCGGTCATCATCAAGACGTGGCAGATCTCCTTCACTGCAATACAGAAGATCTCTGTCACCACGTAGTACAAGACCTTCTTTACCGCATTCTTCCAGACAGCAGAGAAGGAGCAGTTCTGACTCTTCGTCGAAGTCACCACCACACACTTCGGCTACCGTATACCCTGCCAGCAAACTGCAGAAACGAGGAAAAAGATATGGGAAGGAAGAGGAAAGTGCACCAATTTCCCCAGCACGTGGAAGGAGAGAACGCCGACTAAATCAAGCATGTCGTGAAGAGGAGACAGCGAAGCGGGAGAGGAATGGAAAGAAGCCATGCACATTGACCGTGGACGGGAATGGAATACCATATGGTCGAGTACAAAAAGCATGGATTTCTGAAGTTAACAAGCTAGCAGTTGGGCTGGACCCGTCATGCACACATATCAGAAAACAGACTTATGAGGATGTACAAACATTCAAGAAACGGCTGAATGATACGTTTGAGTATGTTGGAACATTGAATGAAGATTATCTGAGAGGCTTAATGGACAGGGCAGTAACTAAAAAAAGGGCTGAACTCATAGACCTCATCAATAACAGAGGAGAACAACCCCTTCACATCGATAAAGATGTATGGGAACGTCTAGTGCAATTAGCTCACAGTGAAGAGACAAAAAAGAAGTCGGCGCAAGGGCGATACGCCAACTCTTGCAGGAAGATGTTAGGCAGAACAGGCCCCAGCGGAGTTCACGGGATCACAGAGAAACTTCGCATGATACACGGCAGGTCCCCGGATCCTGATGACATTGAGGAAGAAATGCAAAGGGACAAAGGTTTTGGAAAACTAAAAAAAAGGAAAAATCCTTTAAGCTTAAAGGAGAATCAGAGAAAGGAAGATTTCTACTCTGAGGACAACAGTAACTCGCAGTCAAGCTGGAGAAAATCATCTGGGGAGTATCACAGTTTTGCTTACAATGACAAGTTTAACCGTTCAAATACTGGTCGTTATGACAACCCCAGCCCCCGTCATGTGAGTTTATACGTAATGCACTTCTGGTTTACCAAATGCAATGGCATTTTTGATGCAATTATGGGCAACTTGTGCGGACCACTACAGTGGTCATCATTGTGAAATTTGTTTATAGCTTCATCATGTAGAATACTCTTGAAATGCTCAGATGTCAAATTATGTAAAGTTTGAATTTATGAGTGTCAGACTATACAGTGTGCCAATGAGTGTCATGGAATTAGTTTTCTATTGAATGTTTCAATAGTTTTGTAGATGTCAGTGAACGGGTAAAGAACTGTCCATGACCATGAAACTTGAGGTGACATGAAAAGTTATTTTTCATCTCAGTTAGTATCATGAACAAACAGAGCTATACTGAATACTATTAGCATTCCATTCTGTATTTGAAAATCATTACAGATTCTTAGTAGTTACACCTTTGTGGTTCTCAATATTTAATTTTTTCTAGGAATTGATAAGAATTTCTTAGATTTCACTAACCAAAAGTTCTGATGGAAAACTTGCACTGCAAGTTTGTGTTCAACCAAAATTTGCTCAATTTATAAGCCGAGAAGATGGGGATTAGCACTGAAGTATCAAGAGATATGGTGTATTTGAAATTGCCACATTCACTGATGCGTACTTTGAGGGTTTCTAGAGTACACAGAGGAGTGCAATGGCAAGAGAGTACAAGAAGGAGGAAGAGGCTTTTGGTACCAATACAAGTGATGGGAAGAAAACAGCTAGTATGGCAACTGGCTCAATGAGCATGTCGAAGGAGGCATACATTTTGTCTTTAGAAGAAGAACTCCAGCGTCTGAAGTCAAGTACTTCAAAGGGATTTACATCCAACTCAAAAATGCCATCGCAGTCAACCATTTCTACTCCATACACTGCCAAACAAAAAAAGAAGGTTCATAATGAACTGACCGTATGCTTGGTTGCAATTTCTTTTACCACTTAATGTGTTGTGATTTTCTTATAAGTATGTACAAGCACTGAACTATGTAGGTCCTCTGAAGTCTGTCATTTTGGAACATGATTGTTTATGCAGGACATGTAGAGGAGATGTGTCCATCGACTGATGATCACATGCATCTGAGGAGATGTAGAGAACAGTCTGATGACCACTTAAAGAGTGGAGTACCTTGTTAAGTCAATCCCTTTAATGCGAGGGACAATAATCGATTGAAGTGCAGGAGTAGTATGTGGATGTTGTTTTGTTGTGTTCCTAATGTTGTTCTTGTTTATGGCAGGCTGTGATGTAATTAACAATGTAACGTAAGTTGTTAATGTAGTTCATGAGTGAAGTAGAACCTGCATCTTCTGATGTAGCCATATAAGTTTTAAACTTGTAGCCTGTTGTACGTATTATATGTGTTGGCATTTCAAAGAGCATACTCTCATGTGTGTGACTTGAAGTTGTACTGTAACTGTGGTTTTTTTGATAATTTATGTGTAGCAGGTGAACTTCAGGTACAAGCTGTTGGTGAAGTCGATTGTCATTGTATGTGTGATATGCCGAATCTGTATCCACTCAATGGCTGACATAGTGGTTGCATACAAAAGGGAAGGTAGTGTCTATGGCTGATGTGGGAATTTTTATGACAACCAGATATAAAAGAGCAAGAGTGTGTCATTAGTCCATGGTGATTTGTATGTCTAAATACGTACTATGTACAAGAATTGGAAGAGAATATTATGTTCAGGAAGTGGAAGAGAAAAAGGTAAAACATGCGTTTGCACAGATTTTCCGAGGGGAAGAACAAGGCATCGTCATCGCCTGATGGCGTTAGAACAAGGTAAATGTCATGAACAATTATGGTGTGTCCTTTGTCCATTGACTTGTGAACCCAAGTGCTGGCTTCTATTGGAGAAAGTTTGATTTTCTGATAGTTGCTTTTATGGTCAGCATAGTTTGGGAAGGGAGAACATGACATGACAATGTCACTATTACAATTAGTGAACATGGGAGTAATAGTTCAAGTACTCCCAATGGGGTAGCAGGAGATATTCACCCAACATGTAGCACTTAATGTGATTGGGGGGTTTTCAGAGGGTAGGAGGGGCTTGATTGTCATGATGTGTATGTAATGCTGTATGATGTCTTGACCAACAGAAGTAGAGGTTGCCAATGACGTAGTACCAGCTGGAAAGTGGCGCTTGTAAGAGTAGAAGTCAATTGAATTCGTTTGTGAATGTTTAAGTAATTTTGGAATTTATGTCTTCATTACAATTGTGTAGAGTAGTTGCTGTTGCTCTAATTATTTTGAAAAGTAGCAATCTTATATGCAATTTTATGTCAGAGGCATTTTAAGAACAATTTGAAGTACATTGAGTCAAAGATGGAGCAGGTTGTTTTGGTCGGCATTTGTACATTTCTAACCTTGATGAAGTCATTATAGTAGGTTATCTTACTGTTTGAAGAGAATGAGGAATCAAGGGAATGACTTTCTAGTAAGTTGTTGTCATAGGGGATTGGAGAATGCAATTAGTGTGGCCCTATTGTGCTGTTTGCTAGGTGAGGAATCTTGGTATGTAGTCCATGATATATTAGTGTATCTTTACATCCAAATGAAATAGGCATATGGTTGTTGCAACCTTGTAGTAGAAAATGAAGAAAATGACATCGTGTTCTGAGGGAATGCGTGGAAGGGTGTAGGTTTTACTGATTGGAGGAATCGATGCAAAAGTGCATCCTATGATTTCTAGTCTGAATGTACAAATTTCTTTGTTTTATTGACATTGTTGTGCTTGTGAATATTGTCATCCGTGAAGCACGTATGGTTACGTTTTGATTGTGGCATGTGTATTTGGGTGTCATTGCAGAGTCTTACAAAGAAGGTATCTTGAAGAAATGAGGTAGTTGACGTCGACATTCTTGAGCCAGAAAGGCATGCACAGCACGGTATGTCATTGTTGGTGGCTTATGAAGTTCTGGAAAGATTGTTTTTTCACCAAAGAGTCCATGTTGCACAGATGGAGTAGTTTTTTTTGAGTAATGTACAGTGGTATTTGTTAGTTTAGAAGAAACATGTTTCAAAATTGGATTTTACCTTTACAAAGTCATGATTGCTTTAGTGTTTTGGTCATATGAGATGGTTTATGTTGTAGTTCCAACAGAGTATTTTGTTGTTGGTGTAGGTTATCAAATGAACTTTCTTGACTTGTGGTTGAAGGGAATAATAAGCAATGAGAAAGAGAGGTTGGTTAGTCTCAAATTTGAGTTTATTTTTGAAAGTAATGAATACTGCGCTTAAGAAGGACATTTGGTTGTGCATGAAAAAATATTGAACCTGCCTTGGCTGGGCTGCGGACTTGTGCAGCAAAATTGGTGATTGCAAATTAAATTATTATCCTATCCTGCACTAGCAAGTGGAAGAGAAAGAATTTTATGGTGTCTGAACTTACCATTCACCAGTGCAATGATCTTGTGAATGTGTCATTAAAGTTATCTTATGAAGTTATGTATATGAAGGCCATGTACAAATGTAATAGCAAAAAAATAGCCACCTCGTGTTGTGGTATTCATTGGTTTTGTATCAGTTTTGCAATGCAGGGACCACCATTGTTTTATTCATGTCTGTGTGATGTGCAGGACTTCTTGTTCTTAAAAGAGCAAGACGTTAAGGTAAGGTGCAGACAACCCCGCTGGCATACACGTTTGAATGTCTAGGAGTATTAAGTGCTGAAACGATTGTAGATTATGTCAAATGTAGCTGAGGAACTGCTCTGCATTGGTTAATCATGCATTGGTGAATCTGAAGTTGATAGAGAGAGTGAGGCACTGAAGACGATGAACTGGAGGTTGTGGTAGTTCTTTCATTGTTGTGGCTTGTAGGAATTGCGCTAAGGTGGTGATGTTAACCTTGCCATGCATCATTTTAGTCAACAGTGTTGATGTCTCCTCCCATTCTACAGGTTGTATTTGTAGGAGGCAGCAAACGCAATCTTTTGCATTGCTGAACCGCAACTGCCTCATCAATTGTGCTTTGTCCGAGCAAAGTACCTTTGATTTAGGAACTGTAGGAGTTGATTTCTTTTTAATCTAATGTTTTGCATATGTCTGGCAGAGATGAAGTTTGACACCGTGGATGGTGATGACGAAATGTTGTAGATGGTGGCAATTAGATTCCTTCTGACTACCTTTGGGAAGAGCTGGCAGGTAAACTGAACTTCTTGTACCCTTGGGCTGAGAAGGTATTCTTTTCTATTTCTCTTGTGTCAGTGTCATTTGGATATTTTGAGAGCTCCTTGAATGTCAGAGTGGAATGGAATGCTTGAAGTACTGGCGGGATAACAATTTAGTTGAAGGGAGTGCTTTACAATCGTCGGGCACTAGTTGAAGTAGGATTTCAAAGGCAAATGTTTGAAGGAGACGTAATAGGTGGTTTCATTGGCTTGTTTGGAAATGTTCTTGTACTGAGCATAATTGGTGGTCAATTTCATGATTGAAACCTCGTCTGTGTGACTACCGAAGTAGTGAAGGCACTATTCCTACGCTACAATCTTGTTAACACAGTACTTGTGAACGAGGGCCCAAGAGAATGTGGAACTGGATGCACATAAATGTGAACATTGCATTGCTTGTAAAAATTTGGTGATGGATATGACATTCTAAATTTTGGACCTTATGACATTGTCACTTGTCTTGTGAGTCTTGAAGAAATCATTGTAGAATGTGGTCCGTAGTAACCAAAAGTGTGAGGGTTGTGTATGACACGTCTGAGACTGTTTAGGATGCCCTAAATGAAGGATATGTACAAACTTTGTGACATGAAGATTTCTGAGCATTGCTTCAGTCATTGCTTTTATATAGTGAGAGATGAGGAAATGCGGTTACCAACTCCATGAATTTTAGTCAATGAATCACTTACAGTGGGTGAACATGAATCATATTCTTTTGTGAATTGAAAAACCTACTGTCTGCTCTATTATGTTGTGGAGGATGTGGTGGCTGAGAGTAGGGAAAGATAGGTTATGGTATGTTGTAAAGAATCAAGTGTAATGTTGTTTGTCTTCTCTTCCCCAAATTGCCACTGCAGGTGATATACAAAGATTCCGGTGTCTTGAAGTTGGTCTTCATATATGCATCAAGGAAGTTGTGGCGGCAAGGTCAACACGTTTTGGGAATGATGACGTCTATTACTATCAGAATATGAAACAGCTTTGGTATGTTACAATTTCAATACGTATGGGACAGAAGAACCTCTATTGTATGTGGTTTTTGACATGAAGAGTTTTTTTTATTAGAGGCGTTGAGAACATATATATGCCAATTAGCAATGGATTTAGTTAGTCTTCACAAAGATTCTGATTGGTGCTATAAAGTTTGAGAGTACAAAAGTGGTGTGCCACTACAGTATAATTGTTGCCATCCATATTGGAAGATTGATCATGCGGAAGCTTATTTGACTAGTGGCAAATGCGAAAGAAATGATCTATGACTGTTATTCCAAAAATGCGACTGACGACCTTGCAGTGAATGGATACTGCATGTTATGGGGAAGGAGGAGACAGATATGATGTGTTGGGCAAGGAGGAGAGACATGGGACGATAACGTCGAAAGGGACTTACTTTGCACGACTTAGTGAATGACGGTACAGCATATATGTTGGTTATATAGGTTTGTAGCTCTTCTTATGTTCCCCTCATTGAACTGGATCATGTCTTCTTTGTAAAGGTTTTTTCTTTTGTGTTATTACTATAAATGTTATGTGTCTTATGTTCAACTGATTTCTCTCTCAGCTGATGTACAAATATTGTGAACGGAATCCGTTAATTTCAGCGGAGTAGCATTCTACCAACCACCGCCTTGGCCCGAAATTTGGCGTTAGGACATTGTAATTGAATACAAGTTCAGGGACATTTGTGAGAGTGTTATGGTTTTTGCAAGTAATGGTGTGTGTGAGTTGATTAAATGAACTGCAAATTGGTTTAGAAGAACATGGAAAAACTTGTAGTTGCAGATGAAATGACAAATAAAACATTATTTATAGGAACAACGTAGAAAAGCTACAAACGCACAACAGAGGAGAATTTGTAATAGCCATAGTGTGAAAAAGTACAATATATGAACAGGTTATAAACAACAGATTTGAAAATGCAGCCACATTTTTTGGTTCTAAACTATACAAAAAACAGTGGAAAACTTGGAAAAAAAAATCACAAGGAACAGAGTCTCAACAGAAAATGAATTGTCTGTGGCAAATTAATACACAAAACAGTACACAACTGTACTGAATTTAATGTCAAAAGTATCAAGTAACAGTTGATTCAGTCATTCATAACATCCAAGTGACACTTCAATAACACATATTCAACAGAAAATCAACAGTTTGGTGTTCAAAAGTATCCAAATCAACTTGACCAAATCAACTAGTAGAATCAACAGTTTTTAGTTAAAATTCTGTTAATTTTTTGCAAATTTTTCTACTAGTGATGATTTTGGTAATTGAGAAATTTTGATGTC